>SWDT01000007.1:600000-859149 GCA_009193035.1 Halicephalobus mephisto | reverse complement strand
ATGGATTTGTCATATTACCGTGTGTTAATATTATCGTTGTTGTTAATTTTAGGCCCGAAATTGAAGATTTTCATTTGGAAGTTTTTCTTCAAAAATAATTTCTCAAAATTCTAAAAATTTCGATTTTTTTATAATTTTTCTTTAAAAAATAATTTTCTAAAAACTTTTTCTTCAAAAATTTCAATTTTTTTGTAATTTTTCTTTAAAAAATAATTTTTTAAAAACTTTTTCTTTAAAAATTTCGGTTTTTTAAATAATTTTTTATTAAAAATTTTGATTTTTTTATAATTTTTTTGCAAAAAATTATCTTTTTCGAAATTTTTCTTTGAAAATTTTGATTTTTTAAAACTTTTTTTTCAAAAATTTCGATTTTTTAAATAATTTTTTCCTTTAAATTTTTGATTTAAATTTTCTTTTAATATTTTTAAAATAAAAATTTACTTTTTTTAAAATATTTGAAAAAGATTAATTTTTTTTCGAAAATTTGTTTTTCGAAATTTTTAATCAAAATTTACCTTTGTTCTTAAATATATTTGTTAAAACTTGTTTTTCTTTAAAAATATTCATTAAAGTTTATTTTTAAACTTTTTCTTTAAAATTTCAATTTTTAAGATTTTTTAAAAATAATTTTTTTCCGAAAATTTTAAATAAATTTAATTTTTAACTATTTAATTTTAAATTTTTTATTAAAAAATAAATTTTTTTAAAATTATATTTTTTTTTTTAAATTTTCTTTTTTTTTAAATTTTTAAATAAATTTTATTTTTTTTTTAATTTTTAAAATAATTTTATTTTCTTTTTGTTTATAATTATGTTACTGTACAATGGATAATGTAAATTCTCATCTTCTATTTTGAAAAACTTTACCTTGATGAAAACAAAGGTTTGGCGCCGTTGTTGACCTTGGACAATCCATTGTTTCCATTTTTGCCGGAAAATAAATTAATCCATCATTCACAAAAATAAAACAATTTCAAAATATAAAATTATTATATTTTTAAAAATTAAGAATTTAAAAAAATATTCAATTTTATACTTTTTTATTTTTTTATTTTAAAAAATTTTTTTTTATTTTAAAAATTTTTTCTATTATTTTTTAATATTTTTTTTAAAGAATTTTTTAAAAATTATTTTTTTATATTTTTTTAAAAAAGTCTTTTTTTTTATTATTTTATTTTTTAAAAAAGTTTTTTTTATTTTAAAAAAATTTTTTATGTTTTTTAAAAATTTTTCTTTATTTTTTTTTATATTTTTTATTTTTCGGTTCAATGATCAGATTTTTGTTTTGGAATATCCAGAGATGCATTAGTGGATCTAACTTTCTTGATCCGATTTTCTTCCTTTACTTGAAGTTCCGCGAAAAATCATGAATCTACTCGAAAAGTCCAGATTTGGATCGATCGTGATTCGGGTTAACGAGATTTTGGATTTTGAAACATCTTCAATTTTGAATTCCGCTGGAGTTTATTGTATTTTTGAGGATCTGGGGGAGGTTCAGAAGTTTTTAGAAATACTGTAGAAATCTCATTGAACACTGTAGGGATTTTCTGAATTTTCTAAAATGTTTCAAAAATTTATTTGAAAAAAATATTTTTAATTTTAAGAATTTTTATAAAAATAACGATTGTTTTTTATTTTTTTTAAATAGTATAATTTTTTAAATTTTAGTATTTTCTAAATTTGTTTCAAGAAAATTTATTTAAGAAATTTTAAATTTCGAAATATCTTTGATTTTTTAATTTTAATATTTTAAAAATTTATTTAAAAAATTTTATATTTTGAAATATCTTTGATTTTTTAATTTTAATATTTTAAAAATTTATTTAAAAAATTTTAAATTTCGAAATATCTTTAATTTTTTAATTTTAATATTTAAAAATATTTAATATTTTGAAATATCTTTGATTTTTTAATTTTAATATTTTAAAAATTCGTTTCGAGAGAATTTTGCAAGAAGAACGGTCTTTTTTCGTCTTTTTTAAATAGTATAATTCTTTTGTCGTTCTTGATGAACAACGACTCTGAGGATCTTTTGTCTTATTTGCTCATCCTTGTCTGGTTTCGTTTACCTACTTTTGTTTGTAGTTTTTCACGAGGATAAATTCCGAGATCCAAGATTCTCAAAAAAATAAAAGAAAAGCGAGATTTAAAAACGGAGATATTTGGAATTTTTTTTAAATGAAGATATTTGATTTTAAAAGTTTTTAAAACGACTTTATTTAATTTTAAAAATTTTTAAACGAGTATATTTAATTTTAAGAAGTTTTTAAAACGACTTTATTTAATTGTAAAAAATTTTAAAACAAGAATATTTAATTTTAGAATATTTTTAAAACGATTGTTTAATTTAAAAAAGTTTTTAAAACGATTTTATTTAATTGTAAAATTTTTTAAACGAGTATATTTAGTTTTAGAAAATTTTTAAAACGACTTTATTTAATTTTAAAATTTTTAAAACGACTTTATTTAATTTTAAAATTTTTAAAACGAGTATATTTAATTTAAAAAATTTTTAAAACGATTATTTAATTTAAAAAATTTTCAGCAAATGTCGTCAGGAATCCAGCATTGTTCGGTTCCGTCCGGAAGCAGTGCCATGTCCCCTGGTTCCAGGAATAGTGTAAATTTCAACAATAATAGTGTCCATTCAAATTCTCAACCTTTGAGAATTCCTCAACCTCCAAATTCATTAAATTCAAATTCTGGAAATAATTCTTTAACAAGGTTTTCGAATCAAAATTGTTCTAAAACAAGTTGTACCTCAATCAAGCCGCAGATAATCGGGGCAGGAAGCGGGAACGGAGCCGCGGCCGTCGTCGCCGCTCTGAATGCCGCTAGACCGGATTTGTCTTCAAAAACGTGAGTTTATTTTTTTTTAAATTACGTAAAATTAAAATTAATTAAAAATTGAAATTTTGTGAAAAATTTTAGAATTTTTCAGAATCCTATAGAAAATTCTGAAATTTTTAAAGATTTTCAAAATTTCGAAATTTTCTAATTTCTTAAATTTTTGAAATTTTCTAATTTTTTAAAGATTTTCAAATTTCTTAGAATTTTGAAATTTTCTAATTTCTTAGGATTTCGGAGTTTTCAATTTTTTAGAGTTTCCTAAGTTTCTAGAATCTTAAATACTTCGAAAAGTTTTAGAATTTATCAGAATTTCCTAATTAAGATTCTAGAATCTTCCAAAATTTTCGAAATCCCTCAGAATATTTCCTAGTGAAGATTCTAGAATTTTTTAAAATGTTTAGAATCCATCAGAATTTCTTAATTGAGATTCTTGAATTTTTTTAAATTTTCAGAATTTATCAGAATTTCTTAATTAAGATTCTAGAATTTTTTTAAATTTTTAGAATTTATCAGAATTTCCTAATTAAAATTCTAAAATCTCTTAAAATTTTCCATAATTCTCCAAAAATTTCATCTAAAAATAAAAAAAAATAAAAATGTATAATTTAAAATTTTCGAAAAAACAAATTTTTATAAAAATATAATTTTAATCATGTTTGAAAATTTTTTTACTGCCTAAGGGCTCAAGAGGTCGGTCATCGGTGAATGGACTTTCGAGTGGTTTAAATCCGCTCATATTCCTTTTCCTGCTTTTGTTTTTGATTTTTTTTAAGTTTCGGGTCTTCTTTTTCCTCAAAAAAAATTTAAAAAATCCTTTCGAAAAATTTGAAAAACTGTCCAATCGTCCAAGTGCGAAAAACTTTTCCGAACTAAAACAGGCCAGTTTGTCCAAAAATCAACGAAAAAAATTTTTTTGATCAAGTGCTTTGAAATTTTTGCGAAAATTGTCTGTTCGTTTGATGAAGGTTTTGTTTCTTTTTCTCGAAGGTTTTCGTTAAATCGGATTTATCCTGGAATTTTATCTTAATTATATCTTTGTGGATGATTCTGAAGATGTTCTAGGATTTTTAAAGAAGGTTCTGGAGAGATTTTAGAAGCTGGGAAAAGGTTGTAAGGATTTTATAGAAGGTTTTGGAGTCTTAGAATTTTCTTAAAAGTTTCAGAATCTTAGAATTTTCAGAACCTTCTTAGAAGTTTTAGAATTTTCTTAAAAGTTTCAGAATCTTAGAATTTTCAGAACCTTCTTAGAAGTTTTAGAATCTTCTTAGAAGTTTCAGAATCTTAGAAGTTTTAGAACCTTCTTAGAAGTTTTAGAATCTTCTTAGAAGTTTCAGAATCTTAGAAGTTTTAGAATCTTAGAAGTTTCAGAACCTTTTTAGTAGTTTCAGAATCTTTGAATTTTCAGAACCTTCTTAGAAGTTTTAGAATCTTCAGAATTACCTAAGAACCTTCCTGATTTCTCTTTGAAACTCCAAAATCTTCTTAGAACCTTCTAGAATCCAATGAAGTGATTCTGAAGTTTTCTAAAATTTTTGTAAACGCTTCTAGAATCCTCATAAACTTTCCGAGTATCATATAAATTCTTTGAAGTTTCTAAAATCAAAATTTCTTCGAAATTCGTTTTAGGATCGCTTTTGAAGAAATTAATTTTTAAATTTTCATTTATTTTTAATTTTTTAGAATGTTTATTTTTAAATTTGAATTTTTTAGGATTTTTGAAAATTTGAATTTTGTTTTTTATTTTTATTTTTATTTTTAGATACAACGAATTGGTGGATATCGCTCGTCAACAACAGAAGCAGATTGACGTGAACAAATCAGAATTAGAAGAGCGCCAGAGGCTGATAGCCGGAGCAAAGATGCAAAATGGAGCAATATCAGCGATGTCGGATCAACTTCGAGTTCTTCGAGCTGAAATTTCTAGAGATGAAAAAGAATTAGCTCATTTGTCATTGATTCAAAAACAAGCAAGACAATTAAATCTTAAAAATGAAGCAAGAAGAGCAGAATTAATATCTCTACAAGAAACATATGCTCAAGACGAACAACAACTTCGACATGCTGTTGACAAAGTAGATACTTTGAAAAAACAGGTAATTTAAAAAATATTTTAAAATTGCGATTTCTCACGGTTTTCTATTTAATTTTCTATTGTTCGAAAACTAGTACTGCGGTACAGGCCAGGCTCTCGAAAGTTCACTTTTTGAATTTCTTTGTTCTGAAGGATATATAAAATCCCAAAGAAAACAATCCAAAAATAATAACTATCTGAAATAACCAGCTCCAGAAAACAAACGCATTTCTACCATCACTTCAGGGACTATCGCGCTGGGACCTAATTCATGTCTTGCGTCAGATAATGTTCGAAGTTGGTCACTATCCAAGGTGTCAACACGACCGTCATTTGGATAATGGCTAAATATTTCGATTAGAAATTAAATAGCAATTAAGTGTTAAAATTATTCAATTCAGACACTATCCAAAAACAACAATAATGGTAATAATAACAATAATAATAGTAGTAGTAGTAATAGTAACAATGATAATAATAGTAGTAATAACAAGAGTAATAGTAATAATAAGAAATATCTGAAATAACCAGCTTCAGAAAACAACGAGCGCACTCCTACCGTAACTTCAGGGACTGTCGCGCTGGGACCTAGTTCACGTCCTGTGTCAGTTGGATTTTCAAAAGTCAAAGTTTTTCGGAAATTCAATGTCGTAAGATCCTTAAGTATGAGGTTAGGATTTCGCGGGAGCTTTTAGAGTACTATGGAAGCTTGTGGAAGTTTTTAGAATCTTAGTAGACATTTCTGAACTTTTTAGGATCTTTTAGAAGATTCTAAAACTTTCCAGAATTTTTGTAGGAACTTCTAAATTGTAGAATATTAAAAAATTCTAAATATTTCTATAATCCCTGGGGGAATTTCCAGAATATCCTGTTTTCGAAAATCCTCGTGGAGTTTTCTGGAATCCAGCGAAATTTTAGGATTCATCTGAAACTTGGAGTTCTGAAAGTTTCTGAGAAATTCTAGAATTTCGTGTTGAGACAACTTCACAACACTTGTTTCTGTTTTTACATAACGATTCTAGAAATTTCGATAAAATCCCAAAAATTCGCGTTGAGATAATTCCTAACGTTTTTAATACTTTTATCTATCGACATATGACTATTCTGGAAGTTTCTAGAAATTCGTGTCGAGATAATTCTATAATAACTTTTATTTCTTAATATGTCGATATATGACTTTTAGAAACTTCCGGAAATTTGTGTTGAGATTATTTTCTATTTTTATATTTTTTTATTTTCATATATTGATATATGACTATTCTAAAAACTTCCAAAAATTAGTGTTGAGATTATTTTCTATTTTTATATTTTCATATATCGATATATGAATATTCTAAAAACTTCCGAAAATTCGTGTTGAAATTATTTTCTATTTTTTTATATTTTCATATATCGATATATGAATATTCTGGAAAAATCGCCATCAATATGATTCTTCAATAACTTTCATTTTTGCTTATTGTGTTTTAATTATTTCTGAGAAAAATTCACCAAAATCCAATTAGCTGGTTTCGTGTTCGTTTGAGTGCTTTCAGGATGTCCTTTGGTCCGAAAGAAAGAGTTCCCTAATGCCTCCTTTTCGCGCATCTCTGTTCTTGGCTTCCTGAAATCCAAAAACGTTTCCGTCAGCATATTCAAAACAAAGAAAATTTGAAATTAGTTTAAAATTATCGATTTTATTTTTTAGGATTTTTCAAAATTTTTATTTTTATTGTTTTTTGAATTTATTTATATATGAAATTTTAGTTGGAACAACTTTATCGAAGACGTGCTTCTGCGGCTTCTGCTGCGATTGCTCAACAAAGACAAATTAATGCGTTTTCGTCAAATTCTGGAAGTCCGATGAAACAGAACATTGCGAATTCTGGATTGAATCAAAGACCCCAAGCTCAAGTTGGACCTTTTCAAGTTCAAAAACCAATGATGAATTCATCTTCTGATTCAGAAAAAATTCAATTTGATCAATTAGATCATCCACCGGTAAGTGGAACAGGAAAACATCAAATTTCGACGCCCGTTAGACTGCCACAAAGAGGACCAGCAATGAAACGGCCAGATAAACCTCCTCCACCACCGAAAAGGAATCCTAATACTGTAAGTATATATGCTGGAAATGATACAGTAAGACTACTCAATAATGGAATAGAATTACCTGTGCCACCATCGTATTCTGCTGTGACAAATGGAAATCGATATTACAGTACTCATGATCAAGGACTTTTGAGACATGGAAGAACTGATCAATTAAGCATCAGAAATGACTCGATGAAGGCTTTGAAAAGGAGATCTTGGATTCAGCAAAATGACGCTCCTGAAGCGGATATATTTAGAGTTCTTTTGGAAGAACAGAAAAAAGGAAGAACACATATTAGTTTCAATGATCTTCATTCTGAAAAAATTCCCACAGCGTCGGAGAAACCATCTACGGCTTCTGTATCTAATGGAGTGCAATTTAGAAGTATTGTTAATTCTCCACCAATTATTCAGAATCGACCTAAGCCGATCATTGAAGATTTTAAAGGTCCTGAACCTCAAATTCCAGAGAAAATTGCCGCTGTTTCTGTTTCGGTTTCTCCAAAAAAAGAAAAATATTCAGAATCCTCAGTGAATACAGATCCGTCAAATTTGGAACTTGCTTCAAAACCTATTTCTCCTCAGAAGTCGCCCCAGAAGATGTCAGAAGAACCGAAAGTTGTCCTAGAAGCGGTTACTGTAGCTGATAAGAAGATTCCTACAGTAACGAAACCGAAACAACCACCGCCGCCGGCTCCTGAATTGGAAGAAGCTTTGATTAAAGAACTTGAATCTCATGAAATTGCTGAATCTCCTAAGCAATGTATTACGGTAGAATCTGTGATTTCAGAAGAACCAAAAATTGAAAAAGAAGAAATTTTTGAAGAACACAATATTGAAGTTAACAAAGATGAAAAAATAGAAAATACAGAATCCGATGACGATAATGCTCAACATGAAAAATTAATTCCAGGACCATCAATGATGGAAGATGACAGTTGTGGTTCAAGTTCGATGGATGAAGATATATCGAGTTCGTCAGATGTTCTTCCAGTTGTTTTTGATGAAAATTCTTCAGATGACACCAAACCTAAACCAAAAAGTATTCTGAAATCTCCTGGAAAAAAGAAACACAATAAAAGAATTGTTTTTGATCCGTTTGTTTTGTTTTTAGATGGAGCTTTGGAAGGACAATTGGATACTGTAAAAGAAAATGCTGCAAAGGTTAGTGATTTTAGAAAAGTAATTTTAAAAAGAAATTATATATAATTTTTAATTTTTAAAACAAGTTATATATAATTTTTAATTTTTAAAACAAGTTATTTATTATTTTCAATTTTAAAATTAAGTTATTTATTATTTTTAATTTTTAAAACAAGTTATTTATTATTTTTAATTTTTAAAACAAATAATTTCTAATTTTTAAAACAAGTTATTTTTAATTTTAAAAATAAACATAAATTTGTTTAATTTTTAAAAATGATTTTCTAAAATACAGTACTTTCTAAATCAATATTTTTATATTTAAAAAACTAAATTTTTATATATGGAATTTAAGTTTTAAAAATATTTTAAAAGAAAATTGAGTTTGAATTTTTTTGTTTTAAAACTTGTTTTAAATTATATCATTTTGAGTGAAATTTAGTTTTGTAAATTTTATTACTGAATTAATTTTATTATTTCAGATCAGCGATGTATCTAGACCCAATGATGAAGGTATTACTGCTCTTCATAACGCCATTTGTGCTTGTCATTACGAAATCGTCAAATTTTTGGTCGATGCAAAAGCTGATGTAAATGCATTGGTTTGTTTTTAGATTTAGATTTGTTTTATTTTTTGTTTTTTAGGATTCTGATGGATGGTCACCACTTCATTGTGCTGCTTCTTGCAATAATTTGGCCATGTTGAAATTATTGGTTGAAAGTGGGGCATGTATTTATGCAACTACTTTGAGTGATGCTGAAATGCCAATAAGGAAATGTGAAGAAAAAGAAGCAGGATTTGAACAATGTATAAATTATTTAGAAATGTGTGATAGATGGGCAGGAACCATCAATAATGGTCAAGTATATGCTGCATATGATTACGAAGCGGAAAATGATGATGAACTTAGTTTTAAAGAAGGTGATATTTTGAAAGTTATAAAAAAAAATTCTACAAATGATGGTTTTTGGTGGTTATGTGAATTGAATGGTCAACAAGGTCTTATTCCGACGAATTTTATTGGATTGTATCCAACAATGAAAGTTGCAGAATTAATTAATTTTAAGAAATTTGACGTACCTAACAATCCTCCAAATTCAGTGAACAATAATTCTCCGAAAAAAAATGAATTAAATATTTCTGGAAATAATCTAGAAATCAGTGCGAATGCATAACTGTCTTATGCAATTTATATTGCTTATTTTTAGTGATCATCGGTTTTGATTGGAGAAATGGCGATGAAAACATGGATAAGAGCTCAAAAGTTATTGGAAATTTTACAGGGTTTTTACCTGACAGATGGAATAAAAGATTTTTGAAATACGTGGAAACAAAGGATTTTTTGTAAAAGAAAATTTAATAATTTTTTTTTAAATTTTGAAAATTGTTAATTTTTTTATTTTTAAAAAATTCTGAAAATTTAATAATTTTTTTTGTTTTTCAAATTTTTTGAAAATTTTTGATTTTTTTATTTTTCAAAAATTCTAAAAATTTAATAATTTTTTTATTTTTAAAAATTCTGAAAATTTTTATTTTTTTTATTTTTAAAAAATTCTGAAAATTTTGATTTTTTTATTTTTAAAAAATTCTAAAAATTTGGATTTTTTAATTTTTCAAAAATTCTGAAAATTTTTTATTTTTAAAAATTTTTGATTTTTTTGTAAAAGGAAATTTAATAATTTTTTTAAATTCTAAAAACTTGAATTTTTAAAGTTTTTTATGAAAAAAGAAATTTAATAATTTTTTTTAAAAAGTTTTAAAAATTATGTTAAGATTATTTTTTGGAATTTTTGAATTCTTGAGAAAACGAGAATGAAAAAAAACAAAAAAGTGGCAAATCTGGTAATTTATGTTGAAACCAATTTGTTTCGTCTTAATTCTCTTTTTTTTGTTTTCATGCAATCCCAAAAATTCGTATCGAGATAATTTTGAAAAATATTTATTTCTAATTTTAGAAAATTCTGAAAATTCGTATTAAAACAATTTCGAAAAGCTTAAAATATTTTGTAATTTTAGAAATTTCTGAAATTTTAAAATTTTCTAAAAATTAAAATTTTTCGTGTTGAGACAATTTTGGAAAATTTTAATTTTTAAAAATATACTTTTAGAGTTTTTTACTTTTAATTTTTATATTTAATAATTTTCGAATTTTTTAAAACTTTCGTGTTAAGACAATTTTAAAAAATATGTTTTTAGAGTTTTTTACTTTTAATTTTTATATTTAATAATTTTCAAATTTTTTAAAACTTTCGTTTTGAGACAATTTTGGAAAATCTTAATTTTAAAAAATATGTTTTTAGAGTTTTTTACTTTTAATTTTTTAGTAATTTTCGAATTTTTTAAAAATTTAAAATTTTCGTGTTGAGACAATTTTGAAAGATTTTAATTTTTAATAATGTACTTTTAGAGTTTTAATTTTTATACTAATAGGGTTTTGTGAAGTTGACTAAGAATTCTGACTAACTTTGGCTTCGGCTGGTGGTTGTTTTTTTGAAAAACGGCGTCAGAGAGAGAGAGAGAGGTGGTTAGTCGGGGCCCGAGCCGGGTGGTTGCGTGGTCTGACATCATTTTTTTTTTTTGGCATTTCACTAGAATTGAAACTTTCTTCAAATGTTCATTTTTAATTTTACATCGATTTTTATTTTTTTATAAAATTAGAATATTATGAAAAAAGTTTTGAATTTGGAGATTTTCGGAATTTAGTGAGGGAGACTTCTGAAGGCTTGCTGTGGATTCTAGAATCTTGTAGAATTTAATGAAGACTTGTGGGGTACTGTAAAGGGGTCATAGAACCTCCTAGAAGATAGTAGAAAGACATTCTGTAGGATTCTATGGAAATTTTAAGAATTTTACAAAGATTTCTGAAATTTTGTAAAGGATTCTGGATTTTTTAGAATCTTGTTAGAATTTTTAAGATCTTTCAGAATTCTGTATAGGCTTCTGGAGTTTTTTTCATGAGAATTTTAAGAATTTTATAAGTTTCTGAAATTTGTGGAGGATTCTGGATTTTTTAAGAATCTTGTTAGAATTTTTAGGATCTTCCACAATTCTATATAGGCTTCTGGAGTCTTTTTCATGGGAATTTTAAAAGTTTTATAAAAGTTTCTAAAATTTTGTAGAGAATTATGAAATTTTCTAGAATCTTGTTAGAATTTTTAGAATTTTCCAGAATTCTATAGAGATTGCTGAAGTTTTTAGAATTATCAGAACCTTGTAGAGATTTCTGGAATTTTTTCCGTGAGATTTTTGCAATTTTTTGAATTAAATAATTTTTTAAAATGTTGTATTTTTTTAAATTTAAATTTTTCGAATATTTTAAATATTAAAAAAATTTCGAATTTTTTGAAATTTTTAATTTTTTAAAGAAAAAAATGGAAACCTAAGCCGAGTTCCATTTTGGATCTGGCGGTCAACGGATATCCAAATGGTTATTTTCCATTTTTTTAGTTTTCCATTTTTCCATTTTTTAGTTTCTCAGAAATCGTACAGTATCCAATCCACATGGCCTGGAGCAGTTGTTCCATAAGTGAAAATTAATGAGAAACAATTCTTTGAAAAAATTTAATTATTTTTTTTTACTTTTTTAATCGTTAAAATTGAATAGAAACTTCTTGGAAATAATGGAATTTTTAAAAAATTATGTTTTTCAAAAAGTTTGGAATTTGTTGAAAATTTTAAGAATCTTCTGAGGGCTTTTGAAATTTTTAAGAATTTTCGAGAATCTAGTTGAAATTTTTGGAAATTCTTGAAATCTGAAAAAAGATTCTGAAAATTTTTCGAAGACTTCTGGAATTTTTGAAAATTTAATGTTTTTAGAAATTCCTGGAATCTGAAAGAAGATTTTGAAATTTTTTCGAAGACTTCAGGAATTTTTGAGAATCTTCGAGAATCTAGTTGAAATTTTTGGAAATTCCTGAAATCTGAAAGAAGATTCTGAAAATTTTTAGAATTTTTCGAAGACTTCTGGAATTTTTGAAAATTTAATGTTTTTAGAAATCCCTGGAATCTGAAAGAAGATTCTGAAATTTTTTCGAAGGCTTCTGGAATTTTTGAAAATCTTCGAGAATCTAGTTGAAATTTTTGGAAATTCCTGAAATCTGAAAGAAGATTCTGAAAATTTTTAGAATTTCTCGGTTTCTAAGATTTTTGAGAATCTTTTAAAATCTAGTGAGAATTTTAAAAATCTTCTAGAATCTTCTAAAATCAGAAATATTTCAAAATTACTCAAAATTAATATTTTAAGAATAAAAAAAATAATTTCAAAAATGTAATAAAAAAAATAATTTTCTTTTAATTTTATAAAAAAATAATTTTTTTAAATTTTATAAAAAAAATTAATTTTCTTTTAATTTTATAAAAAAATAATTTTTTTAAATTTTATAAAAAAAATAATTTTTCATGTTTGTTAAATAATGAAATACCGTATGTAATCTCCAGAAATCCTCAAATTCTAATTTGTATGTAGAATACACATTTTTATTTTTGGCTCCATTTCCTCAGGCTATACGAATGCCATTTTCGAAAATGGTCGGAAATTAATCGCATTGGCTCAATGGACACTCGACTTTTTCGAAAATAAAAACGGAAAATACGTACTTGTTGAGTGAATTTCAAATTACTTGTTTTTTCCAATTTTTTTGAATTTTTATTTTTTAAAATTTTATTTTTTATATAAAATTATTTTAAATTTTTTTTTTGAATTTTTATTTTTTATATAAAATTATTTTTTGAATTTTAAATTTTTTTCAAATTTTATTTTTTATATAAAATTATTTTTTGAATTCTTTATTTTTTAAAATTTTATTTTTCATATAAAATTATTTAAAAATTATTTTTTGAATTTTTTATTTTTTTAAAATTTTATTTTTTATTTAAAATTATTTTTGAATTTTTTATATAAAATTATTTTTTGAATTTTTTATTTTTTAAAATTTTATTTTTTATTTAAAATTATTTTTGAATTTTTTCCAACTTTTTTATTCAAAAAATTTTTTTTATTTAAAACTATTTTTTTCGAATTTTTAATTTGAAATTATTTAATTTTTAAATAATCGTCATTTGTGATGGAAAATGAACGAGAAAAAAATTAGTTTTATTTCTAAAAATGGAAACATTCATTTTTACAAATGTAAATTATTTAATTTTTTATGGATTGTTTTGAATTTGATTTAAATTTACTCCGAAAATTCGTATTTGTTTCATTTTTAAAGAAAAAGTAATTAAAATCGTAGGCGAAGGACGGTCCTGGCACGAAAGTATTTTTAATTCAATTTTATAAAATAAGTTTTATTTTCTGAAAGGGAATTTTAAGTTTTGGTCCCAACACGAAAACAATTTAATTTTTTAAAGAGTAAATTTTCACATTTGGTCCCAACACGAAAAATTTTATTTTCTGAAAAGAAATTTTCACATTTGGTCCTAACACGAAAAAGTTTTACTTTTTGAAAAGAAATTTTCACATTTGATCCCAACACGAAAAATTTTATTTTCTGAAAAGAAATTTTCACATTTGGTCCCAACACGAAAAATTTTTATTTTCTGAAAAGAAATTTTCACATTTGGTCCTAACACGAAAAATTTTACTTTTTGAAAAGAAATTTTCACATTTGGTCCCACACGAAAATTTTATTTCTGAAAGAAATTTTCACATTTGATCCTAACACGAAAGTTTTATTTTTATGAATTTTTAAAGAGAATTTTCACATTTGGTCCCAACACGAAAAAGTTTTATTTTTTGAAAAGAATATTTTCACATTTGGTCCCAACACGAAAAGTTTCAATTTTCTTATTTCTGAAGAGAAATGTCAAATTTTGGTCCTTTGGTCCTGATACGAAAGATTTCAAATTTAATATTCTTTTATTTTTGTAATTTTTTCTGCAGAAATTTTAAATTTTGGTCTCACCACGAACAATGGCTGATATATTCCCTAAGTACAAAGTCGATTAATAATTCTTTAAAACTTTATTACCCAAGTTCGTGGTTAAAGACTGAACTGAGCGTTGTCCGTTCTGGGACCAATTCGTGGGATTTTCCCTAAAAAGTAAAAAATAAAAAGTAAAAAAATTAAAAAATTAAAAATTAAAAAATTAAAAAACACTTTAATTTTAAAACGAAAAATGTTTGAACCTCTTACCACGAAATTAGTTACCGTATACTTAGGAATTATTGAATTCGCGGCGAGACCAGTGATTTTTCAAACAACAATTTTTAAAAAAAATATATTTTCAATCTAAGGTCTCACCACAAAATTTCTTTGATTTATTCTCCCACCACGAAATTAGTTACTGTGTATTGAATAATTACTAAATTCGCAGTGGGACCAGTGATTTTTTAAATAACAATTTTTTCTATTTTTACAGATGTATTTCAATCTAATGTCCCACCACAAAATTAGTTATTATATATTAGATATTACCAAATTCGTGGTAGGACTAATGATTTTTATAAATATATATTTTCAATCTAATATCCCACCACGAAATTTCTTTGATTTATTCTCCCACCACGAAATTAGTTATTATACATTGAATATTGCTAAATTCGTGGTAGGACTAATGATTTTTATAAATATATATTTTCAATCTAAGGTCCCACTACGAAGTTTTTTAAATTTGTTTTTTGACATTTAACTTAGTTATTGACCTTTTGAGCACCAACAAATCTTCTACGCAAATTCAATGTCATTACTTACGGAAGTTGTAAAAACGTTTTTTGAAATTAAGCCATGAAAAAACAAAAATTGACGTTCACAGTCAGATTAAATTTCCTCAAGGCTTTAGTTTTTTCATCGAAAAATTTCCATCGATTAATCCGGTTATGCGGCGTTTCTGGTCCAAAAATTCATGTTCCTATACTGTAGCTATGACTGAAAAAGCATCTGTAATAGGGTAATAGGATTCGTGAATTCTGAATCTAAAACCAGAAGTAAACTCAGAATTCAAAATTTTCAAGACTAATTCCCAATTCTAAAAGCATTAAAAATTTCCTATCTTGTGACATTTATTTTTTAATTTTAGAATTAGGATTAATTAGAAAGCACTTTTAATAATTTAATCAAGCCTGGAGATTCTGAATCTAAGGTCAGAATTAATAGTTGTTCTCCAGAATTCAGGATTCTGGATCATATGACACTTATATATTAGATATTTATATCATACGTATTTATACCTAAATTCTATATTTAAGATTGGTTAGAAAGCACTTTTAATAACGTAATCAAACATGGAGATTCTGAATCTAAGGTCAGAATTAATAGTTATTCTCCGGAATCCAGGATTCTGGATTATATGACACTTATATACCAGAGATTTATATCATACGTATTTATACCCTAATTCTATATTTAGGACTGACTAAAAATATTTACAATGATGTAATAAACTTCATAGATTCTGAATCTAAAATTAGAATCAAAAGTCAACCTTCAGAATCCAGGATTCTGAAGACTAATTCTAGATTTTAAAGATATTTGAAATTTTACATCAAAACTATTTTAAGAAATAGAAGCTTATTTAAAATGGTTTTTAAAATATTATATAACAGTTTTAGAGTTATGTAAGATTGTTTATTTTTCAGTTTTGAAAACTTTAATTTAAAAATTAGAACATGAATGTCCGGGACAAAGACGTCACATCACGGTTAATCCGGCGTCCAATTTTTCAAATATGTCAATCCTGGTTAGGGTCCCCATCCGAGACCTCATTAGCTCAATTTCCATTTCTTCAAAGAATTCTATAATTTTGCTTTTGTTGACATATTTTTTGCCTTAGGCATTTTTTTGGAAGGTTTTGAAGTCCTTCGTTATTGCTTTTTTCAAGAGCAATTCCATTCAGGAAACGGATTTTTTTCGGAAACAATTTAGAGAACGCTTTCCCCGAAAAAGCAAAAACTGGCCTTTGTTGTTTTTTGAAGATTTTACGGCTTTTAGTCTTTTGAAATATTTAATATTTTACGGTACTTAATTTTCTAAAATGTTTATTTTTACAGTATTTAGTTTTGTAAAATGTTTATTTTTACAGTATTTAGTTTTGTAAAATGTTTAATTTTTATAATTTTTAATTTTTTACAGTATTTATTTCTTTAAAATATTTGATTTCTTACGGTACTTAATTTTCTAAAATGTTTATTTTTACAGTATTTAGTTTTCTAAAATATTTATTTTTATAATTTTTAATTTTTTACAGTATTTAGTTTTCTAAAATGTTTAATTTTTAATTTTTTACAATATTTAGTTTTTTAAAATGTTTAATTTTCTACGGTATTTGGTGTTCTAAAATATTTAATTTTTTACAGTATTTAATATCATACAATATTTAGGTTTTTAAATATTCAGTTTTTATAGTTTTTAATTTTTTACAGTATTTAGTTTTCTAAAATATTTATTTTTATAGTTTTTAATTTTTTACAATATTTAATTTTTTAAATATTTATTTTTATAATTTTTAATTTTTTATATTTCCTTCTTTGAGTGGATTTGGTTTCTTTGACTTGTTTTAGTTTTAAAATTTTTCGAAAAAAATTAATTAAGCCTAGAGGGCTTTTGTGAGTTTTTGAAGTTTTTGGTCTTTATTACGTTTGGGATTTCCGACTTCGAAGGTGAAATTTAAATATCAAGACACTCACCGGTCCTGTGGGAATTTTAAAAATTGACAAAGTTCGTGGGCGAAGATTAAACTAGGCCTTGTTCGTTCCGGGACTAAGGATTAAAGTTTTTAAAATTAAAAAAAAATAAAAAAATTGTTTAAAATAAAAAAAGTAAAAAAATTGTTTAAAATAAAAAAAGTAAAAAATTCTTTAAAAATTAAAAAAAGTAAAAAAAATTTTAAAAATATAAAAAATTTTAAATTTAAAAAAAATAGAAAATTTAAAAAAAGAAAAATTTTTAAAAATAAAAAAAGTAAAAAAATTTTAAATTTAAAAAATTATGAATCTTACTAAAAATGACTTTTTGCTCTTTTTTGATGAGTAATTTAGTGATTTTAAAAATAATAGCTAATATGATTATTGAAGAATGAATTAAGTAATTTTCGCGGCGAGATTAGTAACGGCAATGTTTTGTCGAATAATCTTAAAAAAGAAGTTTTGATTTTACTACAAATGATTTTTTTGTTCGATGGATAATTTGGTTACTATTTTCTAAGATACTATTATTAATACTTGTAAAAGCAAACCAGATGTCATTCGTGTTGAGACCTTATTTCTGAAGATATTTTAACTTATGGTCCCAACACGAAAACTACTTCTTTCTTGTTCGATAAATAGTTTAATTTCTAGTTTCTAAAATACTATTATTAATACTTGTAAAAGCAAACCAGATATTATTCATTTCGAAACTTTATTTCTGAAGGTATTTTAACTTATGGTCCCAACACGAAAACTACTTTTTTAATAAATAGTTTAATTTCTAGTTTCTAAAATACTATTATTAATACTTGTAAAAGCAAACCAGATGTCATTCGTGTTGAGACTTTATTTCTGAAAATATTTTAATCTATGGTCCCAGCACGAAAATTACTTTTTTGTTCGATGAATAATTTTGTTACTTGGTTCTTTAATTCGTGCCATTAAAGACAAGGCCTCTGTCTGCAGCTAATGACCCCCTCGTTATCTTAAATTTCTGTTTTATTTTTAAATAATTAAAATTCTTTTCAGGACCAAAGATATCTTTGGACCAAAGACGGATGGGATTTTTCCTTTTTTGATTTCGAAAATGAAAGCTGTGATCGAAAAAGGCAAAAAATTTTATCTTTCTCTGAATTCCGCGAGACCGGTCCCGATGGAGAAGGAATCTGAAGTCATTGATGGAGTCATTCTTGGAGGAGAGAAAAAAGCCTTCGGAATCAGAAGTTATCTTCATCAATTTTATCTTTCTCCGACGACTGAAGAAGTCGAGGCTTCTGGAGCCTGGTACCTCCTTCCTCCGCCCCCTCGACAAAGAACCGGGGTCTATGTCTGCAGATTCCTGAGTTTGGTGGGGCTTCTGCTTCTGATCGGGGGGGCTGCGGCGATCATCTATGGATACTCTTATCAACGGGAAGACGTCGAAACTTCCATCATGAAGATCGCCATTGTTCAAGATGACGAGGGCAACTTCTACATTCCACAAGAACGCTTCAATGAAATCCTCAAAGATCCGATGAGAAATTTCAAAATGATCGGTTTTTGCGTTTTTGCCGGAGGGGCTACGTTGATGGCGTTGAGTCTCCTTGTTCCGGCTTGTGCCCAGATGGCGGGCACGAAACGACTTGCGGCGTTCGTCAGTGAAGACAACACTCCAAATGAGCCTCCAATTAGAATTTATCCAACAATTCCGAACAAATTCAAAGTTGTTCCTGCTAAAATGACTTCAGGACATAGAATTTCTCCCACAGGTCCTGTTCCTGTCATGGAAGAGATTTCTAAAGTCCAACCCAACGGCAAAGTTTCCCGTTCCGGCAGCAACGACCACCTCGTGGACACTGAAGACGTCCGCGCTCCTCTCATCCACTGATTCTATAGTCTCTACAGACCCCGCAGATCCCACAGGTCCTGCAGGTCCTACAGGTCTCATAAGTCTTGCAAGTCCTTCAACCCCACCTACTCCACAGGTCCTACAGGTATTCCAAACCTTATAGGTCTTACAGGTCCTATAGGTCCTATCGATCTTTCAGGTCCTGTAGGTCCTGCAAGATCCCACGGACCTTTCATATCCTGTAGGTCCTTTAGGTCCTGCAAGATCCTACAGACCTTTCAAACCTTACAGGTCCTCCCAACTTTGCAGATCTTCCAGGTCCTATAAGTTCTCCAAATTCGACAATATTGTATGTCCTGTAGGTCCTTCGGATCTTACAGGCTCTTCGAACCATGCAGATCTTATAGGTCCTTCGAACTCTGCAAATCTTGCAAGTCTTATAAGTCCTACAGATCCTGCAGACCCTTCATACCCTACAGATCCTTCAAATCTTACAGATTCTATAGATCCCAGTGATTCAACAGATCCTACAGATTCATTCCGGCATTGGCTGTTACATTCAAACTCGGCGACATGGCGTTTCCTTTTTGATTATCTTTTTCAAAACCTCGTAAATTATAAACTTGTCAACAATATTTGAAAAATACAATATGGGATTTTAGAGCATGGATCTCGAAATTTGAAGATCGGCTTGGAGGCATCCAGGTGGGGGGATGGGGTTGAGTACCCTAAACTAGAAGAGGTGTTTAGACTGTTTAGGAAATTTCCGACATTTTAGAAGACATTAGAATCTTCGAAATTCTGGAATGTTTAGGAAATTTTCGACATTTTAGAAGACATTAGAATCTTCGAAATTCTGGAAGATTTTAGAGATTTTTGTTAAATTCTAAAAGATTTTAGAAACTCCTATATCAATATGAAAAAATTCATAATTTTCTAAAAAAGTTTCAAAAAGTCTCGAAATTCTCAAAAGTTCTAGAAATTTCCGACATTTTAGAAGACATTAGAATCTTAAAAATTCTGGAAGATTTTAGAGATTTTTGTCGAATTCTGGAAGATTTTAGAAACTCCTATATCAATATGAAAAAATTCATAATTTTCTTTAATTTTTTAAAGAAAAATTTAAATTTTCGAAATTCTGAAATCTTAGACATTTTTCAAAATTCTATGAACTTTCAAAAAGTTCTAAAAAGATTTCAGAAATCTCCGTTGGATTCTGGAAAATTCAAAAAATTTGAATAAAATTTTATAATCTGAAATCTAATCGGAATAAAATTCAAGCAACTGAGTGGTTTGTTCAATCACCGGTTTTTCTTCATTTGAGAGCTCCTGGATGTAGTTGGATTCTTTTTCGCCGAGTCCCTTGGCGGCTTCGACGAGCGAATTCGAGATCCTCAGATCGGTCAATCCGCAGAGCTCAAACAAGTTCTTCAAAGTCTCCCTTGTTTCTGATATCTGAAAATAATCAAAATATTTCAAAATAAAAAATTTTTTTTTAAATTTCAAAATAAAAAATTTTTTTAAATTTCAAAATTTAAATCTTTTTAAAAAAATTATAGAATTTTAAAGAAATTTTAGAATATTTTAAAATTTCCAAGATTTTGGAAGATTTTCGAGAATTTCAAAAATTTTTAAGGGATTCTTGGAAAAATTTTAAATATTTTGCTAGATTTTATGGAATTTCTAGAAGAACTACGAAAATTTCAGAATTTTCTACAGTATTCCAGAAGCTTCTAAGAGATCCTTAAAAAGTTTTAGAATTTCTTATCGGATTCTCTGAGCTTCTAGAAGACCTACGAAAATTCCATACAGTATTCTAGAAGACTAGAAGCTTCTAAGAGATCCTTAAAAAATTTCTGAGTTTTCTACAGTATTCCAGAAGCTTCTAAGAGATCCTTAAAAAATTTTAGAATTTCTTATCGGATTCTCTAAGCTTCTAGAAGACCTACGAAAATTTCGGAATCTTATACAGTATTCCAGAAGCTTCTAAGAGATCCTTAAAAAATTTTAGAACTTTCTACAGTATTCTAGAAAATCTCAGTTTTCAAAAACTTTTTGAATTTTCTTCGGATTCTGAAAATTCCAAAAAATTCAATTTTTTGTCTTTTTGAATTTTAAATATTTAAAAATTGCAAAATAAATACTCACGAGATTTTCGTAATAAATAACAGGAACAATATAGTATTTTTTTTGTCGTTTGTAGTTGATCACAGAAGAGCAGATCAAGGCCACGGCGAGTTCGATCGTGGACTTCGGCCTCACTACGTTCACTGAATAATTTTCTCCGAAGCATACTGTAGGGATGTTTGAAAATATTCGAAAAGTGTTTTTCAACACGATCGAAAGTTTACTGTAATCGGCTTCGGATTCTGTTTTCGGATTCAGAAACAAGCTGATCGAATGTTCCAACTGATCCCTGGCCATGAAGACGTTCATCACGTGGGGGGCTACAGTATGCAAGTGCTGGACCAATCTTATGCAACTCGGCCGAAGTCTCAAAACGAAAGTTTGATCTTTCGATTGGTCTTTGCAGAAATACCGTAATATGGCCAACAACATCGAACGGCACTTCTGGACCCCGAATTCTTCGTAGTTCTCACAGTAAGACGACAATTGTGTGAAGACATCTGGTTTCGAGAAAATCACAATGGAATTCGGATTTGGACTTTCTTCGGCCACTTGCTGAATCAGATGACAAAGGGATGAAGATCCGGAATTCAACATGGTAGTTAGGGCTATCACTTTACCTAAAATCAAAATTAATAAAAAATAAAAATTCATAAAAAATAAATTTATAAAAAAAAATTAATAAAAAATAAAAAATCAAAATTAATTAAAAATAAATTAATAAAAAATCAAAATTAATAAAAAATAAATTCATAAAAAATAAATTTATAAAAATAAATTAATAAAAAATAAAAAATAAAAATTAATTAAAAATAAATTAATAAAAAATAAAAATTAATAAAAAATAAAATTCATAGAAAAATAAATCTATAAAAAATCGAAATTCGTAGAAAATTAAAAATAATTTTAAAAACTTATGAAAAATAAAAATTAATAAAAAATAAATAATTAAAATTAAAATTAATAAAAAATATTCAAAAGTTATAAAATCATAAAAATTTAAATTACTTAAAAATTATTAAAATTAAATTTTTACAAAATGGTTCTGATAAAAATTTTCGAATTTTTTAGAAATTTTCATTTAAAACAAAAAAATTTTATGTTTATTTAGTTTTCGAAAGTTCAAAGAAGTTCAAATAAATTTTAAACTCTTAAATTTTATCTACATACCGTAATTTAAAAAACTATTTCAATTTTTAAAATATTTTTTACTTTTTTTCAAATTTAAAAAAAATAATTTTTTTATTTTTATTTTTTTAAGTTTTAAAAAATTAATTCTATTTCTAAAAACTTATTTTAAAAATTATTTTTATTTTAATTTTAAGTTTTTTAAAAATTTATTTTATTTTTTTAAATTTATTTTATTTTATATTTAAATTTAAATTTATATTTAAATTTATTTTATATTTTCTATTTATTTGTATTTTTTATTTTTTATTTAAATTTATTTTATTTTTTATTTTTTATTTAAAAATTTATTTTATATTTTTTATTTAAAAATTTATTTGTATTTATATTTCTAAAAATAAGACTCACCAAGACCGCTTTTGAATCGCCAATTTTTGTCGCATTTTTGAATAAACATGTCCCAGGAAACCCTAGCGACCCTCTGGGCCTCTCCGAACTGGGCTTCGCTGATGGAATCGCAGAACTTGAAGGAGTACTCACTGATGCCGAAGGGCATTTCGACGAAATATGCGTGTTTTTCGTTCATCGAATACAACTGCCATTTTGGATCGTCCAAAACCGAAAATTTATCCAATTCTGAATGAAAAAGAAGAAAATCCACGTCTCTGGCGACGTCGGAAGGATACAGTCTCCTTCGTGCCAGGATCGTCATTAGCTCTATTTCTTGTCCGGAGGCGGTTTTGGCCTCGGGGGATTTGTTGAAGATTTCCACATTGAATATTCTTTTAAAAACCAAATAACAATCGGATTCGAACAAGACCAAAGATCGGATTAACCTGTAGAACAGATAAACCAAAAAATGAACGAAAATAGGACGACTTAAAAGATCTCTCATAGCCGGTACTGTCATCGAGCTGGGATCTTTCGGAGATCCGTTTTGATTATTATCCTCATCCATATTTCAAAGTTCAGCCGCACAACAAAGAAGAACCTCAGTGAAAACTTTCAAGAGACTTGCGGAAATCTCTCGAGATCTGCAAAAGCTCTGTAAACAACTTTTTCGCTCGAAACTATTTGTATTGTAAAATTAAACAAAACTGACCGAGTTATGGTTGTCCCGGAATTCGAATTCAGGTCTCGTCCCGAAATCCCGAAGACCACGAAGCTTCGTTCATTCCTGAGCGGAATTAGGTGCGAAAAAGCAACCTAAGAAGATCAAGGAAATCCCGTCACGAAAGTTCCTAAAAATCATTTTTTTAGTTTTAAACTATAAAAAAATAAAAATCAATTCCTGACGTAAAAATTTTCAAAAATCAAGGAATTTTTGAAATTAAAAAAAAAATAATAAAATAAATCCCGCCGCGAAAGTTTCTAAAAATCTTTTTTTTAGTTTTAAACTATAAAAAAATAAAAATCAATTCCTGACGTAAAAATTTTCAAAAATCAGAGAATTTTTTAAATCAAAAAAAAAAAATAAAAAGAAGAAGAAAAATAATAAAATAAATCCCGTCACGAAAGTTCCTAAAAATCTTTTTTTTTCAGTTTTAAACTATAAAAAAATAAAAATCAATTCCTGACGTAAAAATTTTCAAAAATCAAGGAATTTTTGAAATTAAAAAAAAAATTAATAAAAAAAATCCCACCGCGAAAGTTTTTAAAAATCATGATTTTTTAAATTTTAAATTATAAAAACATTTTTAAAAAACACATAATTTTGTCCAAAAAATTTTGAAAAATAATAAAAAAATTTTACTTTAAAATAAAAAAGTAATTTCACGTCATTGAGATTCTTGAAGATCATAGTGGACTTTTTTATTCTCAAATATAAGTGGGGATTGAGATAAAAAATCATCTATGATGATTATTGAGACAGAAAAGTAAACTAAAAAGAGAGAATTTGAGGAGATAAACTGAATATCAAAGTGTTGTGTACTGTAGGGCATGAGTGAAGGTTTTAATTATAGTTATGTGGGAGTTTTTAGAATAATTCTATCTGTATTTTATTGTAATAGTAAACATTATTAAAACATTTCTATTTTTAGCTTAATAGATGGTATTTTATTATCTTAAATCTGTCTATTATTAGATTACTATTGGAACAGAAAAGTAAACTAAAAAAACCTGAAGAGATAGCCTAAAAATCAGGGAGTGCGGGACACTGTAGGATATAAGTGAGATTTTCGGTTAAAGTTGTGCTAAAATTATCTTGTAGCTGGGACAGTGAAGTAAACTAAAAAGAGAGAATTTGAGGAAATAAACTGAATATCAAAGTGTTGTGTACTGTAGGGCATGAGTGAGGGTTTTAATTATATTTATGTGGGAGTTTTTAGAATAATTCTATCTGTATCCTATTGTACTAGTAAAAATTATTAAAATATTTCTATTTCTATGTTAATAATTATGAAATCAAGTTTCCCTTCGAAAATTCCTAAAAATCATAAAAAATTTTGTATTTTGAAATATAAGTAGAAATTTACCTAAAAAGTAACCTAAAAATAGAATCAAATCTTTTCATGAAAGTTCCTAAAGACCATAAAAATACTTTTGTTCTAAAATAAGAATCAAATTTCCCGCACAAAAGAAACTTAAGATGATGAAGCAAATTCTCACCACAAGGAAAGTCCTCAAAGACCATAATAAGTTCCTCCATTCAGAAATATGAATGAAATTTTGCAAAAAAATACTCCAAAAAAAACAAAATTAACTCTTAATAAAAAAGTTTTTGAAAATAATAGAATTTTAATCCACAGTATGAATCAATTTTTCGTATGTGAAAGTAACCTAAAAACTTAACTTTCAACACGAAAATTTGAATCCACAGTAAAAACCGACTTTTTGTTAAAAAAAAATAATTTAAGAATGAAGTTAACTTTCACCACGAAAATTCTTAAAATAATAGGAGAATTTTAATCTACAGTAAGAATCAATTTTTCGTATGTGGAAGTAATCTAAAAACTAACTTAACTCTCAACACGAAAATTCTTAAAATCAAAAAATTTCAATTTACAGTAAGAATAGATTTTTTGTTAAAAAAAAATAATTTAAGAATGAAGCTAACTCTCAACACGAAAATTCTTAAAATAATAGGAGAATTTTAATCTACAGTATGAATCAATTTTTCGTATATGAAAGTAACCTAAAAACTAACTTACCTTTCAACACGAAAAATTGAATCCACAGTAAGAACCGATTTTTCGTTTACAAAAGTATCTAAAAATAAAATTAATTTCCACCACGAAAATTTTCAAAAATTATAAAATTTTAATTTACAGTAAAAATACATTTTTTGAAAAATTAATTCAAAAACATTAATTTTCACTACGAAAATTCTTAAAGATTTTTATAAATTCCTTTATTCTCAAATATGAACGGAAATTCACACGGAGAAGTAACCGAAGATGAGAACAAAGTCAATTTTCGTCACAAAAATCTTTAAAAATCAAAAAAACTATTTTAAAATTTAAAAAAATAAAAATAAAATAAATTTTTGTCGAAAAAATATAAAAATTTTTCATTTTCAAACATAAATTAAATTTTATACAATAAAGTATTTTAAAAAATTAAAATTAACTGTTGAAGCAAGAAATTTCAAAAATAATAGTAAATTTTTTAATTTCCAGATATGAGTTAAAATTTATATAAAAAATAATCTAAAAAATAAGTTAACTTTCATCATGAAAAATTTCAAAAATGATAAAGAATTTTTTAATTTCCAGATATGAGTTAAAATTAACCTAAAAAATAAGTCAACTTTCACCACGGAAAATAATAAACTTGATTATTTCCAGATATGAGTTAAAATTAATTTAAAAAATAAGTCAACTTTCATCATGAAAAATTTCAAAAATGATAAAGAATTTTTTAATTTCCAGATATGAATTAAAATTTATATAAAAAATAACTTAAAAAATAAGTCAACTTTTATCATGAAAAATTTCAAAAATGATAAAGAATTTTTTAATTTCCAGATATGAGTTAAAATTTACATAAAAAATAACCTAAAAAATAAGTCAACTTTCGCCACGAAAGTCCCTGAAGACCATAATAAGTACTTTCATTTGACAGTATGAATGGAATCTCCAAAAAACAAAGAATAAGTCAACTTTCGCAGCGAAAGTCCCTGAAGACCACAATAACATCTTTCGTTTAGTGGTCCGAGGCGGATTTTTCCGAGAAAACAAATCCAAAAAGCGAAATCGGCTGCCGTCAGAAAAGTCCCTGAAGACCATGAGGAACCCTTACACTTTTAGGTGGAAGTGAAAATTAACATAAAAATGGATTTAAAAAAATAAAGTCAATTTTCATCGCGAAAATTTCAGTAATTTTTTAAATTTAAATTTAAAGTTAATTTTATCAAAAAAAATAAAGTCAATTTTCGTCGCAAAAGTTCTTAAAAATAATTATTATTTTTTAAAAGTCAAATTTTATAAAAAAATTTTAAAAAAAATAAAGTCAATTTTCGTTGTAAAAATTTCAATAATTTTTTTCATTTAAATTTAAATTTAATTTTATCAAAAAAAATAAAGTCAATTTTCGTCGCGAAAGTTCTTAAAGGTCATAGGAAACTATGTAATTTTAAAATACGAGTCGAATTTCGCATTAAAATTAACCTAAAAATAAAAATGTTTTAAAACTTTAAATCTTATTTAAATTTAAATTATTATTATTTTTTAAAATTTTAAAATTTAAATTTTTATTTATTAATTTTTTAATTTTTCTAAAATTTAAAATTTTTTTTAAACTTTTAATTTTTCTTAAATTTTAAATTTTTTTTTATTTTTTATTTTTTTTAAATTTTAAATTTCTTTTAAACTTTTAATTTTTTTTAAACTTTTAATTTTAAATTTTTTATTTTTTATTTTTCATTTAAATTTTTATTTATTTATTTTTTTAAAATTTAAAATTTTTTTTTATTTTTTATTTAAATTTTTATTTTAGCGCCATTGTGAAACACGTTGTGACGAAATAAACGTGGAAGGAACCCTGCCGAGAGAGTACTAAAGAAAACCCAGAGTCTTGAATCCACAACAATTGTGAAAAATGAATTTATATAAAACTTTGAGAAAGTTTTATTTTATCCAGACTCCAATTTCATGGGAATGACCAGCTCGGCTTTCTTTTGTTTGGAAAAGCTGGTCTAACTTCGGCCAAACAGTTGTGCAAGTCGTCTTCGAAAAAGCAATAAACTCGTCCCGTTCATCGCCTCAGGAAATTTGTTCAATTGACAGGCGTTGAGGATTTCGAGTGGATTATTTAAATTGACCAGTTGAGAACTTTGGGATTCTTAAATTTTCCGATGAATTTCAAAATGTAAAAAAAAACAATTTATGGGGATTACTGTAGGGACAATTAGGGGGTTTTCAGAGACACTTATGTCCCCCAACCCCCGAGGACAGGTACGGGGTTGTGTACCCCGATGACTCTAATGTTAAAATTTCAAATTTATTTAAATAAAATATTTTTAAAAAATTTCGAAATTTCATAAAACCAAAATTTAGCTTACTGTAGTTTCTGAAAACTTCTGAAAATTCACGTCAGGACAATTTCGTAAAAAAATTCATTTTTACATTAATTAATTACGAAATTATATAAAATTGCAAAATAATTACGATATAAAAATTACAGTAATTTCAATTTCAAAAATTCGTGTCAAAACAATTTTGTACAAAAATTCATTTTTATATTGATTACGAAATAATCACCACATGAATTACTGTAGTTTTATTAACTTCCAAAAATTCGTGTCAGGACCATTTCGTAGAAAATTCACTTTTGTCTTTCATAATGAGATGATTTGTAAAAAAATAAATTATTTTTCTTCTTTTTCAATTTCTTCTTCTTCTTCTTCTTTTTCAACTTCTTCTTCTTCTTCTTCTTCTGACTTCAGACTGGAGCTAGAAACAGCTTTTTGACCAAGCAAATCCGTACTACTTTTGCTTTTTTCGTGGAATTTTTCGATTTTTGAACGAAGATCAGCGACGGTCTGTTGTTTTCCGAGCATCCAGTTTCTGCCGTGTAATGCCAGCATCCTCGCCTTCTCCCTGGGGTCAAGTTCGGGTTCTGTCTCCTGTAGAGATGCCGAAGACGGACCAGGAACAGGTTCTTCTGCAGAAAATCCAGATTCCAAATGGAGGACTTCTTGAAGCGACAAAGTTGATTCAGATGTCGTTGGTAATCTGAAAATTTACAAAAATAAATACAATTATAGTATTTTAAAAATCAAAAATTCATCCAAAATGGTTTTTAGAATAAGTTTCTAAAAATTTCTAAAATTACAGTAATTCAAGAATTAAAATTAAAAATTCATCCAAAATGGTCTTGAGAAGAATTTTTAAGTTTTTAAAAACCTCTGAAATTACAGTAATATAAAATTAAAAATAAGAATTTTTCTACATTGGTCCCGGGAATTTCTAAAAACTTCTAAAATTACAGTAATTCAAGAATTAAAATTAAAAATTCATCCAAAATGGTCTTGAGAAGAATTTTTAAGTTTTTAAAAATTTCTAAAATTACAATAATATAAAATTAAAATAAGAATTTTTCTACATTGGTCCCGGGAAGAATTTCTAAAAATTTCTAAAATTAAAATTAAAAATTCATCCAAAATAATTTTGAGAATTTTTAAAAATTCTTAAATTCTAAATTTTAAAAAAATTTTAATTATTAAAAATTAAAATAAACATACTGTGGCGGAGAAACCAGAGTTCCAGCGGAGCCGACTTTTTTCAACGTTACTTTTTTAATACCTCCGGCCTAAAAAAACCAATTAAATTCCACAATATTCGCTACATCGAACATACCGTATCCTCTCCTCCAGGACTTCCTTTCTTACTGTATATGTGCTGAACTCTAGCCAGAACTCCAGTCTGGATCCCGATGTCCATCATCCGACGTCTCCTAGTTTCATCAAATTCGTGCAATTTTATCTAAAAAAAAAATTAAATAATTTAAATCCAAAAAACTTCAAAACGGTTAGCATCAATGTAATTACTTGTGTGACTTGTGCTGGTTACTGTTACTACTCCAAGAAGACGTTAAAAGTGGTGATTTTTTTCTTATTTCAGGTGCATTTTTCCGAACCTGAGATTCTGAAGTTGGAGATTTCTTGGATTCTGAAGGTTCTTTGACTTCAGATTCCTTCATTTCTGGAAGTTCTTTGACTTCAGATTTCTTTATTTCAGGAAGTTCTTTGACTTCAACTTTTTTAATTTCTGGAAATTTCTTAGAAGGTTGTTTAACTTCTGATTTTTTGACTTCAACTTTCTGGATATCTGGATGTTGTTTGACTTCACCTTTCTTGACTTCTGGAGGTTGTTTGACTTCAACTTTTTTGACTTCTGGAGGTTTCTTGACTTCTGATTCCTTGGTTTCTGAAGTTTCTTTGATTTCACTTTCCTTAATTTCCGGAGATTTTTCAGTATCTTTGGTTTCTGGTTCCTTTTTTTTAACTTTTTTAACAACTTTTTTCCTTACAAATTTCCGTTCTTCCGGAAAAGCTGATTCTGGTTCGTCTTCTGGAGCTGTCAATTCATGTGTGGAACCATGTATGTCTCCTCCAGAAGCTAATTGTGCTTCTGCTGCAGTGATTTCTTCATCATCATAGTACAGTTGAGATGGTGTAGATTCAACTATTCCAAGAACATCAAAATCGCTCCAAAGACAACCAGCTCCAGAATTCGTAAAACCAGATTCCAAAGGTTCTAAGTCATCAGAATCCAGACTTGTTTGTTTATTTTCCATTGTTATTTCTGCTTGAGTACCTGTATCTGAAGAAAATTCTTCAAATCTAACTTGAACCCCAACATTTGCATGAATAAAATCAACTTGAGTTTCGACATCAGAAGTCAAAGTGATCGATTCAACAAAGAACGAAGCCGGAAAAGTTGCTTCAACCGAAAGTCCATCTTGTCCATCATTTTCTTCCACAGCCGGTGATGATAGTGACGACGTCACAGAAACAATATTAGCTTCCAACAAAACCGGACCACTATCACCAGAATCCTCTTCTTCTGTCTGGATGGCTGTATTTGCATAAACAATTTCAAAGCTCTAAAATAGAAACATCAATGAAGGAGAACCAGATTCAAAAACACAATCAGTAATAAAGTCATGTGACACCTGTATCCCGAGTAGTTGTGTACCAAATATCTATATATAATGTACTTGTATATCAGATATTTGTGTACCAAATATCTGTATATACTGTATTCGTATATCAGATACTCGCGCACTAAGTGTCAGACATTCGTGTATTATGTATTTATGTATAAAATATTCGTGTACCAGACATTTGTGTACCAGATATTTGTGTACCAGACATTCGTGTACCAGATATTTGTGTATCAGACATTTATGTTTTGAATATCTATGTACCAGATACCTGTATATAATGTATTTGTATATCAAATGTTTGTGTACCAGATGTTCATGTACCAAATATCTAGGTATCAGATATCCATATACTAGACACTTGTGTGCCAGATATGCATGTCTCGAGGATTTGTATATCGGACATTTGTGTACCAAGCATCTAGGTAACATTTGTATATGAATGTGTACCAGACATGTGCATCCCGGACAATCGTATCGCAGATACTTGTGTTCCGGAAATTTGTACTTTGAATACTTGTGTCCTAAATACTAGTACACCAAACATTTCTATTCTAGACAGTCGTATCTCGAATAGTTGTATCTCAGAAACATATCCTGGACATCTGCATTCTGGCGATTTTTCCCAGACATTTGTGTCACATTACAGACAAACTCCAAGGATATAATACAACAAATCAAAGCAACTTTAAAAAATTACAAAACTTACCATAGACTTCGATTCCCCAACTGTCTGCGAAGTTTTTTCTTCCACGTTGACCACGGCTTGAGACGAAACATGCGAAATATCCGGCGAATGTTGCGTCATCACATGTTGCATCACCAGATCGTAATCTTGTTCCGTAGAACTGTCAACCATAAAAGTCAAATCACCTTCAGCTTCGGACAAATCTTCCGGTTTATACAGTATCGAAACATCCGATTGTATTCCTGATTTTTCATGTCGTGATTCAACTGCAGAAACCGTTTTTGATTCCTTTACCGAATCCGTCTGAGAAATACTGTCTTTTGTTTCTTTCAATTCTGAATCCGTAGATGTAGAAACATGACGTAGATCGGTTTCCGTACAAGAATCCGAAACTTCTTTTTTCTCCGTTTCCACTTGGGTTCCTTCTTCGATAAAAACAGGATTTTCTGTCTGAACAGATATCTTATGTCCAATTACTGTAGCTTCACTACTAACATCTTTCGTTTCTTTCTCCATTGTTTGGACTTCTATAGACTCGTAATCGACCTTGCCACCGACGCATTTGTCTCTTTTTTCCACGACCGTCTGGATGGCTTCCGTCATGACCACTGGAGTCGTTTGAGCAGATACTGAAGTTTGTTTTGGCAGCAACTTTTCCACAATAGATCTAGGTCCTTTTTCGTCATCCAAAGCCGTTAATTCTGTCTGAACACCATGTGCGAATTTTTCAGGATCTGTTGTCATTCCTACTGTCGTTCTTCCAAAATAACTCATGTCCGTCTGAATCCCAGTCGTGCTGATGAAGAAAAATTCTAAATCTTCTTCTTGTTCTTCTTTCATGTCTAATTCACTAAAAACATCATCATAATCAATCAACGATTCTAATTCCTCAATCGGAAGGTCTTCTGGAGTGATGGATTCTATTTTCAGCAATTCTTCAGATGGACTCAATACAGTACTGATGCCTCCAGAAGACAGCAACTCCGGATGTACTTGAACCGTCGGCGAAGGCATCAACGGAGACTTGAAGCCTTGGGAAACAGATCCAGCGACACTTCTTGCTTGAGAAGAGGAACCGTAACTGCTGATGGACCTTCTGATGAGTTCAATATTCAATGTTATCTGAAATCATAAAACTTTAAAAATAACGTAACAGGGCATTTCTGTCCCAGACGTTTCTGTTCCAATTTTGCAATTTTAACTTAAAAATTAAAAAATAAACAATTTTACATAACTCTAAAACTGTTATATAGTATTTTAAAAACCATTTTAAATAAGTTTCTATTTTTTAAAATAGTTTTGATGTAAAATTTCAAATATCTTTAAAATCTAGAATTAATCTTCAGAATCCTGGATTCTGAAGGTCGATTTTTGATTCTGATTTTAGATTCAGAATCTATGAAGTTTATTACATCATTGTAGATATTTTTAGTCAGTCCTAAATATAGAATTTAGGTATAAATACGTATGATATAAATGTCTGATATATAAGTGTCATATGATCCAGAATCCTGGATTCTGGGGAACAACTATTAATTCTGACCTTAGATTCAGAATCTCCATGTTTGATTACGTTATTAAAAGTGCTTTCTAATCAATCTTAAATATAGAATTTAGGTATAAATACGTATGATATAAATGTCTGATATATAAGTGCCATATGATCCAGAATCCTGGATTCTGGAGAATAACTATTAATTCTGACCTTAGATTCAGAATCTCCATGTTTGATTACGTTATTAAAAGTGCTTTTTGCTCAGTTTTGACTCTAGAATTAAAATATAAATTTCAGAGAGAAATGCCACATAACCCGATCCACCACAGATGACATTCTACAGTATCCAACTAACCTCTTCATAGCCTTGTTCCGATACAGTCAACATGGGCTGACTTTGGGAAACTTCCACGATCGCCGTAGGGCTTCTTATATCTTCATCGGAAAGACTCTCAAAAAGAGGTCTGGGCCGAGTTCTGGAGCCGGATTCTCCAGAAGGTCCAGGTTGAGGTTCTTCAACGAACTTCGGTCTTACAACTCCGAATTTTATTTCTTCTCCTCGAGACTCCAATCCAGGCGGTGTCGAAATTAACTGAATTCCTGCTTCTGAAAGTTCTTCTTCAGAATCCGATTTTTTTGATGAAATTATATTTTTTTCTATTTTTTCTAAAATTCCGAATTTCTTTGAAATTTGTCTTTCAGAAATGTCCAATCTCGAAGGAACTGCGAATTGTCTAGGTCCCGGAAGCGTACTCGTCGAACTGTCAACTTCGGAATCTGCTAGGAACACCTCCTGTAAATAAAGCTTTAAAACTAAAAAAAATTTGACACTCACGTCATCCGTCGTCGATACCGACGCCATTGCGGATCTTCGTACTTCTTTGAAAACGGATTTTCTCATTTGTTTGAGATCCTCCGTCAATATTCCTTTTTCCTAAAAATAAAATTTAAAATCAATAAAATTCTAAAAACTAAAATTAATCAATAAAATTTAAAACTTTCAAAAAAATCTAAAACTAAAAAAAATAAATTTCAAAATTTTGAAAAAATTTTAAAATAAATTTTTTAAAAACCAAAATTCTAAAACAATAAAATTAATTAAATATTAAAAAAATCAAAATTTGAAAAAATAAAATAAATTTAAAATTTAAAAAATTAAAATTTAAAAAAAAAAGTTTAATTTAAAAAAAATTAAAATCTAAAAAAATAAGTTTAATTTAAAATTAAAAAAAAGCAAAACTCTAAAAAAATAAAATTAATTTAAAATTTAAAAAAAATAAATTTAATTTAAAATTTAAAAAAAGCAAAACTCTAAAAAAATTTAAATTTAAAAAATAAAAATTCCTACTTGATTAATATTGAATTGGATAGGTTTTCCTTCTTGTCGAAGTTTCTTCGCCGCCTCTTGACGAAGCTTCAGAAGCTTAGTTTTTAAAATTGATTTTTCATCTGAAGTCAGGATGATTTTTCTGGAGCTTATTTTGGGACGTTCTCTGAGGACTCTGGCTTCTCTTTCTTTTCTGAATTCTTTTTTTCTTTCCTCTTTGAGTTTTATTTTTTCAATTTCGATTTCTTCTGGAGTTTGGATACATCTGAAAAATATTACATAAAAATTAAGAAAATTTAAATAAATTGATGATTCAAAAAGTTTAAAATTTCAAATAAAGTAGGAATTTAAAAAATCCATATATTAATTGATAATTTAGGAATTTTATATAAAGTAGGAATTTAAAAAATCCATATATCAATTAATAATTTAGAAATATTATATAAAGTAGGAATATGAAAAATCTATATATCAATTGCTAATTTAGAAATATTATATAAAGTAAGAATTTTAAAAATCCACATATCAACTGATAATTTAGGAATTTTATATAAAGTAGGAATTAAAAAAAATCCATATATCAATTGATAATTTAGAAATATTATATAAAGTAAGAATTTTAAAAATCCATATATCAAGTGGTAACTTGGAGATTAGAAATCAGTAAAACTCACGTAGTTAGCTTCGTCTGGGATTTCATCGACCTTACTGGCTTCTCTTCCGTTTGGTCTCCAGACTCCACAGCGTCTACCGTAACCTGAGTTCCAGTGCTTTTCAAAAACCGCAAAGCCTCGACTTCTTCGTCTTCAGAATCTTCGGTTTTTTCATCTTGAAATTCTTCGATTTTTTCACTATCAATTGGAGTTTCTTTTTTGACCAACGTAGAAGTTTTTAATTTTTCTTTTTTACGGTATCCTACAGTATCAGGAAAAAAGTGGAAAATCGAGCTGACTTCTGGCTGGATGGCGGTGGATTTCATCTTCGGTCTGGCTTCTGCTTCGGCGTCGATCCCGATTTTTCCGATTAACCCAGGATCGGATTGAGTGGATTTAGAAAATCTAAGTTCGAAAAACTCCCAAGACAAATCAGTTTGAGTCTGGGCGATTTCGCGATCTCCGAAGACTTCAGCTTGGACGGATACTGTAATCGGCTTCAGATTCTGCGGCGTCAATTTTCCTTCATTTTGTGCTTTTTCAATAATTTGATCTATTTGTTTTTCTGTAGAATTCAAAAAAATCGGTTTTCCAGTTTCGGGATTCAGTTCGGTGAGTGCCGGAGGGAGTTCTATGCCTTTTTCCTTCGCTTCTTTTTTGAGTTGTTCCATCGCCTTCTGTCCGGAATTCCTGCTTATCAAAGGCATGACGTACTTCATCTGGCCCTGACTGAACCCCGTCATGAACCCCTTGGCCGCGTTCTGGTCTCCATTCTTCTCCGCTTCGATGTACTGTTCCAGCATTTTCTGGAGGAGATTCATGTACCATTGTTGCAGCCATTCCTGAACCACATTGATGCACACACTCACGAGGGACAGTCCCACGATGACCACTCCGAAAGTCGCCATCATGTACTCCGGATGAGTCGGAGAAACGTCCCCGAACCCGATCGTGCTGGTGGAAATAAAAAAGAAATAAATCGAAGTCGAATAAGACCAATCTTCCCAGAGACAAAACACCCCTGCCGAAGCCAGAATCCACCCGATCGTCACGAACACCGCTGAAAAAACCGGAGGATCCCGTTTCCAGTCGTCTTTGGTTTCCGAAGCTTCTGATTTCCCCATTTCGATGTTCACTTGAGAACTTTTCTCCGATTCCTTCTGAAAAAAAACTTCCACATATCAAAGAGAATTTCTCATATATCAAAATTGTTTTTTAATTGTTAAAAAATATTTTCCATATATAAAGGAAATTTTTCATATATAAAAAATATTTTTTAAGTTTTAAACAGTATTTTTAATATATCAGAAAGGATTTTTTATGTGTCGAAAATGTTTTTCATATGTTAAAAAAGATTTTTCATATATCGAAAATAATTTTTCATATATCAAAGAGTTTTTATATATTAAAAGTGTTCTTATGCGTTAAAAAAAATTTTTTATATATTGAAAATAATTTTTCATATATCGAAAAGAATTTCTCATATATCAAAAAGAGTTTTTATATATTAAAAATGTTTTTCATATATTAAAAAAGATTTTGTATATATAGAAAAGAATTTTTCATATATCGAAAAACTTTTCTCATATATTAAAAAGTTTTTATATATTAAAAATGTTTTTCATATATCAAAAACGACAAACTAACCTCTGAGAGTGGTTTTCCTTTTCCGTTTTCAGAATTCGCTAAATGGACGGATTTTGACGGAACAGAACTGGATAACCCAAGGAACGACATCGTTTTCGAAACTTTAATATACCTCGAAAGTGATTTTTCGCTTTTGATCCTTATCAATTTTGTCTTGACTCCAATGAATAAAAGCAAATCCTCCATGATTGAAGCTCCTTTTTTGACTATCCTCAAGAGGAAATCTCCGAGTTGATCCAGAACGACGATCATCATCGGGATCCCAATCAGGGCGTAGACGATCGTCACGAACCTTCCTACGGTAGTCACACAAGCAATGTTACCGTACCCAATGGTAGTGTAGATAGTTCCAGCGTACAGAATCGACATCCAGAAGGTCCAGGCCGTCTCCTCTTCCGGCATCGAAATTCCCAAATTTTCTTCGAATTGAATGATGGCTTGTTTGATTTCGTATTCCGCGTCTAGTCTCTTCGATTCATGGATTTGTCTAATGCTGAAATATTATATAATCAAAAATAAAAAAAATTAAAAAAAAATTTTCGAAAATCATTGTTCCAAAAATTTTTCAAAATGTTTTAAATTTTTTATGAAATAATTTTAAACAATTTTTAACGTTTTAAAATTATCAAAAAAGTCGAAAAATATTGTTACGAAATCGTCCTGGAAAGAATTTTGAGAAATTTTAGGATTCTGAAAAATAAAAAGAAAGCGAGAGACGATTTGCCAGATTTTCCACTTTTTCCATTTTTGCATGTTTCGCTCTTTTTGCGCGGGAATTCAAAAATTCCAAAAAGTACATATCACAAAAATTAAAAATAAAAATTTTTCGAAATTCTTTTGACACAAAATGATTGAATTTTCTAAAAAGCTTCAAATTAGGCAAAAACAGAGCGAGTCAATTTCTTAAAATTTTTTATTTTTGCGCGGGAATTTTAAAAATATTCAAAAAATTAAAAATAAAAATTTTAATGATTTTTTTATAAATTAAATAAAAAAGTGAGTTAATTTTAAAAACTGGTGAATTTTTTGTTTTTTATTCTTTTTTGGGAAAAGTTCGAAATTTTAAAAATATTCAAAAAATTTAAAAATTAAAATTTCAATGATTTTTTTATAAATTAAATAAAAAAGTGAATTAATTTTAAAAATTGACGAGTTTTTTGTTTTTTATTTTTTTTTGGGAGAACTTTGAAATTTTAAAAATATTATTTTTGAAATATTGTTTGGATTTCAAAGATTAGTTTTGCATAGTTTTGCTTTTCGAGCGATGTCCACTTGTCAGAGTTCTCAACGAAGGTCAATAAACAAGAAAAAGCGAAAAAACAAGTCGGTGACTTACTTGAAGGCGAGGACGTCCCTGGCCGTGAGGTGATACTGTCTCTGTTCCAGTCTGGATTCGAGGTCCGCCGGTGTTTCTATGTACATGAAGACCAAAGCTCCGATGATGGAATAAACCACGACAAACCAGAAAGTTTTCGTCGTCGTCAGAAACCACTTGAATCCGCTGATGATGTACGAAAAAATTGTTTTTCTAAAAAAAATTATTATTTTTTTTTAAATTAAAAACATACGCTTGGGAAATTGTTGATGAAATTGAACTTTTTACACTTTTTACGCTGGATTTGTTGGCTCCGGGAAGCAAGTCCATCGACTCCCCGTACTCCAACCCGAACTCGATGAACTCCGTCGTGGCATTGTAGACGGCACTCCTGGTGTCGAAATCATCCATCTTATTGGCCTAAAAAACACAAATCATACTGTAAAAATAAAAAAATTTTAAAATACAAAATTTCCAAAAATCAAAAAAAAGTAAATTTAAAATAAAAAAATTCAAAAAAAAAATAAATTTAAAATAAAAAAATTTTAAAATACAAAATTTCCAAAAATCAAAAAAAGTAAATTTTAAACAAAAAAAATTCAAAAAAAAATAAATTTAAAATAAAAAATCTTATTTTTATATAATTATGAAAATTTTTAGAAATCTCAAGATTTTTGTTTTTTTTAGAAAAAATTAACTTTTTACAAAATTAATAAAATTCAAAAAAATATTTTGTCTCGACACGAAAATTTTAAATTTTTAAATTTTTAGAAATTTCGAAATCTTAAAATGTTAATTTTTTTAGAAAAAATTTAATTTTTATATAATTAATAAAATTCAAAAAAATATTTTCTTCCGAAATTGTCCCGACACGAAAGTTTTAAATTTTTAATTTTTTCGAAATTTCGAAATCTTAAAATTTTTGTTTTTTTAGAAAAAATTAACTTTTTACGTAATTAATAAAATTCAAAAAAATATTTTCTTCCGAAATTGTCCCGACACGAAAATTTTAAACTTTTTAATTTTTAGAAAATTTAAGATTCTGAAGAATTTTAGAAAAAATTAAATTTTTATAATTTTTAAAAAATTATTCTACAGTAATCGGGAAACTTACAATGTTGTCTTGTGCCATTCCTTCGAGATCCCATGGATTTCTCAGATCCAGACAAAACTAATCCGAATCATCAAATCGATATCAAAGTAAAACCAGGGGCTTGAATCCGAGTGACCTTGTCCACTTTAGACCGAACAACCTGCGCAAAACTCTCGAACTCGTCCAAGCAACGACCCTTCAGGACGAAAGCAATCACGTTCAAGGAAGAAAATTTTTCTCGAAAAATTTGACGGTTTACAAACTTATACTGTTGACTCAGTCTGACACTATCGCTTAGTCCGATTTTTCAGGATCGAAGTAATCCGGATAAATTTTTGAAAGATTTTTTGGCAAACAAAAGACGGGAAACATTTATTCGATTCCTTGTTTCAAAATTTTTTTATTCATAAATAATATTTTTTAATTCAGAAAGTAAAATTCTTAGTTACAGTACGGATGGAAAATTTTTCGTGTTAGGACCGTTACTTAGAAGATGTCGAAAAATTCCCCATCCATACTGTAACTAATTTTATTTTTTTAATTATTAAATTTCCAATTGAAAAGTAAATTTTTTCTATATTCCCTGAGGCTATATTCCAAACAACGGTCTCGACGAGAATGATGTTGGATCTAATTTTTATTAAAAATTGGTTATTTTTTAAGATGAAAAAACCAATGATCGTTTCAAAAATCAGAATTAAGAAACGCAAGGGATTGAGTACATAAGCCGGAAAGTCACTTCACACAAAAAAAGGGTACATGGTATGTAGTACATCGACACATTGTAACGGCTCTGACGTATCGGATACATTGTATTTTACGCATTAAGTGATATCCGTATATTGCATTCAGTTTACTGATATATTAAAACAGTTCTGTATCAGATACATTGTATTTAATGCATCGATACATTAGGTTGATATCGGTGCATTGTATTTCATGTATTACTAAATTAAAACAGTTCTGATATATCGGATATATTATATTCTATATATTGATAGATTAGGTTGACATCGGCACATTGCATTCAGTTTACTGATATATTAAAACAGTTCTGTATCAGATACATTGTATTTAATGCATCAATACATTAGGTTGATATCGGTGCATTGTATTTCATGTATTACTAAATTAAAACAGTTCTGATGTATCGGATATATTCTATATATTGATAAATTAGGTTGATATCAGCACATTGTATTCAGTTTACTGATATATTAAAACAGTTCTGTATCAGATACATTGTATTTAATGCATCGATACATTAGGTTGATATCAGCACATTGTATTCAATGTATTACTACATTAAAACAGTTCTGATGTATCGGATACATTGTATTCTATATATTGATAGATTAGGTTGATATCAGCACATTGTATTCAATGTACTAATATATTAAAACAGTTCTGATTTATCAAATATATTATATTCTATATATTGATACATTAAGTGATATCCGTATATTGCATTCAGTTTACTGATATATTGAAACAGTTCTGTCTCGTATGCATTAGATTCAATATGTCGATACATTAAGTTGATATCGGCGTATTGTATTAAATTTATGGATACATTGTAACGGCTATGATTTACCGTGTACATTGTATTTAATGCATCGATACATTAAGTATGATATCGGTATATTATGTTCCGTGTATCGCTATATTAAAACAGCTTTAACTTATCATATGTATTGTACTTTATATACAAATATATTAGGTACAGTATAAATATATTGTATTCACTGTACTGATATATTAAAACAACTCTGACGTATTACATACATTAAGGTGATATTAGTGCATTGTGTTTAATGTATAGGTGCATTGAATATAATGCATCTGGTACATTAGAATCGTTGTAATGCATCTGGTGCATTAGAATCGTTGTAATGCATCTGGTACACTAGAATTGTTGTAATGTATTTGGTGCATTAGAATCGTTGTAATGCATCTGGTCCATTAGAATCGTTGTAACGCATCTGGTGAATTAGAATCGTTGTAATGCATCTGGTACACTAGAATCGTTGTAATGCATCTTTCTCTGTGCATTTATCGAACCGTTCTTCGAAGTACATGACAGTATATGCCTAGATTACAATTTTAACAATTAACCTATGTCTAATGTTTAGTTGTGGTTTCCAGCTTGTCCTCCATTGTCCACATATATTCAGATCTTGTTAATCCTACTTCTTCACGACTTGTCTGCCAGTCTGCAATGATTTTTGTTTTTTCTATATGTCCCAGGTCTACTGTACTTGGTCATTTTTATAAAGTCGCCGGATGATCAGAAACCTAGTTCTTCGACCGAGAATCGGATCTCGTGATTGCCAGTCATGTTTACTACCGAGCGAGGACAAGCCAGGGAGATATCTGAAATCAGCTGATATACCGAGAAGTACCTGTTTTTCTATTTTTCTGTTTTTTGGAAAAAATTCAATTATTTCGTCAGACACTAAAAGAAAAAAGTTATTTAAATTTGAAAAAATTGAATTGTAAATTTTAAATTTTAAAAAATCAAAAATTAAAGTTATTTTAGAATTCTATTTCAAGGGTACTGTAATTGATTAATTAAATCATTAGCTTTGAAATGAAAGATGATAATTATGTTTTTTATGAAAATCAAAAATTTAACTTTATTGATTTATTGAAAATGTTACAAATTAACTTTGTCGATATTTCATAAAAAATTTATTCAAAAAATTTTCGGGTTTTATTAATGCCAGTCTGTAAAACAGTTGACATCAAATCTGCAAGTTGCGTGCAGTTTATAAGCAGATAACTCGACATCGAAAAAAATGTCAAAGTAAAAATCCGCAGTTTGCGTGCAACATTTAAAAAAATTTTACATTAAAGTAAAAATCCGCAGTTTGCGTGCAACATTCAAAAATAACTTGATATAAAAGTAAAAATCCGCAGTTTGCGTGCAATATATCAGCAGATAACTCGACATCGAAAAGAAAGTCAAAGTAAAAATCCGCAGTTTGCGTGCAACATTCAAAAATAACTTGATATTAAAGTAAAAATCCGCAGTTTGCATACAACATTTGACCTACTCAATTGTTATGCAAAAATCGAATTTTATTTTGATTACTTTGTAGACTTCGGTATGGAAGTTTTGATTCCTAAGATTCCGTAAGAATTCCTGAAATTTTCCAGAATTTTACAAAAATCTCTCAGATTCTAATTAAAATTTTAAAATTTTCCAAAATTTTTTTTTCTCGAAGTTTTTAGGAATTATAAAAATTTATTTTAGAGAAATTTCATTTTTTTATTTTTTTTAAATTCGAATAAAAATTTCTGAAATTCGTTGAAAACTTATAATTATTTAAATTTATAATTTTGCAGGTTTCTAAAAATTGTAAAAATTTATTTCAAAAAAATTCCAAATTTTTAAAATTTCAAAAATAGTGATTTTGCATTTTTGCAGAAATTGTAGAATCTCGAACCGAACTTTGGAATCAAATTTGGATCAATTTTGAACTAATCCGAATTCGAAAAAATCGATTTCAAACCTGAAAGTTCGAGTTCAAAGTCCAGAAAGTTCAAATTCTAACTGAATACTTCGGTTTGAAATAGATTCTTCCGATTTTCGAACTCGAACTAATCCGAAATTTGACAACTTTGTTCTTGGCTTGGTTGCGAGGAAGGTTCTCGGACGGAAAATAGTTGCGCATAACTCTACATGACTAGGATGTCGTGTCTTTTTCAAAACGAACATCCGAATCGACTGATCTCTTCCTGTGGTTGATGTGTCTGCGAACGTGTGAGAGAGCAGCGCGAGTCGGAAGGATGCTTTCGTTTTGAAGCTCTTTTGTCTTATCTTTACTGTCCTATTTCCACTGATTTCTCTGTAAGTTCCGTAATCAATTCCCCAAAAATGGAGATGCATTCCATTTTTGCGTTATTTTTGATCGTATTTGCTAGAGGAGATCCAGAAGTCGAGATATCTGAGGAAATTAAGGACGAATTATCTCCGGAACTTGTCATTGAGGTTGGTTTTCATTTGAAATTTCTAAATTTGATATATCAACTTTAGGAAGCGAACGAACCTAGGTTCTACGCCGCCGTTATAGACGCCGGCTCGACAGGCACACGTCTGCATTTGTTCGAATTCAAGCATTCCATCGACGGAGCTCCAGAACCGTTTGAATTACTGCGAGAGATCTTCAAAGAAGTAAGTTTTTTGATTCCCTATTTTTCATTCTTCATTCTGAACAAGGTTTGCTTACAAGTATCATAGGTAATTTAAAATCGTATTTAAATGTAATCGCCGTATAAGAGGTGTTAACTGTGGTATTCATATATGAGATTCTGAACGGAATTGACGGGAAGATTGTAATCCAACGAAAGCTGATTATTATTGAGCACAATCAACGTGGACCACTTTTGCCTGCAGTTACAAAAGTACAATGACGTTTATTGTGTTCAATTAAGATCAAATTTCGTTGGATTGCAACCCTACCATAGATTAGGCTTAGAATCCAATTTACCAATACTGTAGTTACCAGCTCCTAGATCTTGAGCAAACTCAGTTACACATGATTGCAAATTACCTCTGCACAAATATCGTACAATATAGAGATATTTAACCAACTAAATGTTTTCAATTAACTTTCATTTCTCTGCCTTATTGCTTTTTATCTTTTAGGTGAAACCAGGACTGTCGTCTTTTGCTGATAACCCTGTTGGAGCAGCTTCAAGTGTCGAGATACTTCTGTCTCATGCTATATCTGTCATTCCGGAGCGACTGGTCCCTCACACGCCAATCATCCTACAAGCAACCGCTGGTCTTAGATTGCTGCCCAAAATCGAAGCGGATGAAATTTTGACTCATGTAAGTTGATTAACGATGGAGATTGATATGGGCTTTAATTTCAGGTAAGACAAGTAGTAGAGGCGTCAGGATTGCTTCTGGGGGATGAAGCTGTTGGAATTCTCAGTGGACGAGATGAAGGAATCTTCGCTTGGTTCACCTTGAACTTTTTGACTGGAAAATTGAGCTTCATTGAAGAGGATACAGAAGACAGAACAGCAGTTGCCCTGGATTTGGGTGGAGGATCGACTCAAATCACCTTCAATCTACAAGGATCTTACATCGAAGGAGATAGATCTCATCAAGTGAACATATTTGGGAAAGAATTCGAACTGTATTCTCACAGGTTTGGATTGCAAGAAGATTGTGTTTAAAGTAATTTTTTAGTTATCTTGGCAATGGCTTAATCGCAGCAAGATTAAGTATTGCTTCTCTCATCGACGGAGATGATTCGACATTGTTACGGACTCATTGTCTTCCTCGAGGAATCACTATCGAAAAGTGGAAATACGCCGGAAGAACCTTCAAAGTTTTTCCATCAGAAGAAACTTCTTTTGAAAAATGTCTAGAACAAGCCAGTCATTTTGTCGAAAATGTCACTAAAGTAACCAAAATTGAAAACTTGAACAATTTGCCGATTTTTGCATTTTCGTATTTTTATGACAGAGGAATCCAGGTGGGGATGGTCAGGACAGAACCAAAGACAAAAGGAGGATGGATTCAATTAAGGCAATTCAGAATAGCAGCTGAACAAGCTTGCAAAATGAAACCGGATGAAATTGGATCAGAACACTGGAAGCCATGGTTATGTATGGATTTAACGTATATTTACTCTTTATTGTCAAGTGGTTATGGACTTGGAGATGAGAAAAATATTCATGTGAGTTTTGTTTGATAATGATTTTTAAGGGAAAGTTATTTTAGTTGACGAAAAAAGTACGGGATATGGAAGTGAGCTGGGCTCTGGGAGCTGGATTTCATCTTCTGAATTCGTATCACAAAGAGCATTTTGAAAATTCCAACAGGAAAAACAATTCGAGTATTTTCAACGAAGTAGTTAGTTACATAAGTACGAAAGCAACGAATGTTCTTGTATTCCTGAATCTGATTTCTTGAGTCTTTCTAGAGTATTTCCTGTTTCATCGAACATTCTTGAAGTAGTTTTCATATCGGGAGTTTTTTCAAAAGGGGTAATTTAACGATTACGAGTCACACCTGGATATTATCCCGAAAAAATCAGTTTTCCTAGCTCGAAAGTATCTCATAGAAAATTTTATTTACAGTTTTCAATGAAATATGTTATGTGAAATAAAATTATCCCCAATATCTTCCCCAACGTCTGCCACCGTAACCCCAACGTCTACCGTAGCCGTAACCATGGTGATGGTGATGATAGTATCCTGGATAGCCACCGTAGCCGTATCCTCCGTAGTATGATGGGTAGCCGTAGTATCCGTAATATTGGGATTCTGTGGCGATAATGAAGACAAGTAATAAAAGAACAGAGAAAAATTTCATTTTTCTAGATTTGATATTTTTGAAACGATATGGAAGTCTTTTATATAGAAAATTTGACCTCTCGGCGATTTGATCTAAAAAGAATAAAAACCGATTTTCTGGTATTTCAAATGAAAATGTGTGGGTTTGATCGATGAACAGATTTCTCTTCGTCGAATGTGATCTACTTTTTTAAGTAAAAACAAAATCGAAATTAGATTAATGATTGATTTTGAAAGTTTTGGATCTTTGAAGACACTTAGGTCAAGGCAAGTTTGCAAAAATTCGCATTAATTTTTGAAAAAAATTTGACTTTTAAGAATCGTACTTTGGTCAAAATATAGTATTTTAAAAATTATATTAATTTTTAAAAATGGTAGTTGAGTAGTTACGAGTGTGAATTTTGAGATTTAAATTTCCCAAATCTGAGCAATTCAATTAAAAAGTTTCTTTAATCTGGGTTCTGTCATTTTTGATAATGTATGTGATCCATTACATCTTTGAGAAAAGAATGCCCAAGACAAATGGAAATGCTTGATATTTAAAATTATATCATCAGCTCGGTCTAAATTGAATTGACATATAACTTTGGGATGTATTTTGATAATGATTTTTATTTAATAGATAGCTTAATTAACTGATTATACACACAAGAAAGGATACATGATATATAATCTATGGATACGTTAAAACGACTCTGATAGATGGGGTACGTTAAATGTAATATTGATACATTATATTTAATGTACGGATACGTTAAAACGACTCTGATATATGGGGTATATTGTAATTTATATACTGATGCATTAAGTTAATATCGGTGCATTGTACTCAATGTACCAATGTATTGTAACAGCTCTATATCATACACATTATATTTTATGCATCGATACATTATAACCCTTTTAATGTATATTTTTTGTGTATTGTGTGCTAGATCATCGTGGACCGAACTGGTTCGTGAGGAAGATGAGAAATATAGCATCCTTGTGTACTACCAACATAGATACTAGTAGTAAAGCCGTTGTAACATCTACCTGCGGATACCCAATTCTGAACAAGTATGATTAGATTATAAAAAGTTTCTTAAGGAATATTTATTCATTTTTGAAGTAATTTTTTCATTTGAACTTCATAAGTTTATGATCAGCTAAAAATATTCTTAATTATGATCTTAGTTAATTTTTTCGTAAAATTGAAGTGAAAGGGATATTATTAATCTATTAAGAGGATTATAATCCTGTTTTGGAACTAATTAAGCAAATGTTTATCAATGTAAATCGTTATTTTGCGGAATGTTTATCGGTTCTTTCTTTTCTTGAAAAAAAGAAAATGATTTATCTCCAATACTATCCGGAAATCTATTTTTCATTTGGTTAGAAGAAAAGCAATATCTGGATTTCTAAAACAAAAAACGTAATCCAGATCTTGGAGAAAATTTCGTCAAAAATTAATTTATAAAAATATTTGTTTTCTATTGTCAAAATGGACATTCAAAGTTCGAAGTCGAAGTTTGGATTTTCCGTGTTAAGACGCAACTTATGGATGATGTTTGAATTAGAAGGATCTAGCTAATTTTCAACTATCAATTTAGATGAAACAGTTTTAAAATAAAAAAATTCACAAATGTTTCTTAACACGAAAAATTTCGAATTTAAATTTCAAACTCTGAATTCCAATTTTGATGATACAAAAAACTGAATTCTTTATGCAGATCATGCTAGTAATAATTATATCCATGAGGATCATCGAGATCTCATTCAGGAAAACTAGAATCAGGAAACGAGTCCGTTGAAGTCATCATTCAGGCTTTGTTATTTCCGAATCTCGATTTTCGTGGTTTTCGAAACATTCAATCGTGCACGCAATCAAACTTCATTCGGGAGCTTTATTCTGCGAATATAGCAGCATCGTTAGGTAACATTTCTGAATGTTCTTGGAGACAGCTGGATTATCGGGATGTTGAAAATAGGAAAAAGTTCAGAAGATTATTCTTCTTTTTTTGTTGAAAAGATTTAAATTAATTACGGTTGTTGTATAAATACTTTGTTAAATCAATTTGAACCGGTGTGGTTGCGTGAGAGATGAGGGATATGAGAGTTTTTTACTTACCCAAACAATAATAAGATCAAAGACAATAATTTTATATATTAATTAACTAGTTAACACGCGGTATATTACATAGTATGTCCGCTGTATACACACAAAAAAGTGTAACTTCTAGCCTCGTAACAATTGCGAAATGTGACACAATCGCCACATTTTTCGTAAATATTTGACATTTGTGACGAAAATTGAAAGTAATAGTGACGATTTGAATTTGTTACTGTGCCGAAAGTTACGCTTTTTTTGTATGTGTAGTACCTAGAATATTTTCTTCCGAAACTCGACTTGCTTATGCAATAGTCAGTAGATACATCGATATAACAATATAAAAATAATATACAAAGTAAATCACAACTAGGAAGATGCATACAACTGATCATTTTGTTTGGTTTTTGCACCTATTCTGATCGATTTTGAGAAACCATGTCAGTTACATAATGGAGCGACAATCATTCATTTTTTGCCGCGATCCAACAATATGAAACATAATAAGTTTATATTTTTAGTAGTATACACAAGTAGAAAATATATGACAGTGTAAACATTATCCTGAAAAACATCCGCAACAATGATTTCAAGATCTTCTACAGTAGAACTTGGATATAAGATACCTCATTGAAACCGGGCAAAGTTTATGTTATAACAAAGGATATATCATAGCTGGGGTAAATTTGAAGGCATACTAACCAAACTCACTCACTCAGACAGTATGGTATAACGTGAAATATGTTATAGCAGAGGTATCTGTATCCAAATTCTATTGTACAGTAGAACTTGGATATAAGATACCTCATTGAAACCGGGCAAAGTGTATGTTATAAGAAAGGATATATCATAGCGGGGGTAAATTTGAAGGCAGACTAACCAAACACACTCACTCAGACCGTATGGTATAACGTGAAATATGTTATAGCAGAGGTATCTTATATCCAAATTCTACTGTATTAACCCATTCAAATCCGTTTTCCACTAGAAGTTTTTACTTTCCTTATTTAATACAATAGTTCAGAAGAAAAATTGAATTTTTCCAAAATTATTTGGTTTCTGGAAATCGATTTTTGAATTCTGGTTTCAAAATCGGGAAGGGTCTTCGATCTTCTTCAAACATGATGTTGGGTGATTGTTTACCTGTTTTCATGAGTATAATCCGTGGCTGATCTTCCATTTGCCTCTTGCTCTTTATGTCGTTGATGAAATCGTCATAGTTAGATATGATTGCAGCGAAGATTTGGTGAATTGCTCCACAACAGATATTTCCTTCCCATTTGTTGCATATAAGGTTCAAATCGACAAGATTTACTTTTCTAATATCTTTTATTTTTGTTGTGTTGTCTTCTGTGATCTTGATGCCTTGGATGATGGTTTCTATGGAGGCAAATTTACTCTGGAGCCACCACTCTAATGTTATTTTCGGTTGATTGTTATCTAAGCTACTTGTCTTCGCTTCTATGTATTTTCCGTCTCCATCTAGTCCATCTATAGATGCAGTGGCGAAGACATTGATTCCTTTATCTTTCGTGTTGATGTGCGATAATCGAGTCAAAGTAGCAACGTACATTTTTTCAAAAGTTGAAATTGTACCACCTATAGGAGGAGGCTGAAAACTCATTATGATTATATGGTTATTAAAAACTCATACTTTTCCATTAGAAGAAAATATCAGTTCTTCAAATATAAAACCGAAACATGTATTGTCGTTAAGTATACATTTATGTTCCGTTTGTCCAAGTTCTTTGAGGAAAAATATATCATGGTATTTCTCAATCGCAAACGACCAACCCCAAGGAACATACGGCGAACTACCCAGAACTTTGAGGGTTCTTCGGCTACAGACTATTTGAGCTCCGTGAAGAAGCTGAAATCGGTGATGTTGATCTTCATATTTAAAATCCTCAGACCCACCTTGTTTAAATTAGTAGTTTTATTCTCTTTAGATTTCTCGATAATATAGTCTTGAATATGATCCAATCCTTCATCTAACGGCCGAAGACGAAAGTTGTATTTTGACTTCAATTCTGTCAAGTTGAAATCAACCTTCATTTCGCCTGTCTTCTTAAATTTCGCCGACAGTTCATCCCGTAATTTCTTGTGGTGACGTCTTCCAAGGGTGATCGTATTGTCTGTGTGTAAATAATAATCACCCATAGGGGTTACTGTAGCATTAGATCGTTGATTCGTGGACAATTTACATATTCCTCGTTGAATGTAAGAAGGCTCACTTACTCTTTGCTGGATTCTGGGAGAACTGATCCATTTTTCATTAGTCATTTGATAGAATTATTAGATAGACGAATGTTTGAATATCACGCGCTGATCGAAAGTTGCAATATAAGGAATGATAAGTGTGACATTATACTTTTTGAATCTGTCAACTGACAGCAGCTCTTATCTCTTCTTCACTACTCCCCATTGAGTTCAATTTAAAAGTTATTTTCAAATTTTTTATTTCTCAAGCAACATAGATATTTACAATAGGGCTTATAACCAATATTTGCTCTCAAATGCGATTCAGAAATGATCTCTACTTATCAGGTTTCAAATTTGCAAAGTCCTCAACAATATTGCCGGTCTGTGCGAATTTGGTTCTGAATTCAGAAGTTAGAACATGCTTCTCCAGTGATTCAGCACATATAATTTCGTACCAGATATCGTCCTCTTCTGATCTTCTTTCAATAACCATCAATTGGTCTGGTGCTATAACTTCATTGTACTTTTTTGACTTGATTCAAAGTGTGTTGAGCTGCTCTGAGGGAAATAACCGTTTTCCACTGTGGATATCTCTCCTTGATCTCGTTCATGTCTACTTTCTCCAACTTCTCCACGAATCCTTTGTTGTTTTTTATTCCTATCACGAGATATTCGATCCCTGCGAATTTATTCTGGATCTACCAGCGAATTGCGCTATTTAGAAAAGAATTGCAACTTTTACGTAATATATTATGTAAAAAAATACGTGAAGTTTTATTACGAAAGGCTCAGTGGTCTTTATATGTTATTGAATACAACTTTTATTAAATATTATGACTTTGAATTAATGAACATGTTGTAATTATTGTTATAAATGCTATATGATTATGGAAATCAAAACAATCCTATTATATTTCATTACAAGAAGTTCAGTGGTCTTTATATATAGCTGAATACAACTTTTATTAAATATTATGACTTTAAAATAATGAACATGTTGTAATGATTGTTATAAATGCTGTATGATTATGAAAATCAAAACAATTCTGTTACATTTTGTTCTTAAAAGTTCAGTGGCCTTTATATATAGCTGAATATAGCTTTCATATTAAATGCGTTGTGGTTTTTGTTACAAATATTAAATATTTACGAAAGCTGCAAAAACTACGTTACATATTTACCGAATTTGACAACTGTTACAAAATCACGTATTTTTTACGTTTGTTACTAAAGTAAAAATTACAATTTTTTTGTGTATATAATTATCCACAAAATAGGATTACGAATGTAAATAATCATCTGTTTTAAGTTATTTTTACGGAAATTTTTGGATTTCTTGATGACATAATCCAGAATATGGTCGATTCCGTGGGATATCGATCTGCTGACAAATTCGTTGAGTTCTTTATCCAAGTTAAAATTGACTGATTTTTCTATGTTTATGAAGTTTGTCGAAATAAATTTAAAAAAAAAACGATTCTGTCTTCCGATGGTTACTTTCCTGTCTTCATTGATGAAAATATCATCGACAAGAATCGGATTTACTTCAAATTCCATCGGAGTTGAAATTGGGATTTGACAAAGTGACATTTGGCAATTTTAAAAATAATAATGATTAAAAACTAACATGCTGAATCTGTCACTCCGAATGGTCCGCGTACTAATGCCGAAGTAGAAATCATATAAAAGGTTTACATAATAGACGCCTAAGGCACAACGCAAAATCTGTATGATATTCGACACACACAACAAAACATGATAATTCCAGTCAAGAGGAACTGTATGTTCTCTTGTTAGTGCTAAAGGAATCCATTTGAGACCAACCACTCCCTCTCGATACTAAAAAAATCCGTTTGAGACCAATCACTCCTTGTTGATACTAAAGGAATCCGTTCAGGACCAAACGCTCCTTGTTGATACTGAAAAAATCCATTTAAGACCAAGCTCTCCTTCTCGATACTAAAAAAAATCCATTTAAGACCAAGTTCTCCTTGTTGATACTAAACAAATCCGTTCAAGACCAAACGCTCCTTGTCGGTTCCACTTTCCACTAAGAATGGAGTGTCCGATCCAACATAAAACAACTAATAATAAACGATGAAATAGTTCAAAATGACAAAAAAACAAAGATATTGATTATCAAAAAAACGGTTTTATCAAATTTCCTTTGTCGACAATGATTTATCGTTTTGGAGGTTTTTTGATAGAAAATATTTTCGACAAATGTCGAAATAACGTTCGAAGAGTACTGTAAATTTTCGATCAAAGTTGTCAAAATTAAAAATTTCCAATTTTAAAAAAAATAAATTTTGTTTGAATTTTTATAAATTTTCGAAATTTAATTTTTAAATTTTTATTAAATATGTAAAAATATGTAAAAATTTGCAAAAATTATTCCTTTTTTAAATTTTGTCTTATGAATCATTTATTTTTTCAATGATATGACGAAAATTGTAGTGATAATTTACTGTTTAATTAAAATCTGAGTAATTGAAACTAAACAATGAAGCGTGATTAACAACTACAATATTCAAATATTAAAAAAAACTTGTTAAAAATATTCAAAAAAACTTGTTAAAAATATTAAAAAAAATTTTCATTAAAAATATTCAAAAAAATTTTTGTTAAAAATATTCAAAAAAATTTTCATTAAAAATATTCAAAAAAAACGTTAAAAATATTAAAAAAAATTTTCATTAAAAATATTCAAAAAAAAATTTATTAAAAATATTTAGAAAAAAATTTTTTAATAAATCTTTTTAAATTATTTTTCAGCTATATTAATTTAATTTAGATAATGACAAATTACTGTATCACGTGGATTTTGGATTATTAAACTTCTAAAAAATCGATTACTGTAGGGCATAAATGATTATTAAAAAAGATTTTAAAAATTTTTTTCAACTACAGTAATATACAGAAAGTAATAAATTACTGTATCACCTTATATTGAAATACTAAACTTCTAAAAATCGATTACTGTATGACATAAATAATTATTAAAAATGAATTTTTTGAAAACTTATTTTTCCAACTACAGTAATATACAGAAAGTAACAAATTACTGTATTACCTCAAATCTATATACTTAAACTTCCAAAAAAATCAAAATGTAATCGACTACTGTATGACGTAAATAACCGTGAAAATTACTTTTTCACAATTTTTGTAATTTATTTTTCTATTTTTACTCACGTCAACTTTACTATCAATTTATTAAAGTTTATTCAATCAGGAGTTAAATTACAGTAAACTTTTTCCGATGATAAATACATTGAGCCTCAGGGCATGTACGAACCTTAAATTTAAAAAATCCCATTTTTGGATAAAACACGCTTTTGAAATAATTTATAAATAAAAAAATAAAATTAAGAAGCGTTTTTGATCGTTTCCTTGTACTTCTGGAGGTCGATTTGGGCCCTTCCGAAGGGACGTTGACAGCACTTTCTCTCGGGAGAACAGCCGTCGAGCGAAGGCAGTTTCGTACTGTAGATCTTGTTGAGACTACAGTTACCTACGGAGGGACTTCTGGAAGGAGCACTGGAACTCAGACTTCCGTTGGATTTGTTGTAAGTTCTCGGGAAAAGACCTGATAGAGCTCCATGGATACTGTATTCCGCAATGTCAGAATCAATCGAACAAGATCTTTCTCTAGGTTTAGCCGAAGGGGGAACCAATTGCCGGGTTCCGATAGTGTAAGTCTGGTTCATTGGACCGTGATTCTGGTCTGCTAGTCTGTTACGAACAGTACTGTAGCTGAAACAGTCACTATTAACATTTGGCAATTTCAGAAAGGCCGAGAAGCAGGTGATTTTTAAATTAGTCGATAATTCACCCACACATGTGCGTGTGACTTGAGTTATTTAAATAAAGTAAACATCACCGAGAATTAGTTTGGGATATCTTGGAAAAATTTAAGAGCATTGGAGGGATATTTTAAAAAAGTCCAAGGTAAGGCCTTTTTGGGGGATCTAGGCAGACCTAAAGTAGGGTCTTCTTGGGGGATCTAGACAGACCTAGAATAGGATCCCCTTAGAAAGGCCTAGACGGACCTAAAGCAGGACCTTCTTGGGGGATCTAGGCACATTTAAGGTATGATCTTCTCAGGAATGCTTAAGCAGGCCTAAAGTAGGACCTTTATGGAAAGATCTGAGCAAACACAAGATAGCATCTTTTTGGGAAGATCTAGAGTAGGACATTTTAGAAATACCTATGTCAGATTGGATTGACATAATCTAAGAAGACGTAGAATGGACCAGAATAGTCTTTTAGAGAAATCCATATAAGGTCAGGTAGGAATTTTCTAGAAGGACCTAAACTAGACCAGAGCAGCACTTTCTAGAAGGACCTAGGTTAGACTAGGTGAAAACTTCTCGGAAAAATCGAGCTCAACCTAGGTTCTTTTAAGAAGATCCAAACCAAGCTGGGATCTTTTAAGAAAATCCACATCAGACCAGATTGGGCCATTCCAGGAAAATCCATGCAAGACCGGACTAGGACTTTCTAAAAAGATTTTAAAGAAAAACTGATTATTTTGTTTTGTCCGGATCGACTCCAAACCTAGGTAATTAAACTTATAAAGAAATAAAAATACTATAATACAATTGACGTTAGAAATAAAAAAGCAACTTTAGAGAAACTATTTTTTCAAAGACACAAAAGGGCGGAGCCATACTCCAAAAAATCAAAGTCAAAATTTGGTTTGAAAATTTCTAAAAAGATTCATAATAAACGAATTGGAATCTTCTCGAGAGTTATAAATTCAAATTTCTTCAAAAAGATTTATTTAAAATTAAAGTTTTCTAAAAAGTTATAAATTGTAAATTTTTAGAAAACTATATAATATCAAATTAGAGTTTTCTAAAAAATTAAAAATTGTAAATTTTTAGAAAATTATATAATATCAAATTAGAATTTTTTAAAAAATTATAAATTGTAAACTTTTAGAAAATTATATAATATCAAATTAGAATTTTCTAAAAAATTAAAAATTGTAAACTTTTATGAAACTATATAATATAAAATTAGAGTTTTCTAAAAAGTTACAATTTATAACTTTTTAAAAAACTATATAATATAAAATTAGAGTTTTCTAAAAAGTTATAAATTGTAAATTTAAAAAACTATATATAATATCAAATTAGAATTTTTTAAAAAGTTACAATTTATAACTTTTTAGAAAATTCAGTAAAAGACAAAATTGAAATCTTAGGAAACTATAAATTTAAAAGTTTGCAGAAAGATTCATTTAAGATTAAACTAGAGTTTTTTTGAAAATTATAGGTTGTAATTTTTTAGAAAATTTTATATAAAATCAAATTAGAGTTTTTTTGAAAATTATAGGTTGAAATCTTTTAGAAAGTCCCCTACGAAACCGAATTAATTCAGAATCTCCCAAAACTAGTCCCCAAAAACAGAATCCAAACACAAAAAACGTAATTTTCGAACCAGTAAAAAATAGGAATTGTCATTATTAAATTTAAACTTTCATCACAAATGCCAAATATTCACGAATAATACGACGATTATGTCATATTTTAGTTACATTTCGCAATTTTCATTGATCTAAAAGTTACGCTTTCTGTGATCTTAATGCAACTACACGTTGAATCTACTGTATCAGATAAATCAAAGCCATTTTAATGCATCCATATACCATATACAGTCCACCGATATCAATACACAAAAAACATAACTGTTCAATAACAAATGCAAATCGTCACTATTTCGTTTTAATTTTTGTCATAAAGTCACATATTCACGAATAATACGACGATTGTGTCACATTTTAGTTACATTTCGCAATTGTTATTGATCTAAAAGTTACGCTTTCTGTGATCTTAATGCAACTATATGTTGAATCTACCGTATCAGATAAGTCAGAGCCGTTTTAATGCATCCATATATCATATACAGTCCACCGATATCAACACACAAAAAACATAACTTTCAGTTTAATAACAAATGCAAATCGTCACTATTTTGTTTTAATTTTTGTTATAAAGTCACATATTCATCAAAAATGTGACGATTGTTACATCTTCAACAAATTTCACAATTGTTACAGAATCGAAAATTACGTTTTTTATATACAGAGAACTTTTTTACATAAATTTGTTAAAAAATTCTGATTTTTCTTTTCGTATGTACCATTGTGTACCACGATACAAAAATTACAAATCTATTACGGTATAATTTTTATAAATATTCCAAAAATAAAAAATAAATTTTCTCAAAGTTTTTTAAATTTTTTCTTTTTAAAAATTTTTTTTCGCGAGAAAAACCGTAAATTAAATAAACATACAATCAAGTTTCCGAGCTACAGTATCTAAGGGCATTTTTGAAGTCCGTGGGTGTAGCCAAAACCCGGGTTGTTGACGAAATCAAATAAAAAATTGTTTCTATTTTAAAAATTTTTCGTTTTAGAATTTTTCGTTTTAAAACACCTGGAAAAAATGCAAATTTTGAATTATTCAACAAAATTACTGTAATTTACGTAAGATAATTGAACTTCACAAACGATGAAAATTAACAAACTTTTTCGTTTTGAGGGTTTTTGAAAATCATTTTTTAAAAAATAAAAATTAATTTTTTCGTTTTGGGGGTTTTTGAAAATTATTTTTTAAAAAATAAAAATTAATTTTTTCGTTTTGGGAGTTTTTGAAAATTATTTTTTAAAAATATAAAAATTAATTTTTTCGTTTTGAACATTTTTGAAAATTATTTTTCAAAAAATAAAAATTAATTTTTTCGTTTTTAAAATTTAAAAAATTATTTTTTTTATTTTTAAAATTAAAATATTAATTTTCAAAATTTAATAATATTTTTAAACTATGAAAATTAATTTTTAAATTTTTCGAAGAAAATTTTTGGAAATTTAAAAAATAAAATTTCTCGAACATTTTAGAAAATCTGAATTTTGAAAATCACAGAAAATAAAATAAAACAAATTTGATTTTCTTATGGTTTACTGTAGCTCGAGAAATGCTGATTTTAAAAATAATTTTCTAAATTACTTAGGAAATTAAATTTTGGAAAAAACTCGTGATAGAACATTTTTGTTCTAAACGTTTCTGTTCCAATTTTGCAACTTTAACTTCAAAATTAAAAAATAAATAATTTTACATAACTCTAAAACTGTTATATAATATTTTAAAAATGATTTTAGATAAGTTTCTATTTTTTAAAATAGTTTTGATGTAAAATTTCAAATATCTTTAAAATCCAAAATTAGTCTTCAGAATCCTAGATTCTGAAGGTTGATTTTTGATTCTGATTTTAGATTCAGAATCTATGAAGTTTATTACATCATTGTAAATATTTTTAGTCAGTCCTAAATATAGAATTTAGGTATAAATACGTATGATATAAATGTCTGATATATAAGTGTCATATAATCCAGAATCCTGGATTCTGGGGAACAACTATTAATTCTGACCTTAGATTCAGAATCTCCATGTTTGATTACGTTATTAAAAGTACTTTTTAGTCAGTCTTAACTACAGGATTAAAATATAAATGTCTATGATATAAATGTCTGGTATATAAGTGTCATATGATCCAGAATCCTGGATTCTGAAGGCCAATTATTAATTCTGACCTTAGATTCAGAATCTCTGAATTCGATTATCTTACTGTAAGTGCTTTTTATGGAGTTCTAACTTCAGAATTGGGATATAAATGTTTAGGACAGAAATGTTGCATAACGAAAAACTTACTTTTTTTGAGAAACAGTCCCGGATTTTTGGGACAATTTGGGCAATTCTGTCTGGAGATGACTGGATACGCTGACCATAATCAAATACTGTATTAAAGTGAAAAAATTTCGAAATTCACCTGGAAAATAATTAAATGCAAAATTTTAGAAAAATAAAAAACACGGTCGAAAATTTAATTTTAGAAACACCTGGAAGAAATCGGGAATTGGATTAACATGAAGGATTTTTGGTGTCAAGTAAATTAATTATCTCAGGTGAAACTTGTGTCAAAAGTGGCATAACGGGTCCCCCTGCGGCATTTGACCACTTTTTAAAATTTTTTATTTTTAGATTTTTAAAATTATTCAAATTTTTTAAATTTTTTATTTTTAGGATTTTTAGATTTTTAAAATCATTCAAATTTTTAAAATTTTTTATTTTTAGATTTTTAAAATTATTTAAATTTTTTAAATTTTTTATTTTTAGATTTTTAAAATTATTCAAATTTTAAGATTTTTTATTCCTAAATTATTCGACTTTTTAAATTTAAAATTCCTTAAAATTTTTTTATTTTTAAATTTAAAAATTTTTAAATATTATTTTTTAAGATTTTTTTCGAAAAGTTTTTTTAAAATAAAGTATAAATTTTACACTAAAATGAAAATCATAAAAACTTTGAAGAAAATTTATAATTTTTAAAAATATTTAGCCTTAATTAATCCGCTTAAGTTTTATACTTATCCTTCCTGCAATGACACTTCTAAGCCAGACCGCCTGAGGCAACTTGGGTCTGCCCCCTGATTGTCGCCCATTTGATGAAAGTAGCACTTTTCATAAAAAATAAAAATGAAAAATTACAAAAAACCAAAGTTACAATTTCTGAAAAGAAAATTTTAAAAAAGTAAAAAAACCTAAAAAAAGTAAAAAAATTTTTAAAATTTAAAAAAAAATTAAATTTAAATTTTTTCAAAATTGGAGGAAAAATTATTATTAATTAAATAAAAAAAAAAGTAAAAAAGTAAAATTCCCACTAAAATCGATGGTCATGTTAAAACTGAAAACGAAAAAAGGCGTCAAATTTTCGTGACGGAAGTTTTTAGAAAATTTTAGAATTTCGAAAAACTGTTAATTTAAAAAATTTCCAATAAAATTAAAATTAATTATTTTAGAAAACTTTAAAATTTCGAAAAAATGTTAATTCAAAAATTTTTAATAAAATTAAAATTAATTATTTTAGAAAATGATCTTGGAAATAATTTTATAAAATTTTTAAATTTCTAAAAATTGAGAAATATTTTATTGAATTCTAGAGGACTTCTGGTAGATGTAAACAATGTCAAAAAAATTATTTTTTACAAGGTTAAAATTTTTGGATATTTCTAAATTCTTCGGTCGTAAAAAATTCGAAAATTTGCTATTCGATCCTAAAAATTCTTGAAAATTTCAGAGATTTCTAAAAACATTTAAGATTTTTGAAACTTTTAGAATCATTTAGTAACTATTAATTTTTCAGAAATTTCTAGAAAATTCTAAGGAATTTAAAAAATTTTTACAGCATTTCCGAAGATTTTAGAATCAATCAGTAAATTCATCAAGTTTTCAGAAACCTATGAAATTATAAAAATTCCTAAAAATTTATATTTTCGAAGATTTTAGAATCATCAAGTAACTATTAATTTTTCAGAGGTTTCTAGAAAATTATAAAAATTTCTAAAAACTTCTATATTTTCAAAGATTTTAGAATCATCAACTATTAAATTTTCGAAAGTTTAGAAAATTCTAAAAACTTCTATATTTTCGAAGATTTTAGAATTATCTAATAATTCTATTAATTTTTCAGAAACCTATATAATTATAAAAATTTCTATATTTTCAAAGATTTTAGAATTATCTAATAATTCTATTAAATTTTTCAGAAACCTATATAATTATAAAAATTTCTATATTTTCAAAGATTTTAGAATTATCTAATAATTCTATTAATTTTTCAGAAACCTATAAAATTATAAAAATTTCTAAAAACTTCTATAAAATCCACGAAAATTCTAAAACTACAAATTTTTAAATTGGAAAAATTCGAACAATTTTTTTAATTTAAAAAATAATTTTGAACTTAAATGAATATATTCTAGAAGTTGTCATAGAATCCGAATGGCAGTGGAAATGAAAGCAAAGAGAGCTTCAATCAGCGCGAATGAAGCCATACAAGTCGGAGGAAGGGGGGCTAAAGAAGACCTTGATTAAAAAAATTTAAGATTTTATTTTTCGTCTTCTGATTTCCAAACCACAAGGGACTTAGAAAATTTTAAAAACGATCAATAATAACGAAACAAAAATATTTAAATTTCAAAAATAAATTTTTAGAAAATTTAAAAAAAATTAAAAATAAACTTTCTCAAATTTAAAAAAAAAATAAAAATAAACTTTTTCAAAAATTAAAAAAAAATAAAAATAAATTTTTTCAAATTAAAGAAAAAAGTAAAAATAAATTTTTCCAAATTAAAAAAAATAAAAATAAATTTTTTCAAAAATTTAAAACTCATTTTTTTTTTATTTTTAAAAAAATTAAAATTCATTTTTTTTTAATTTTAAATTTTTTAAAAAATAAAAAAAATGAATTTAAAAAATTCGAAAAATAAAAATAAATTTTTCCAAAAATTTATAAATTTGGTCCCGAATGGAAAAAATAATTTTTGACAGAAAAATTCAAACTTTTTTATTTCAATAAAGTTACAGTAATTTTTGTTTGTCATTCTTAAAAAATTTTCGAACAAAGATTACAAAATTATCAAAGTTGTACTTTTTAAAAATATCAGCCTTTATGCCCTCAGGGAATCCGTAAATTAACGACATTCAAGAAAAACTAAAACATGTGAAAAATCCAAAAAAGGAATTTGACCCTGATTTTAAGTCGAGGGAAAAATTTCAAGATTTTAAAAAACATGAATGAAATACAAAATTAATGTCTATTTTTCCATTTCGCTTCGGGACCATTACTCGAAAAATATTTCACAAAATTTTAGAAAAATTAAAATTAAAAAATTTATGGTCTTGACAGGAACAGTCATTGATTAATTTTCGAAAAAAATATAAAAATTTATAGTAATTAATAAATTTCGCTTCGGGACCATTACTCAAGAAATATTTTATAAAATTTAAAAAAAAATAAAAATTAAGAACTTTAAGGTCCTAACGGGAATATTTATTATTTTTCAAAAAACTGAAAAAATGAATAATAATTAATAAATTTCGTGTTAGAACCATTACTCAAGAAATATTTTATAAAATTTTAGAAAAATAAAAATTAAAAAATTTGTGGTCTTGACAGAAATAGTAATTAATTTATTTTTTCCAACAAAACTGTAAAAATAAATAATAATTAATAAATTTCGCTTCGGGACCATTACTCGAAAAATATTTCACAAAATTTTAGAAAAATTAAAATTAAAAAATTTATGGTCTTGACAGGAATAGTCATTGATTAATTTTTTTACAACTGTGAAAATAAATAATAATTAATAAATTTTGTTTTCATACTAATATTTGCTTTTTTAATTTGAGTAAATTTTAAAGTTACTTTTACCGTATTTTTAATATAAAAATAGTTTTCAGAAAATTACGGATGAATAATTTTAAAAAAATAAATTTTTGTGAAAAATAATAATTTTCCAATTTTTGTTTTAAAATCACCAATTAAGTTGATTTTTACTTCCGGGTAGTTCTGTTCAGACTAGTAACTTTGGAATAAAAATGAGTAAGACATTGTTCTAAATAAAACTACAAATGATTTTAAAAAAATAAAAAAATACAAAATTGGTCCTGTCACGAAAGACATTTAATTTTTTAAAATAAAAATAAAAATAAAACAATTTTTAAAATGAAAATTATTCGTGACGGGATCACTACTTAGAAAAATAAAAAAATACAAAATTGGTTTTGTCACGGAAGATATTTAATTTTTTAAAATTAAAATAAAAATAAAAAAATTTAAAAATGAAAGTTATTCGTAACGGGATCATTACCTGAAACGTCATTTTAAAAGAGCAAAATAAAAACTTTAAAATTGGTTTTGTCACGAAAGACATTTAATTTTTTTAAATAAAAATAAAACAATTTTTAAATTGGAAGTTATTCGTGACGGGATCACTACTTAGAAAAATAAAAAAATACAAAATTGGTTTTGTCACGAAAGACATTTAATTTTTTTAAATAAAAATAAAACAATTTTTAAAATGAAAATTATTTGTGACAGGACCATTATTTGAAAAAACAAAAATTCCTAAAATTGATCTTGTTACGAAAGATATTTAATTTTTTTCATTATAACATCAATTTTAAAGTTTTATTTTTCTTAGTGATCCCGTCACGAATAACGTAATTCAAAAATTTTCTTATTTTTTTTAATTTTTATTTTTATTTTGAAAAATTTAAGTTCTTTTTTGAATAAAAACTAAAATTAAAATTTTACAAAAAAGTGAAATAATTTTTTGGTTAAAAAAAAATTGCATTGTTCGTTGCACGGCCATTATTTGCAACATTTTTAGAAAAACGAAAATAAAAAATGAAAGATAATTTTTAAGAAAAAATTTTGAATTTTTTAAACGAAAATCAAAATAGAAATTTTATAAAAAATAATAAATAATTTTAAAAAATTAAGCGTCATTCGTGACGGGACCAGGAATCGACAAAGTTCTTAGAAAACGAAAATAGAGAAATCTGAAAATGGAAAAACTGGTCCAGACATGACTAATGTTTAATTTGATTTTTAATATCTCATTAAATAAGTAAGTTTAACAACAGGTAATAACTATATTCATGGAGAAATAAATCACTCAGTATTCGTGACGAGACCAGGAGTTAAAACATGTTCTTAGAAAATCAAAAACTATCAATTAAAACATGTTTGGTTATGGCACAAATATCTCTACTTTGCTTTGTAACAACTAGGTTACACCGAAAAACAGGTACATGGAGATAATTTTGATGTACCGGATGCATTATATTTAACGTATCAGTATATTGAATACAATGTATTGATATCAACTTAATGTATCGGTACATTGAATCTAATACATTGATATTATGCTTAATGTATCGGTACATTGAATCTAATGTATCTGATACATCAGAGAAGACTAATTTATCAATATATCGTATTCAATATACTCGATATATCGGACTGTAATGATGTATCTGTTAGGACTTGAGGTTGTCGCCTTTTTTAAATACTGGATCCTGACACAACTACAGCAGTACACGAGAGGCACTAGTGTTGAAGTGAAATATATATATGTCGTTCAAGTTCTAATAAAGAACGTTTTCTCTTTGCTCTCCCTTTACGCTAACTCCCACCTCCGGAAGTCACAATAATATCGATACATTAAACATAATGCAATGATATTGTATGTAATGCACCAGTACATTAAATACAATGTGCCTGATGCATTAGAGCGTAATAACGTACTCGATACATCAGAGTGTACTAATATATCGAGCATTATGGTTAATATACCGACATATTCAATATAATATACTTGATATATCAGAGTGTACTAATATATCGATACATCAGAGTGTACTAATATATCGGGCATTATATTTAATCTGCCAGTGCATTGAATATAATGTACCTGATACATCAGAACTTACTAATATATCGGGCATTATAGTTAATATACCGACATATTCAATATAATATATTCAATACATCAGAGTGTACTAATATATCGGTGCATTAGAGCGTACTAATATATCAGAGATTATATTTAACGTGCCGATATATTAAATGCAATGCACTCCATAAGTCAAAGTGTACTAATGCTTTGATATATTGTATTCAATGCATCAGTGCATTAAATACAATGTACCTGATACATCAGAGCCATTTTAATATACCCTTTGATGTGTAATCGTTCTAAGAAAGGACTTTAACTATTTTCATGTCAGAAGCAATAATTAGAACATATTTTTAAAAGTTGAAAGTGAAAAAGATTATCAAGATCCCTTTTACGTAACTTTACACTTTTTTACACAAAATATAGATGTTTTTGAATTTCGAAAATCACCTAAAATACAGTATTCAAGCTGGTAGATTCTGAATCTCTGAATCCTCGAAGTCGAAATTGAAGGTTGACTTCAGATTCTGAATCTACAGGTAGGTTACTGTATTTTAAATGATTTTCGAAATTTAAAACATCAAAATTTCGTGTCAAAAAAGTACAATTTTGCATAAAATAACCCTAAAATAAAAAGTCCTCGGTCCTGGCACGAATCACTTTTGGGTTATTTTTTGGTAATTGACTTAGTATATTTTTTTGAATGATCAATAATCAAACTCGTGGTCGAGGAATTAATCATGTCTTATACACATCAAAAACAGGAATTGAAACATTAAAAAAACAAAAAATAAACCACTGGTCCCAACACGAATAGTCATTGATTAACTTTCAACAAAACAGTAAAAATAAATAGTAATTAATAAATTTCGCTTCGGGACCATTACTCGAAAAATATTCTATAAAATTTTAAAAAAAATAAAAATTAAGAACTTTATGGTCTTAACGGGAATATTTATTATTTTTCAAAAAACAGTAAAAATAAATAATAATTGATAAATTTCGCTTCGGGACCATTATTCAAGAAATATTCTAGAAAACACAACTGGTTCTAGCACGAAAAATGCTTAATTAATTTCATTAATATTTTTAAATAAATAATTAATAGTAGTTTTTAGATTTCGCTTCGGGACCACTATCCAAAACATGTCCAAGAAAAATTGGTCCCAACATGAAAGATACTGTACTTGCTCCTGACTATTACTGTTACTAAGATGTCTTTAACGAAAAGGACAAAAGTGAGTAATCTTCAATGGGCTTCCTGTTGGGATCATTACTTAAAACTGTTATGTGACATTTCTGTCCCAAGCATTTAAGTCCTACTGTAATTATAACTGAACAAAAAGCACTTATAGTAGGGTAATAAAATCTATAAATTCTCAAATTTTCGAAAATCTCAAAAAATTAAAGATTCTCAAAATCTTCAAAAATCAAAAAATTTTCAAATTTTCGAAAATCTCAAAAAATTTCAAGATTTTCAAAATCCAGTTTGTTTTTAGAATTTTCAAAAATCAAAGAATTCTCAAATTTTAAAATAATCAAAAATTAACAATTGTGGAAAATACTACAAAAATTCTAAAAATTTTTATAAAAAATAAATTCTGAAAATTTTTATAAAAAAAATTTTAAAAAATCTTATAAAAAATAAATTTTAAAAATTTTTATAAAAAATAAATTCTAAAAATTTTTATAAAAAATAAATTCTGAAAATTTTTATTAAATTTAAAAATTTACAAAAAGTAAAAAATAGCATGTCGGATTTTCTGGTCGAAAGAATTTATTTATTTTTGTCGAAAAATAAAAATTCCAAAAAATAAAAATAACAACAAATTTAAAAAGACAGTTTCCAAGGAAACCAGGTTTCTGTTCGAGCTTCGGAAATTGGACCGAAGAGTTATGTCGATTAGTCCTCCAATGGCTCACGCAGGTTGCCTGAGGGGAGATAAACTTAATCTTTTTGAAAGTGATGTGAGGGTCAGATATAAAATTAAAAACACCAGATTTCACATGACGTCAATCGTAAATAATACTTTTTTGGGTATACTGTATTTTTTTGAAACAAAAATAGACAAAATCGAATTATTTTTTTAATTTTTGCAAATAAACTTCGAATTTTCCGGATCAAAATTTTTCACCGGAAATGGTGAAATTTATATTTTTGGAAAATTTCGAAATCGGACAATTTAAAAAATAAACATTTTAATAAAAAATAAAAAAATAATTTAAATACGAATTTTCCATTCAAGACCAGAATTGATAAAATTTTACTTTTATATATTTTTGGAAAATTTCGAAATCGGACAATTTAAAAAACAAACATTTTAATAAAAAATAAAAAAATAATTTAAATACGAATTTTCAGAATTTTCCATTCAAGACCTAAATTGAAATTTTATTTTTGTATGCTTCTGAAAGGTTCTAAAATTGCATGATTATAAAAATTTTTTTCCCACAAATTTCCCATTAAAACTGTCTCAAAATGAATGCTCATAATTTTCCAACAGGGACTGAAAATCGAAAAATTTATTTTTATACAATTTTAGAAAAATTTAAAATCATAATTATGAAACTACGAAAAATATTATATCATCTCGAAAAACTTTCTCGATACGAATTTTTAAAACTTTCTAATTGAGGTTAAAAATCGAAAAAATTTATTTTTATACAATTTTAGAAAAAATTAAAATTATATAATTATAAAAAATCTCGAAAAACTTTTTCGATACAAATTTTTAAAATTTTTTAATTAAGGTTAAAAATTGAAAAAATTTATTTTTATACAATTTCATAAAAATTTAAAATTATATAATTATAAAAAATCTCGAAAAATTATCTCGATACGAATTTTTAAAACTTTCTAATCGAGGTTAAAAATCATAAAAATTTATTTTTAAAAGTTTATTAAATTTTCTAAAAATATTCAATAATTTCTGAAAATTCCCACAACATTCTGTAAAATTTTATAGTTTTATTTAACAACATTGAGAAAGCAATTTTTGTAAAAAATAATTTTTTTTAAATTCAAAAATTCTTACAAATTTGGTTTTTTCCAATTTTCACAGTAATCTATTGTAATTAATTACAATTTTCGAGTTTATAGTAAAATTAAAAAATTTAAAATTGCGTGACTAAGATTTCAATTTTCTGGATTTTGCTTTCACAGAATTCAAAGTAGTAATCGAAAAAGTAAAAAAATTTAAAAATAAAAAAAATTTACAAGTTAAAAAAAAATAAAAAAGTTAAAAAATTATAAAATTTAAAAAGTTAAAAAATTTAAAAATTTAAAAAAAAATAAAAAAGTAATTGTGATCGAGAAACATATTTAATCCAAAATGTCACGCAAATAATTACGCCTACGTTTTTGAAGAATAAGAAATTAAATAATTATAAAAATAAAAAACAGAAAATTTTATGAAATTGTCTCGACATGAATATGGAAATTTTTAAAAATCTCTAGAATTGTAGGTTTTAAAAGCTGTAAAAATAGTCATATGATTCCAGAAGGTTTCTAAAAAGATTTGAAAAACTAAAGAAAATTATATGAAAGTTTTGAAACTTTTAGGATCTTTCATTGTAATCGGAAAACATAAAATTCCAGAAATTTTGATAAAACTTTACAAACCTTTGAAAAGTATTAAATTTTGGAAGGTTCCAAAAGATTCCAGAAAAGTCTGGAAGTCATGAGATATTTAAAGTTATACTTTTCCATTGTATTTCAGAAATCCTACAGTATTCTAATTTTTCTGAAATGAATCTATGATAATTAGATTGAAATATTTTTTCCATATATTTGAGAAACTGATTGAAAATTACAACGTTTATCATTAATTAATAGTTTTCATATTTCTGCTTTAGTCAGAAATAATATATTTGCGATAAATACTTCAAGTACTAATTTTGCATATTCATAAGCTAAAGGTCATGATAGTCGAAAACATAAAAATAAGTGATTTCGAGAAACCAATTAGTTTTACGAGTGACGGGTTACAAGTATATGGAATTTAGGATAGCTAACGACTTTTCAGAATTAATGAATTTGCGACATACAGATGTAGTGGAAATGTACTTTTTTACTACTTAAAATTCTCTAAAACCAGATATATCACGGTTCTTGTGAAGAGATTAAGATAAATTAAGCATTGGGAATCACACTTCTTGAACAAAATTGTCGAGTTTTCGAATCGAATTAATTCGGTTCAAATTCGAATCCCTTGATTTCCGAATCGAACTAACTTGAAAGTCGATTCAGAAACTTGGGAATCGACAGCTCTGTTCTTGATATATGAAAATAAAAAAATGATTTTTTGATTAATTAAGATATACAGTATGTCCCAAGACAACAGACAATACCGAATTTTCTCAGAAACTACAAGGTCTATTAACTTCTTGTTTTGAAGGATGACAGTCTTTGCAACTGCCTACATGTACACAGTACAGTGATCTCTAACATGTTTGCTGCAAAATATTTATGGCCGTTTTTAGAGAAAAAAAGGGTCTTTTACGTGCGCACTTTCTCCTACGACGAATAACTCGCTTCAGAAGCCATCTGAAGGTGGTCTGCAATATTTTTGATGAACAGAGTTATTTTCATTTAGGAAAGCTGTCTCGATAATGGATTCTGAAATCCAAAACCGAAGGATTTAGAATTTTCCGATTCTGAAAAATTCCGACATCGAAGGTTATTGGTTTGTAAGGAATTCGATTTAGCAGTATCTCTCGACCTTCAGTATTGATTCCAAAAGCATTTCTACAGATTTATAACATTATGAACAAGTGAAATGATTAATTATGAGCTTTTCAAAGTTTCTTCAAAATAGTAAATAAGATTAGTTTTGTGTTTTCGACGTTGTATGCAAACTTGTGATTTCCATTGTGAAACTCGTAGGTTTGTGAGATCCCCAATGTTCATGTGAATATTTCGGAGTTTTTTTCATAAACAAAGTTTGTTTTCTCAGGACTTCAAAAATCTGCTAGCATAAATTACATCTGTTGGAAACTATATTATACAGTGGTGTCTAAAAATTTTTCAAAACGATAACAGCATAAATTTGACAAAATAACGAATTTTTCGAATTTCATGTTTATGATAGATTTTGAATTCATCGATAATTTAACAATAACAAATCAGAAAACGTTGATGGATAAGTTTATGTTCATCCATCGGAAATCATGAGAAAAATTAAAATCAGTTTACATATAAAATAACATGAATATATAATGTATCGATATAGTAAAACGACTCTGATGTATCGATATATTATAATCTATTTACCGATAAGTTGAGGTAATATATTTATGCACTATACTCAGTTTATGTACCCGGTGCATTAGAGCCGCTTTTTGTATGTTTACATAGGGATGTAGAGACAGAAATAAGAAATACAAGGACATAGAATCAGATTATGGAGACATACAGAAGGATATAAAGTCATGAAGATGTAGAGACAGTTATAGTTGTAGAGAGATGCACGCAAAAAGTGGTACATGATATATAATGCATTGATATATTATATTTTATATATCGATATACTGAAATAATATACTTACACACCATGCTGAGTTTATGTACCCGGTGCATTGGAGTTATTTTTTGTACGTAAAAGTGTACTTATTCTCTAACATCAATATTGTACTTTTTCATTCAATTTGTAAAATTAATTGAATACTAGATGGCTTGATTTTCTATGAATTTCCCTAATCCATAAGCAGTATTTCAGAGTTTAAATGTTAGTGTAGTAAAGAGTAATGCTAAAGTCTGTGATGAACAAACCTTCTGGAACTTTACTATTTAGCTGGAAGTTATAGGATCCTACTGCCTTAGATATATTAACATATGCTTTCTTCATATATTGATTATTGGACAAGATAGAGGAGAGGTCTTTGTTCAAACGAGGCTGGACCCAGACCGATCAGACTACGATTAAAGTAAAAGTAAAATACTGACTCTTTCGACCTTTAGACACATCTCACAACGGCAATTGACTAGGTGGGACTCTAATTGCCTTAAGGCCATTGACAGTTTACTTCCGTCCTTTGTACCCACATCAGTGACGAAAATGAAAACAGTAATTTTCCTATTTTGACGAAAAAAGAATTAATTTTGTTTTCGTAGAAACAGAAAGTTTATTTTTCTCATTTTAAAAATAGATGCTTGATTTCTGAATAGACAACAATTCGTTTCCTCTTAGTTGACTAATTCTGATTAGGTAAATAAACTTTCGTTTCAATTTTCATCGTTGTGTCCTATAAGATTTCGAAACTCCAAAATATGGTATTTATAGAAAATCTCATGACGATTTTCAACAGATAATTGAGATTTAAGACGTTTTTCTTCCTTCACTAAACATGAGATGTTGTTTCGTCGTAATAGTAGTTTTAAAATTCTGAATGTACGTCGAATAATAATGAATCTGACGTTAATCTCATATTTTATTTAAGAAACGGAAACAAAACGTGAAATTTCTTTATTCAAGAATTATAGTAAAACCTCAGTGAACGATATCTGGACACGCAGAAGTTCCATTTGACGGTATCGAGATCCCAATGAAAAATCTGGCTGGAACTTCAAAAAAATCCAAGATAACAGTGAAGTTCCTTGACCAAACATGATCCATGACCATTGCTCTCATTTCTAGCTCCATCAGAAGGACCTTCAACAGGTCTAATCTAATCCATTCAAAAAAGTACTTTAAACAAATATAAACCAAACATCAAGACACCAATGTGAAGTCATTCGAAATGGTTTTGAATTTGGAGTTATCGAAAATTATGAAAATAATTATAAATTCCACCTATTTGGAATTGTTTGAAATTATTTTTTCAATCTAATCAAATGATGTGCTGATTGTACAAAAGTCGCTTTTAATGCGATTTAAATCTTCGCAGAAATGGATTCAACATGAACTACTTACAAAAAACGTAACTTTTGACTTAGTAACAATTTCCAATGATGATACTGTAAAACCATCTTTACAATTTTCATGAATATTTGACATTTTTAACGAAAATTACAACTAAATAGTAATTGTTTGCATTTTTTACAAAGTTTAAAATTGCTTTTTTGTGTGTAATCGAAAAAATACTGAAAAATATTGAAATTTTCCCCGTCTACGATGAAACGTATGAAATTTAAAAAGTTGTTTTCGCGAGAAAGTCGGTCTATAAACACGTGTAATGATTTTTGATGTTTTAAATTTAAAAAACTATCGTATTTGACATTAAATATTTAAAAGTGCACATAATCTAATTGGTGTTTTCAACAATTTCAACAGGCAATTAGATTTGGTTTGTTTTTTTCGGCTATACAGATATGACGGTAATTTAGTCCCTTCAGGACCTTATGTGAATTCTGAGATCCGGTCGGTGAATCAACAATTGAAACAAAAATCTCCTCGGTCTTTGTTTCAACTACGGTAAAGATAAAAGTAATCTAAAATTCTAAATATATCAGAAATCTACAATTTTCACTTTTAAAAAATAAAATTTAAAATTTTTTTATTACATCTATTAAATCAACTACAGTAGAACTTAGATATAAGATACCCCTGGTATAATATATTTCGGGTTATAGTATACGGTGTGAGTTCGGTTAATCTGCCTTCAAATTTACCCCGCTATGATATATCCTCTGTTTTAAGATACGTTTTGCCTGGTTCCAGGAGATATCTTATATTCAAGTTCGACTGTAATACTATCGTAAAAATGGAAATGCACAAATTTATTTTGAAATTGTAATACAGAACTTGGATATAAGATACCCCTGGTATAAGATATCTCACGTTATAGCATACAGTCTAAGTGAATTTGACTAGTCTATCTTCAAATTTACCCCCGCTATAATATATTCTTTCTTATAACATACGTTTTGCCCGATTTCAATGAGGTATATTATATCCAAGTTCGACTGTATTATATTTTAATTGTGATTTTCTCATTGTTGGAATTACTGTAAGTATAATCGAATTCAAATATGGATTTTTAATAATTATTGTTGGAGATATAGTTACTTGCAACAACTGCCTGGTTTCTGTTTGTCGAAATTCCCGTAGTTCGAGATATGTTTGAAGACGAACAAAAAATTTTGACAAATTCCTTTCTCATTGTCTTGTTGAGTAAAGCATATGATATTCCAGGAGCCCCGTGACTCAATTGCCAGGAGATTTGTACACAAACAACAATCCAGACCGGAGTCGGCAAAAATTGCATGTACATCTAAAATTGGAATTAATAAAAAAGTTTGAAAAAAAAATCATTTTCAGTTTACTTCGAAACAGTTTACGAAAGTTTTTCGAAAAGTTTCAATTTTTTCAAAAACATCTAAAATTGGAATTAATAAAAAAGTTTGAAAAAAAAATCATTTTCAGTTTACTTCGAAACAGTTTACAAAAGTTATTCGAAAAGTTTCAATTTTTTCAAACGTTAAAAGTCTAATCAAAATTTCAGTATTTATGGTTAATTTTTATATCTGAAAAATCCTCAAAAATTTCTCTAAATTTCTGTTTTTAATGTAAAAATACAAATATAATTTTGATTGAAAATTAAAAAAGTGATTCAACGATTAATTTTTGAAAGGAAAATAATTTTTTTGTGATACTCGTCAAAATAACCCAAGTTTGATTTTGAAAAAAAAATTACATAAACGAGAGCGGTGATGAAGGTCCCGCTGCAAATCAAGGTACATTGGATAAACATCTGTCTTTGAATTTTGCTCATTTTCACCGGATTTTCCGACTTTGCGGCTTTGAGAGAAAGACGAATAAGAAGAGAAGAATAAGCGACGACGAGGACACAGAAGACAACGATATTGTGGATTGAGTTTTCTGTATAGGGGTACTGTAATTGTAAAACAAGGATAATAAAGGAATTGCAAATAAAATAACTTACATGTTCGCCATCGACAGTGCCGTTTCTTTCTGGAGTTCCGACGAAAGGATCAAAGAAAAAAGCGTACAAATTTGAATTGAAGATTGCTGAAGTATGAAAAAAGAAGAAATAAATGAAAGAAATGGAGGGAATCAGTAACCAAATAATAGTCTTTTTTCCACCGAAAAGTTTCTCTGCAAATCGCGGATTAATCACGTCGATGCAACGGTTGATGGCAAGGATCATGCAAGTTGTGGACCCGCCAGTCCAACAAGACAGAGCAAGTCCTCCGAAGATGTAGTTGCTCATTGGAGCCATACAGTAAACCATCCCAGTGGCTGCTGCATATCCGCAATAGAAGCCTCCTATTGGAATCTGTATGCTGTCAATGATTCCAAGGAAGAACATTATCTGAAAGACAGAACATATGTAGAAAATGGTGTCTTGAGGAAATTTACCTTGTAGCAGGAAGATTTCATCAAGTCAGATTTGACAAAGACCACCATAAAGGGATATAATAGAACCATGTAGATTGTTCCGAAAAAAGCATAAAAAAGACCCAGAAAGACGTTCGGTTTCCCGAGTACCTTCCATTCTTCATAGGTCCTTCCAGAACAGTTGTAATAGTTAGCGATATACTCTGGATTGAACAAGAGAGCGTTCATTTTCCAGTGTGTATGAATGTTTAGGACGAATTAATGACTCTATTATATACCGTTATAATTACGGAAGTGTTCAAATTATGCAACCGACTTAGACATAGACATAGACCAGATGAATAACAAGTATCAGTAATGACATCCCTTTTATCTTAATTGCAGGTGAAAACGAAATATACGCTGTGGCTCAAACGTAAGCAACGTCGAACTTTCTTGGGAATTAGATGAACTATTAGTGTTTCATTTTGAGGATGGATAGCTTTTGAAATTGTTGACATTTTGGTAAAACTATCATCTCTAAAGGTATTGTCTCGCAGAAGTTATCGTAGAAGATAAAAGAGATACAGTTATAGGAGTAATTAACTCTACTGAGGTCAGTGTTGATATCAAATTTTCAATTATCTTGTTGAGTTCTGAAGTACGGCAACAAGCAAACAAAGAGCTTGTCGCGAAATTCCCTGAAGCCGATTGCTTCTGGAGGAGAGTAATGTCAGACGTATAATTTTGAAATTTAAAACTGTTCTGACTCGTATTCTGCCATATTCCGCATAGAAATGGAACGTTATTTATTGCTATTATTTTCCAGTGGTCTTCCATTATCTGCTGCACCTCAATTGTCTCCCAAGTTATATTGTGATGCAATTATCATAATTAGATGAATATGAAGGAATGTTCCTTACTAGGCTAGGACAGAACAGCCTAAGACCAACCAGTATTCGTGGCAGAGTTTGTGTTCCATCAAAAAGTGAGTCTATTTGAAGAAAATTGGATGCTTTTGAATTGATAAATAAAAATTTAGACCAGTGTCAAAGTTTGGAAAAATTCAAACTCATAACCAGAGAATAGTAGGATACAGTGAATCTTGGAGCTCTTTTGTAGCTGGATTATGAAGTTAAAAGTCATTCAAGAATTGATTAGCGGATTTGAGGAGGATACTTTCAGTAATCATTTCACTGGTTAAAGAATATCGTTATTATTCTTGTGAAGCAAGAAATGGGTTCGTTGAAATAGATATTTCTCTTATTGTAATGCAGTGACTGTGGATATTGAGATTCACTGATATTATCATTAAATATAGCAGAATCGACTACTCTTATAAAATTATTCTACTAAGATTCTACGTGTAATTTTTACTGATATTCTGGCGATGCCTCAAGACAAATTCTGAAACAGTTATTGGTCGTAGAAAACGACACACAGAAAAATAGCTTTAAAGTCATAACTTTTTAACAATAAGATTGTTAGGAATAACTACACTGTGTAAATGCAGATAGTTTTAAAGATTATCAATTTTCAAAACAGAACGTTAATAAATCTTGTAATTTTTCAAGAAATTCAATGTTGCTTATCTGTAAGGTACATTACATTACGCCACTGATTTGTATAAAAATATTCAATGTAAATGAAAAGAAAATAGATTGTTAACTTAGTTTTGATATATAGATATAATGCGAAAGCATTAATTTTAGGATTTTAAGAATATTAACAAATATTTTATCATTGATGATTCAAGTTTAATTCCTATATTAGTCAATAACTAAAAACTTATTTGTTTTACTAGATGTATCACTGTTTCATTTTCCAGGAACTCATTTATGATTTCCTTCAACTCAATTCCGAAAGAATTTTGAGTATTATTTATCGTATATTAAATTTAATTTTTTTTCTAAAATATTACATACCGTTAAAATCAACAGTTGAGGTTGTCGAAAATTATTACTTTTACAATAGATTATTACAATGATAAAAACCGAAATGTATAAATTATTCATTGAATTTTATACGATTTTAGATTTTTTCATAAGGTGTGAGCGTTGAAACTCCATTTTCATCTTTAGAAAATCCATAGTAATATTCAGGTAGACATACTTTGTACAACCTACTGACGAAGTTAGGGTTGGTTGTACTAATAATCAGCTGCAAATTGTTTTCTCGAAACTTTATGAGATTTTCCAGCATTTCGGCCAAATTTTCCACCTAAATAACGGTATAATTATAAAAATTAGAAACGAAAATTCCATGAAATTGTTTTGACATGGATTTTTATAATCGTATTTTCCGTAATTATTTCCTCTGCACAGGAATTTAAAACTTTAATCAATATGCGTACAGTATGGTGTGTAATTTTGGAACTATTGTAATTTGTTTTACAATGAGCGAATAGGAAACTACTGTACATTGTTTAAGTCTTCAGACTGAGTTCAGAATGTTGGTTATGAATGGTATCTATGTAGGTATAAAGATCGGAGTTAAACCGGAAACGGCCTAAAGAGAATGCTCATAGCTCCGCCCAGTCAGCCGACGCCTGGGAGATGAGACTAAAGTGTTAGAGTCAGTCTTTTGAGAAAATCCAGCTTTAGACGGATCCGAGTTTGACTTCGGTCAAACGAAGATCCTTCCTCTTTTGTTTTATGCTTATGTTAAGATAAACAAGCTTAATTGCTAAATAGTAGGAACCAACAGTTTTCCGCCGAATCAAGGAGCTCCCGAGATGTCACTCCACCGACATTCAACCAATAACAACACCTTTACTACATCTATGAAGTTTCTGTCTGAAATGTTGTGGTGTATGAAGCACGTCACAGCCAATCGTCCTAATGTTATGGACGATACTGTGTATTGCATTGTTGAAAGAATTAAAGGTTAAGATAGTGTTGATGCTGTCGAAAATTGCAGCAGTGGTAAAAACAGCAAATGATTTATCAACATAAAAGAAGCAAAAGAACTGAATTTCGCAATCAACGTGATTGACTCATGTTTTGTTTTATCTTAATTATATAATACTTTTGAATAATAGCAATGTATTATGATTTATATTTTGATTTATTATGATCAGGATGATTAATTACTCATTGGTTTGAGAAACAGGAGATTCTTTATCCTTTTTTATTATGATTGTTTATATTTATTGCTTTCTTTTGTATGGGTTTGTTTAATTACCCAAATTTGAATGAATAAACGAATCATCTGAGTGAAGTCGAAACAGCTTGTATTATTTGATTACTCCAATAAATCGAGGAGTTATCATGCGTGCAGAACTAGTCAATTAAGGAAACAAGTCAAGCTCCCTTACATCAAAAATCTTTTATCATTTGTTATCTAGATCTTTAACTTCTCCCAAAAAAATGCATTTTATATCGATTTTTCTTTAAGCAGATGAATTGCATTTAAAACTTATTAAATTCCGCATTTCACTCACCTTGTCTTTATCTAAAGTCGCTGTCGGCTCATCCAAAACCAGAATCGGACATCTAAAAGCAAAAATATCAAATAGGGCAATTCTGATCAGAATACAAGCCAAAATTTTCTGTCCTGCAGAAGATCTATTTTCCATTTCCAATTCTCTTCCATTAGCAACCATTACAACTCTGTAATTGTAGAGTTTATTTCTTGATTCACTTAATTCTGGAAGAATCTTAATCGTTTCGATGTCTGATTCATCGTAGACATTGGACCAATGTTGTTCTAAAACTATGTTGATTTGTTCCATTTTTTGTTTATGATATTCAATAGTTACTTCATCTAAGGACTCTGAAAATGTTTTTAATTCTTTTATGATTTTTTCAAGAATTAATTTTTCTCCGTATTTTTCATATAATTTAATATAAGGATCGTAGTCAGCCATGTTGATTAAATTTCTTTGATTTTCGAGTTCTTTTTTTAATTGTGTTGAAAATTCGTTAATTTTATTTAGTTTATTTTCGAATTTTTCTTTTTCTTTTTTGACTTCTTTGAGCTAAAATTGAAATTAATTTTTTTATAAAAATAAAAAACAAACTTTTTTATTAACTTCTATTTCTTTTTCAGAATTTTGGGAATCAGATTGTTGAAGATTTTTATATTCGACTTCGAAGTCATCGATTTCTTTGAGCAACTTTTTTTCCTGTTTTTCCAGATCATCTTTTTTGTTTTTTACAATTTCAGAATTAGATTCGAAATTAAAATTTAATTTTTCTTTTTCTTCTTGAAATTTAGATTCTGATTTTCTGACTTTTTCTGCAAGCATATCCAGCCATATGGCTTTTCTGAGACAATTCTTTGCTTTTTCATTTTTTTCCTGAATTTTGTCAAATTCCATTTTTGATTCATTCTGTTCTTTTTTCTTATTTATTAGAATTTCATTTTTTTTTGAATATTCTTCATCATTATTTTTCAATTTAGAAGATAAATTTTCACATTTGTCGACTAATGGTGAAACTTTGTCTAATTTTTCTTTTTCTTTTTTTAATTTAAGTACTTGATTTTCCAAAATTGATATTTCGGATGGTAAATTTGTCTTCATTTTTTGGATTTTTTCAATGAATTCTTGTAATTGTTCTGTTTTTTCGTATCCTCTGTCACATAGAGGACAACATTTCTGAGTTTCGATATCCTTTTCCCATTTGGAAAATAAAACTGAATATCCTTTTTGTTGTTCAAATTTGGCTTCTTTTTCTTTTAGTTCTACAGTAATTTCTTTTAGTTTTGACTTCGCATTAGCTACAGTAACTCCAGCCTGAGAAATCTGGTTCTCGTTTTCTTTAATTTTATTTTTATCGGATTGGATTTTGAATGATAAATTTGAAACTTCAGTTTCAAGTTTTTCAGTTTCTTTGTTGATTTTTTCGAAAATATCTTTTGCTGTTGATAATGGATTTTTTAGATTATTAATTATTTCTTGTACTTCTTTTCTGAAAAGTTAAATATAAAACAAAATAAGTTTAAAAAACTTACTCAAAATTTTGTTCAACGGAATTTTGGAATATTTCATCAAAATCGGGTTTTGTTTCTTTCATATATCTGTCATATTCCTCTTTATTGGATATCCAACATTCCTCGAATTTCTGGCATTTATCAATTTGTTCAATTTCCTGCTTTATGGAAGTTAATTGGTCTTTTTTTTCTCCAACAACTTTTTTAATTTCTTCTCTTTTTTCAGCCGATTCAATTCGTGCCTTCACTAAAATTTATAAAATTTCAACAAATTTTTCGAAATTGTCCTAAAACGAATTTTGAAGAATTTTCTAAAAACATTCAGAATTATAGAATTCAAGTATTTGTTCCAAACTCATATTGTATAAAAACTAAAAATTAGTGTTTTTACGGATCTATCAACGCATAGTTTTGAGTTTTTAAAATTTAAAATACCTTATGAGTCGATTGTGTCGTAATCAGTGTTTGAAAATATATTCCATCAGGATAGATCTCAGACTTAGATTGACGTGAGATATATACACAGAAAACCGTCACTTTTGCAATGCAGTAGCAAGTGCGAACTTCACTATTAAGTGATTTTTGTAACTGTTGCGTCTTTATCTAAAGAATTAGACACAATAATATAGAATAATGCAGTAGAACTTGGATATAAGATACCCCCTGGAACCGGGCAAAACGTATGTTATAAGAAAGGATATATCATAGCGGGGGTCAATTTGAAGACAGACTAACCCAACACACTCACTCAGACTGTATGCTATAACAAGAGATATATTATAGCGGAGGTATCTTATATCCAAGTTCTATTGTACTTTTAAATAATAGTAGAACAATGTTAATTACGTAAGCGCAACATCCGAGGAATACTGCTTGACGCAACGTATTCTTTTTATTCTTCTCAGTAGAAAAGAGGACTGATTAGCCTCAGATGTTCTGAATATCCCTAGTCGTGAAGACTACACGTCCACAACAGTAGCAGTTGCCATGTGTGATAAAAATGTAACGCAATTATTACGATTTTCATGAATACTTGGCATTTTGACGAAAATTACAACGCAATAGTGACTGCTTGTGTTTGTTACTGTGCCAAAAGTTACGCTTTTTGTGTAATTGTATTACTAAATAAGAATATTAGAAATTTGAGAAAAACTAACATTTGCATTCAGCCTCACTTTTTATTTGGTCAAGTTCATCTTTAAGTTGAATTTCGATTTTACACAATTCGGTAATTCTTTTTTCTGGTTCATTTTTGGAATTTAATACATTCTCATATTCTGTACTTTTTTTCTTGTATTCATTCTGAAGTTTGTTGTGACTGTCGACATCGGCCTCCAATTGTGAAAGTTGTTCTCCAATCTTGTTTATCTTTTTTTTCAAATTCTCTGTTTCTTCTTCGATGTTGTTCTTCACATTAACATATTTAGTGAGTTTGAAAATCTTATCAAATATCGACTTCAGCTTCGCCGGTTCGTACAGGGGCCAGTTAGATTTTTCTTGACGACAGAAAATAACGTTTTCCAACAACGCTGGACTGACTCCAAGGTGTTCGAAGATCATATCATTACAATTAGCCGCAGTAACTGGAATCGTCTTTTCCTTGCCGTCATCATCGGTGAACTGTACAGTCCATTTATCAGTTTTTCTAGTTACTTCATCAGAATTTGTTTTAATTTTGGAATGCATCTTCTTAGTTATTACGGTTTTCTGTTTTCTCGCATTGTTGAGTTTCAACGTAATCTCAGCATTGACCTTATTTTGTTTATCCTAAAAAGAATAATTTAGTGGATTCATATATGAAGAGAATACCGCTGAATCATGAATAAAATCTGCAAGACTTTTAGAAGGCAAAGATCCGCTGGTAACACAATTAAGAGCTTCGATGATTGTCTGCAATGAGTATTATTATATAGTGAAAACGGATTTGTGAAACTCACTGTTTTTCCAGTGCCGTTGTTGCCTTGAATCAACGTCAATGGTCGAAGGAAGTTGATTATCTGTGGATCATCTCCAACGTGTCTAATATTTTGTATTTCGAGGGACTCTAATTCCATCATTTAAAAAAAAGGAATAAAATGCTAAAACAACAACAAATGAGGAAAATTTCGCAATTTCAAAATCAAAAATTTAGTCGTTTAATACACGTTATCAATGTGATGGAAAAATTGGCAATTGAAAATTGTCACTCGGAAGATCGACTGCAGCAGCGGAAGTTTCTGATAAAACTTCAATTTTCTACGACAAACAACGAGCAGACAGTCCAAAAAATCAGGATTTTATTTCCTGAAGTTACTAGAAAAGTTATCCCAAATGTGTTTCTTAATAGTACGAGTTTTGATAGATAGTTTATGGAAAGTGTAGTAGTTTGTTTCAAAATCATTATTCATAATTTTACTGTAATTTTGTGTAAGAAACTAAATGTAGTAATCCTTCTTAATACTGATTAGTATTGGTCTTTTTATTGTCCTCAAACTTGAATAATTAAACTAAAGAGAGTGATAGTTATAACAATCGCGGTAAAGCAAGATATAATGCATAAGACATAAAACATTACGATTATTTAAAGCATTATATAATTACGATAAACACAAAATGCGAATCAGGCACATTAATAGTGAAATGTAGACGCTCATTTGTCTCTTTTGCATTGATCACTCATCTGCCGTTCTCCGCTACTGCCATCTTCGACTGCGTTAATAAGACTTTGTAAGAATCATTTGAGTTTTCATATCTGTTGCATTCATTTGATTACCCAAGTTTGAAGTTTGATGTCGAAAATAAACTTTGTATTACGAGTGAACTAATACAGTAACTTACTATTATTAACCTGAGACCAGCCGTTTCCGAACAACAGTAACCTAATATCAGTGGAAAATTAATTATAAATATAAATCAAATCGATAGATTAAGAATTTAGTTTCATACTAAATAGTGCACAATATGTTATGATGTGTGTTTTCATAAAGTTCGAATTCTGAAACTCATTTTAAAGTTACTTTATAAACTTAGATTTCAATATTTCTTACTTTTCTTTTAGCGAAATTACATAACTGAAATTTGAGATGACAAAAACTTTTTGCTGTTTGTCTTTTGGATTCTTGACTTCTTTAAAAGACGTTGCACAGTATATCGCAAAGAGTCAAACCTATCGATCACAATTTGCTTCAAAAATCCATAAAAAAACAGAAAGTGCATCTGGAGTGATTTCACTAATATCGCAGGTAATCTTCAGTGTGCTCTTTTTGGAGAAATCATGATCTTCCTAAATAAATTCTGCAATCAGTTATGTGTAGTTCAAAATTCTGATTTTTTAATTAGGAAGAAATTTGTATTCTGCATAATTTTTGAAGATTTGAAGAGATTAGAAAGAATTCAATTGCATCTTAAAGAGCTTCAACTGTCCATAAAATGATCCTGATACAACTATTTTAAAAAAGTATGATTGAAAAGTGTGACTTTTCGGGACGTACTGTACAAAGTGATTCAACTTTTTTCTTTATTATTTTTCTCAATTGATTCTGTTTGCTTTTTGTTGTTTTATACTTTAAACACAGAGTTAGTGATGTAAACACCATTTATGAATTACTGTTTCTAAGACAATCTCATAAACTCTAAATATCAAAATTAAAATTAAGAAAATATGAAAGATTAAATGGAAATAAAACTCTAGAGAAAAGTGAAACCACTTCATTAGAAAACTAAATAAATGTGTTATTTTTGGTGATAGTGTTTGATAAAACTTCAAGTTGGCGTGTCTTTTTTATTTATTTCATTATTGATTTTTTTATTAATACTTGGAAGATAGATTGCAAGTTTTGTTGTTTGTAGGTTTTGGAATGATCAATCTAACGATGTATAATATTCAAGAATTTATTCAGGTTTAATGCATGAAATATTAAACCGAAAATTATTTTGACATTGGATCCGGAAAAGAATCACACTAATAAGAGATTTAAAAAGACATTTATAGATTTATAATCAAACATAAGTCTCTATTGAATGATATATGAAGCATATCTCATATCCATTCTTATGGGAAGATATGACAGGTTTTCCTATGACTCTCAATATCGTTCTTATTCGATAATATTCTTTTACCATAATATTGAAAGTCCAAGTTGTTGATATGTTACTAAGCAACGCCAATTGCATATTACGGTACCATATTGATACTTTTCTTATGTAATCTTTGAAAACGAAATTATTAAACAAGTTTAAAATATTAATGCAATTTTTTAAGGAATTGTCCATTAACCTTGATTTTGCTATTTTTACAAAGTTCAAAAAGTTCAATTACTTTCTTAATTATATCTGCAGGCAATTCACTTAAAAGAAATATCAAAAGTTGAAAATTCTTGGAAATTGAACTTTCCAAATTTGTTAATCTCTATAAAACTTGACGTAAATAAACTAGCAGCTATTCTAAGATCAATAATGAAAGAATTTTTTAAATTAATGGACAAAATATTAAATAAAAAGGTTCAGAAATTAAAAATACATTTTTAGCGAAATATTCTGTATATTATTTTTTCATTTTTTAATTATAGTTTCGTTATTTTAAGAGTTTTTTTATTATAATATTGGGAAACAAAGAGGATGAAAAACAAAAAACACTTCATTTTTTCAATTACTTTATATCACCCCTCTTCGAGCCTTGGAAGAAACTTTTTTTTCAAAAACAATGATGAAAAGTTATAATAGTTAATATGAGATTATAAATTTAAAAAGAAAAGGAAATTGGGAAAGAGTGGCATCAACTCGCCATGGACCGCGAGGAATATAAAAGGAGGTTGAAGGATCTGCTCCACCACAACGGCGGATAAACCAGATCTTATTGTATTGTATTGTATTGTATATTCAAAGTTGCTCTCTAATGTACGCTAGATTTGGTTTCTTAAAATGGAAAATCCGAGAAAAAAAATTAATATAAATAATGTTGGAGTATATGTCTAAAACGCTATATCTCCACCCAGAATCAATAAAATTACCTAGTTCATATAAAAAAGATAAAAAACAACTTACTTGTTATAACAAATCAACATTTTGTAAGCATCTTATAAATTATGATTTTTTAGGATCAAATATCAAAATAATCTTCGATTTAATATTTCATGCATTAAACTTAACTGGATCACGGAACGTTATATATCATTAAATTCAGAATTATAAAATGTACAAAATGCGACAAAACTTACAATCTGTCCTTCGAATGTTAAAATTATAGTCATTTCTTCCTCAAACAAGATATTTCTTATTTTTTCATAAAAGTATAGCTGTATTAGTATCTAAATCGTCCACAAGGTTTGTTTTTTTCTTGCAGAATCTACATTCTTTTTTTTACTCTGAACAAAGTTTATGTCTTTAATTTTGTCAACAAAAATCACGAGATCAATTATAGCATTTAGGTTTTTGATATAAACATCCGCAATCTGCAACGTTTGCTCTTTTGATAATAAGCTTAGGCAACGTGAGGATTTATCAGTCAATACTCCTAACTAACAAACTGTAAGTTCTTAGATAGAAAAAAAAGGAGTAATTACACCTCACAACTAAAGGTCAATTTGATCTCATAATCGTGATCTGTTAAATTTCCTATTCTTTTTTCGAGCACAACCTTTTCGAATAATATAACGATAATCACCTTCTGTAGTAAAGCTGTTTCACTACTCAAGTCTTAGTTGTGCAGGTAATTCCAAGGCATCATGGAAGATCATAAGTTTATACAGCTGAACAGAATTAGGGTTCTTTTTATTTTATGCCCTTTACGATAAGGAGAAAAAAGAAGATTGTTGGTCGATCACAGAACGTGAGTGATCTCTTGCATTTCTCTGCTAGACCTTGAGGATTAAGATAATCAAAAATTAACTTGACTTACTTCTTTTCGACCTGTTGTTGACCGAGTTAATTAAGAGACGCTTATTATTAAATCATAGTATAGTCGTGGGTGACACTGGGTATCATGTTTGGCATATACAGTTCTGTAATTTTGGCATTCAAATCATCAGCAATTTCATTTCAAGTAATTAATTTAATAGTGGTTGTGTTCGTTCATAAGAACAGATGACAACCTTCAAAGATTGTTTTTGTCTTTGGATATCTCGTGAAGCTTATCGATTGATACAGACGCTGCAAATCTTCCACTTGTTCACAAAAGAGAATAAAGATGCGATCGGAGTGATTCCGGAAGTTCGAAAAAGAGATCTATTGGCATCTTCGATTTCTCATTTTCATATTGGTGGATGGATAGCATCATCATCTTGAGAAGAACCAAATTAGAAAGGAGAACTCGTACCTGAGTCCTGTCTGGCTCGTTTGTGGCTAGGTCTGTCTTCTTGAAAAAGTTGATATTCGTTTTTCGGAATAATATCTGCAACCGCTCTGACGTTCTATCGAAGTTATAGAAGCTATTTGGCATAAGAGCATTCGGAAATAATATCTCACAAGATGGGATTTTCAAAAATGCTTTTCTGTATCTTTCTGAGTTATCCATATCGTATTCCAATTCCCTGATTATTGAAATCATATTTTCAGTTCCTGGATGTTCTTCGAGACAAGAACTAACTAAGAAGCAATTTAAAATGATGGATTCTTATTGTTGGAAAAAGATTTTGATATATAAAAAAGATATAAAAGATTTACCTGAATATCGGAAGAGTCCATTGAATAACCTATCTCTGATATTTTCAGTGATCACTTTCTTCTGAATGATCTGCAGAATTGGTTAGTAATCTGAAGGAATCTCTTTTGTGAAGAAAAACTGAAAAATTTATATTTAAATAAATAAAAAACAATTCAAATATTAAATTTAACAAAACTTACACAAAAACACTTTTGAGAATTTGAAATATTAATCATGCTTATATAACCAATCAATAGCTTATGCAGTAAAAATTAGAAGAATATGGATAATTAATGGGAGATTTATTTTGAAAGTTGATAGAAGTCTAAATTTTTATAAAGTAAATGTACCCGTGTGAATACCAATTTGAAAAAATTTAAATTTTTAAAATTTAATTTTTATTTGATTATCTACACAGATATTGTACAATCACTTGTGATTGAGAGTGATCGATTATATTCACTAAACGTATGAAACCTAAAATAGGCATAAGATCGTAACTTTTCATTTTTCAGTTCCTATATAGAAAAATGAACATAATCGAGCACGTTTCATCGTGCTCAGTTACATGTGATTGTGTAACACCTGTGTAAATATTTCTAGACACAAATAAACCTTTATCAATGTTATAAATTGAATATTGCTGTAAAATTTCCAAAAAACCCATTAATATTTATTTTGAATATTTTTGAATATTTATGAATAAATTTCAAAAACTTGTCTATGCTTGCTTTGTTCATCCCTTAATTTTGATTTTCTATTACTTGTAACTCCTGAGATCTTTCTAATTGGTACTGTTTTACAAAGGTATTGAAAAGAAGAAACTGAGTTTTTTGCAGCTGATTATTCTCGTTAACTTCGAAAGCAGCTCTACGAGTAAGCGTTTTTTATTGTTATCAAGGACAAACCAAATTGCATAGGTGATCTCTCAAAATAAATCATTGTGTTGATAAACCTTCTCCAACTTTATAGATACAGTAGTATCTTAATGCGGCTGATCATTAATACAAGCTCAAAGCACCGCCCAACTATTCAACATCTTTAAAAGGTCAATCAACGGTTTTGGAATCATTATAGCCATCAATCAGTTAACTAACTTTCCTTCGAGTACTGTAAAAAACAGACAGGAATGTCTCTTCTCTGAGATTTTTCTTTTGTTTTCACTTCTGTGATGTTCCTTTTCTGTTAGTAATGACAGTGTTTGTCTTCCTTTATTTCTTTATGAAGTTAACTTTTCAATTAATTTTTAGAATAAGTTTCCTATTTCTGATTTGTTTCTGATACTGCGAACAAAGTTATATGATGTTTTTGTCTCAGAATCAGATACTATTATTGTATATCAATGCTCTCAATTTCAAAACTAGAAATAATGCTACCTTTGACTTTCTGCGTTCTTATATCAATCATAATCTCCTATAAGAGAATAAGCTTTAGAAAATATAATCTTTTAAAGTAATCTAGTATTTTGAAACTTCCAAACTATCGGTTAAGAATCTGTATTCTATTTTTGTGGAACATACTTCTGAAACGAGAAAATTAAATAAATATGTAAAAGTTCATGTACTTTGAGAACGCGCAAAAGTATCTTCCCACTTTTTTTTAACGTTTGGTGATTAATTTCAATAATTTTTCCCTGTAAATAAGTACATTTTTTGTGCCGAACACGATTGTTTAATTAATTTTTCGACAAAATTATTACAAATACGAGAACACGAAATTCTGAATTTAGAGATTTTTCAAATTATCTCGTTCCAGGAAAGTGTTTTGAAAAAATGGAATATAGATTCTTACTGCTCATTTAAAAGCTTAACAATAATATATAACTCATTTCAAAAGGACAGGTTACTAAACGTCTATATGCTTAGTACTTTTCAAGTAAATTTTTGTTCTATAATGAGTTTTTTCGAGAAACTTGAGAGAGATCAAGATTTCGGAGGACAAATGGCAAATTTTTCATTTGTTATTCAGATTTTAACCATATAATCATATTGGACATAATTATACAATCAGAATTTCAACCGGAAATAAAAAAGATTTGTTATTTGTCTTTTCGACTTTCGATTTCAGATCTTTTTAAACAAAGCATTATAAAAACTTCGATATAAATATATTCTATCGTAGCTTTTCATATGATTTGAGTATTCAGATGAGCAGTTATTATAATATGATAAAGCATAATTAGTTATTAACAAAAGAAAGCATAGAAATTTTCCTTTGTAAAAGCGCGAGAAATCTTAAAAATTTTGAAATTTGACGCAAATCACTACGACAAATGTATTCTATTGTCACTTTCTTTTAATTTACAAACCAAAATAGAGCAATTAATAATGGGTTTTACATCTTTTTTCGTAAACATCTCAAATAATCTGACGTTAAATGAATTGACTATATTTCCTATTGTCTCTTGAGGCATAACTTTCTATCGCTCCATGATAACCTTTCCCAACTCATACGAGTCGTTATATTGATGCCCATTCTGAAATAGATGATGTACCATGATGCCATAGAGATTCTCTATCAGATTCAAATCAGAAGAACGTAGAAACTAAGATAGAAGAGAAACTTACTTTTCATTGAACCATTTCATGATGTCATCACTAATGTAAAATTTCACATTATCTTGTCAAAAAATAAGTCGTTACCGTCTGTTTCTTTATAAATAGTAAAAGATGCTCCTTAAGAACATGATAATCTTCGATTTCTATCTTAGATGTAATAAATGCCAATCTGGCTCTTCTAAAATGAGAGTGTCTCCCATATAATAATAGAACCACCACCAAAGTTCCTTTTAAAGAAATATTGCGATTTCTCCCTCAAACTATGTAAATAGTATTTGTATTTATCAAGGCCATCGATATTGAACTTCTTTTCATCAGAAAATATGATCTAAGAAACAGGCATTCCATTGCGTTCAGGTATTACATTTTTCCAACCTCTGTTCCTATGAATTCTTCCAAATTCAAGTCTATTTTTCTGATAGACACACAGGATTCTTGGAGCCTTTTTCAATTTTGACAGTTTGAGGTCAGAGGCTTTGACAATGATTTTATTAACAGATATGTTAACCTCACATTCGTTTCGGATATTCCTCGTAGATTTCATAGAATTGGAAACGTTCGTCTGAATTCATTGTTAATCTCTCAAATCCAACTTTTGTGAACGTTCAGACATCTTTTTATGCCTTTTATGACAAAACAGTAGCCTAACTCCAGATTCTATACGATCAAGTTTGTAGCAATTGGTCCATACCGTTTTCTGGCTTCTCGAGAGCCTTTAATATATATTTTTTTGTATTTAGTAAACTACTTACCACGAGGCACAATATAATAGCAATAATAGACAGAAAAAATAAAGGATACACAGAAAACAGGATAATAAAATATATCTATGGCACAATGATTTGCGCCAAATTTCGAAATTTTTAAGATTCCTCGCGCTTTTAAGAAGAAAATCTTTATGCTTTCTTTTGTTAATAACTAATTATGCTTTATCATATTATAATAACCACTCATCTGAATACTCAAATCACATATGAAAAGCTACAATAGAGTGTATTCATGTTGATTTCTTTGTTATATTTTTTCTTCTAAAAATTTTAATTTACCAGAAAACTTTCCAATTGATGGAAATAAATCTTGTTTGAATAATTTCTATCTATCGTTAGTAATTAATATCATATGTAGGTATTAAAAAACCATCTAATATTGACTTTTTTCGAAGTGGTATCATATTAAGACGAGAATATTTGAAATTTGTTTATAAAGTCATCTAGTTTGAAATCTTATCACATAACGTTTTGAGTAAATCTTGCTTATATAATATCAATTCTAATCTTATTTATTTAAATAATTAAGGAAACTTTTCAACCGCACTTGATATAGTTTTATAATTATAATTTTATTATTTCAGCCAATATGAAGACTTTACTTATTTGTGTCATGGCACTTCTCGTCATTAGCGAAGTGCACTCCTTATGCTGTGATCCAGCTTTCCGTGACAATAATAAGAAAAATCTTGCTGGATGCTGCAGTTATGGTTCATGTAACATTTTCTGCTGTCAATGCCTTGACTCATGCATTCCTAACTGTCCAACTTTCTGTAAGTATTTAAAATGAATTTTATGTAAAGCTCGAGCACAAAAAATTTAACGGTTTTGAATTTGAAGAAAAAATTTGTAAGATGGAGAAATTGGGTTTGTAAATTCTGAAAGCTAACCCCCACTCCTAACTTCACTTTCGGACTTTAAAGGTTCAATTACCCATTATATATACTTTGTGTAAAAAATTAAGTCATTTTCTCCTGTGCCAGAGTTCTGTAAAAAGTACAAAAGTTACATATAATACTTCTTGTATGTTATATTAAATATGTTTTAGCTCTAAAGAAACCGGATGCACCATTGACCGCTGGTTCCCATGATACGGAAGTTCTGAAAGCTAAAGAGCGATTCAACTTAATCGATTCCGATAAAAATGGAATCATTGAATTTAAGGAAGCCGCTGCTTACTTCAATCTCCCAGTCGACACTGTTGATTCACATCCAAAGTGGTTTACAGACGTTGACAAAAATGGCGACGGTGTCATTACACCTAACGAACTAGATTCACTTCTTTAAAATCGATTATTACCACTGTTCACGACAAAATACTTATATTTTCTCATCGGTAACTCTACCATCATTAACGTTAAAGTATTTGTGAAGGTTCATCGGTTTTATAGTATTACATCATTGCTACTAAAAACACTTTAATATCCTTTTTAACGATTATGCTGTTTTGTAGTAGCTAAATGTTGTCAGCTTGATAATAAAAATGTTATCCATTGCAATTATATCGAATATTCATTAGGCAAAGTTATTTTGTCCTTAACTAACTTCATTATATCCGACTCCAAAATCTTGAGTTTTGATATAATGATTGATTTAAGACAAAAGTCATATAGGATTAATTTCTGAGGATCGTCATTTCTACATATGTTGTGGTTGGCTGAAATCAGAATTTATTGCTTGGATTGCAAATAGACTTCAAATAGTGTTTTTTATACAGTTTCATAAAAACTAAATTCAGAATCTTTGGTTTCTGAATATATCTCAATTTAATGACAAGTAATGGAGTTCCGGGTCCTCATAATCAAATTTGAGTATCTCATAAGAGGGAAAATTAATAACCATTGACCTCAAAATCTTTAGAAACCATAATTTGTGAAACCTGACTTTTATTGGAACTTATCAATGCATGAAAATCGAAGAATAAAATCCTGTTGAGAGCGAATTTAAATATGTGGATTTACTGTCCATTTCAAGCCCTATTATCTGATGGAAATTTAGAATTTAAAAATAGCTTTTAAGCAAACGACAAACAGACAAAATAAAAAAAACGATGATTTTTTGAGGTGAATTTTTAGCGCTGTCTTCTGAACTCAAAAAAAGTTACTCAAAGTTGAGTTCTTTTCTGCATAATTCTTGGTAGGTAGTTTCCAAGAAGGTTACCAAATTCTCCAAAAACTTCCTTTACAGAAAGGAGTTTGCAGCAAAAACCCTAAAAATTATGTACGGGAAACCTTTTAAAAGTTGTTCTAATCACTAAATCCTTCGAAGCCAATACACACGGATGATGTTTCTGTATATCCTTTTACCTGTAGCCAAAATAAGTTATGGTATAAAGTAAGTTACTACTAATAAATATAAATCACACATGGAAACCAACAATTTATTCTCAGAATTGACGCTAATATTTCGAAATTCGTGTCTGAACCATGAGAGGTTGGAAACAATATACACTATTGTGTCACATTTATTTAAATTCTTGTTGAGGAAACAATCTAATAATCAATATAGTTGCCATGCTTGACAATAACCTCAAACATTTTATATTCCAAGGAAATAACAAAGTTTTTTAAGATTTTTAGAGGAACTTTTGTATCTGATATAACTTCAATCCAGAAGTTTTAAGATTTATTGAGATGAAATACATTCCAAAACATTCATTGTAAAAAAGTAAATCAGGATATTCGCTCCAGCATTATTTACATTTTGCTGAAATTTTAAAGCCTTAATAATTATTAGAACGATCAAAAGTCATAAAACCGAACAACATGTTTTTTTATCAATTACACACAATTATATCCCAGGAGAACTGTGGTTCATTAGGAACACTGATTAGATACTAAGTAAATTAGCTAAATGGTGATATTTCTAATGAAAAAGAGATTAAGGGAAAATGTGAGATAGGTTCTCAGAAGCATACACTAAGAGGCTCATTATTATACTATATTTACTTTGTCAAATGTTACATTTAATTAGATGGGGGAAACTTTATGATTAGTATTGAGATTAATCCCCAAGCTGATTGTGGAAATTCCTTTGAGATTCAAGACAGCATCAAACAAGAAATTAGTTTGATGTTTATGTTCTGATTCGATGATGCATTCTTCATAACCGTTACTGTAATACTACTTTTTCAATTTATTTGCAATAGTCAACATAGATACTGTAAAACAATTCATTGAATCATTCTACTTTTGAAATCAGATTGTCAGTTTGTTAAATGATTTGCTCGCTATCGTAACAGTCACTGTAGTTGATGCAGAAATACTCCGATTAAATTTCTTGTAGATTCTCGAGAGCAACTTTCGACAGAAAGCAATGATCGGGAATCTCAAAAATGCTTTTTTCACCGAGGAACTGAAATTAATAAATTTAATTATTTTATTTTTTAAAAGGGGAATCTTTACTTAGTAATTACTGAACGTATTTTCTGACTTTAATTCTGATAAAATTGCATTATTTTTCTCTTTTTAATATCAATACAAGCTGAGATAAGCACTTTTATAAAAAATAAAAGCAATTTAAGCTTACGAAAAATTAAGCTAGTGCGAAAATGAATGAAAAACCTTTGCTTAGTCTTGAATGAAAACTGTATTTTATTTCCAAGTTGCTATTTTGGTTTTGAAGAACTTACTTGGTGGTCAGTAATAAGACAGGCATCACTCCCATCAGTCCAAAGTGCGCAAAAACTTTCATCAAGTAAAAGATAGATTTTCCAATAATTCCGAAGTTTATTGTGATATTTTTATCGAGCATACGAAGTTGGTTAATTGTGTTATTTGCATCCAAAATAAGATGAAAAACCGCATGTAGAAACGAAGTCAGCAACAACTTTAGCTCTATTTTTAGTTTATTCTGTCTGATAGATGTGTCTATCTTCAGAACACAGATAGTTGTGAGAATCAGTCCAAATACGGACGAAATCAAACTCAATATCGATGCAATGGTAGTACATATTCTGTCACTCTGGCGATCAAATGAATAAAAATAATGAATCAATGAATACGTGATTGTGAGAAATAAATAAACAAGAAGAATTACAGTGGTGAATTTGTTGGACCAGATTCTCTTGTATGCCAGAGGATAAACCAATGCTGTTAATCGGTTAACAGCGGAAACTGAAGATAGCAGTCCATCAAATAAGAGAGTGGCATTCAGAATGATGAAGACAATGTTCGTGGCTGAGACTACATCTATATACCATGCAAAGACATACCGATAAAGTATATATGTAACTATCCAGATAAAGCAGCAAGTAATGTTTACAAAAGTGATCATGAAGAAAGAACTCTTCATAGGAGAGTTCTTTTGAATCATATCGTAGCCAATGACGATGACAAATAAACCAAGGAAGATAAAGTCTAGAAAAGTAGTAATATCGTAAAAGTTATCCGCGATATTCTCAATAAATTGGGCAATTTGCTCAGGTTGCATGACTAGTAAAATTAGATTTTATCGTTGACAGAGAAGTTCCAGTAAATGATTATATGTTTAACCTTCGGTGGTATTTTATTCAATTTTGTTATCAGATTATTCTGTAATGAATACAACAAAATTATTAGATGAATTGAGTGAATTTCTGCTCGTTAAAATCAAATAAGAGAATCGAAATAATGAAGTTAGTAGCTTGAACAATGTAGAAGCAAAAGACGAACGTTAGGTTATCTGAGATCCTGTATGAAATTCAAAGTACCGCCCAGTTAGCTGAGGCGTTAAAAGCCTTACAAGATTAGAATGTAAGTGAAAGTTTATTTCGCTTGTGAGTCGACCCAACGCCCAGTAGCTCTTACAATCTAATGAAAGCATTTTTTATCATTAATCGTTGAAAAAAATAAAGTATGATCATTATTTATAAGTACAGTAGAAGACTAAGATCTCTCATGAGTTATCGAAGTTTCTCACCTACTTTAACGTATTTACCATTATTTCATGAAATCACAATTACCATAACAGTACACAATTTATGGTTTTTTGAAACTTTTTCCAGACATTTACAGTCAACAATCTGGACCAAGGTTTGAAATTCAAAAAGTGGATTTATCAAATAGCAAAATTAATTTTTAACGATTTTTGAGTTTCGGATTTTAAAGACAAGCAACTTATTTTCCAAACTATTTTGGTATTGTGACTTCTTGAATATTTGTGAGTGCATTAAGATATCATTGACATGTGAAAATAGATAGAATTTTTGTATCTTATGTAACTTCGATCCAGAAGTTTTAAAATTTATTGAAATAAAATACATTCCAAAACATTCATTGTAAAATCGTGTAAGATCACAAAAAATTTCTAATTTCATAGTTTATTCTAGTTTTGGATGAGTTCTACAGATTTGTCTCGAAACAATTATACAATAGTACTCGTTTCTAATTTTTGTAATAGTATAATTATTAAAAAAGTAAATCAGGATATTCGCTCCAACATTATTTACATTTTGCTAAAATTTTAAAGCTTTAATAATTATTAGAACGATCAAAAGTCATAAAACCGAACAACATGTTTTTTTTATCAATTGAACACAATTATATCCCAGGAGAATTGTGGTTCATTAGGAACACTGATTAGATACTAAGTAAATTGGCTAAATGGTGATATTTCCAATGAAAGAGAGATTAAGGGGAAATGTGAGATAGGTTCTCAGAAGCATACACTAAGAGGCTCATTATTGTACTATATTTACTTTGTCAAATGTTACATTTAATTAGATGGGGAAACTTTATGATTAGTATTGAGATTAATCCCCAAGCTGATTGTGGAAATTCCTTTGAGATTCAAGACAGCATCAAACAAGAAATTAGTTTGATGTTTATGTTCTGATTCGATGATGTGTTCTTCATAACCGTTACTGTAATATCACTTTTTCAATTTATTTGCAATAGTCAACATAGATACTGTAAAACAATTCATTGAATCATTCTACTTTTGAAATCAAATTGTCAGTTTGTTAAATGATTTGCTCGCTATCGTAACAGTCACTGTAGTTGATGCAGAAAAATTTCCATTACTTTTACTTCAGTTTTTTGAGATTAACTCCCAACAGGAAATGATGACTGGGAATCTGCAAAATACTTCTTCCATTGATGGGCTGAAAATTAACGTCTAATTATTTTATATTTTTAAAGGAGAAATCCGACTTTGGAATTTCTCAAAAAACAAAACTATTTTCCTTTTAGAAATCACTAAATGTAATTCTCTCTCTAATTTTAATCAAAATTGTATTTTTTTCTGCTCATTTTTCTTTTTAACGTCAATAGAGATTAAGATCACTGTACAAAAAATAGTTAATTTGATGAGAAATTAAGCTAAAATAAAAAGAAGAAAAAACTAACCGATCGAGAATGAACAATATATTTGATTTCGAACTTAAATTTAATATTTCTGTTTTAACAAACTTACCTAGTGATAAATAACAGAACAGGTACTCCTGCACATTGTCCAAATTATTTAATTGTTATTATTAAGTAAAAAATGTTGTTTCCAAAATACCCCAAATGTAAATTTTTTTTTTGTAAACTAAGAAAAAATTAAAAATCGAAGTAGTTCCATCTGTAATGATATGAAAGAGTACATAAAAGAAGAAAATCAACAACAGGTTTCGTTTCGCTTCAGTTAAGTTTTTGGATAAAAGGATCTGTTTTCAGTAAAGCAACAATTGAGAAGATTAATCCAACTAATGCCGAAACTACATTGAGAAGTGAATTTACTGTACCTATCAGTGTGCAATTTCAGTTGTCGATTGAGCAAAATAAGAAACAAGAGTGTACGGTATTAAGACAAGAAAATAGTAATTATAATAGTGTTTTTACACATACGTGACAAGGATCATCTTTGCGTTTTGTACTATTTGAGACAATACTCATTTATTTATTTTTGAATGATTTTGGTTGCAGTTAGGAAGAGGACTGCATTTATTCAGAATAATGATTATATAAAACGGACAAGTTGTGTAAAATTTCCATTTTTTAAAGAAACTACCAAGCTGTTTGTGATTTTGGCAAAAATGTGTATATTGATAAATTCCCCATCCCCTTTCGTGAACATATTATTTTTCGGCAATATATCCCTAATAAGAAGTTCTACTACGGCATCAGCTTCGGTAGTACAATGAAGGTATACGTGACAGTAAAGTTACGAGACTTGGGTTTGATTCCCCGACCGAAGACTGCAAATCCAGGCTTTGCCAGCCGCAATCTGACTACAAACGGCTAAGACGCACTCATCAAAGAAAGAAGCGAGGTCAGAAGGACCAAAAAGATGATCCTAGTAAGAGAAGAACTCCCTGAAGATGATCATAGTAAGAGGAAGAACTCCCTGAAGATGATCAGAAAGGTTGAGATGCGCGAACGCAAGCGAACAATAGAGGAGTCCAAGCTTGAGTATATAATGTTGTAAATCCAATATTGTAATTGCTTTGAAAACGTTCGATAAAGTGCTACGGTATCAAACTGTTCCAACTACACAGTGCTAGTGGCTACACTTATGAGATGCAAATCTATACTGAAACAAGTAACTAACTCAGGTCAGGATAAGTGGTGGAAGAGAACGTGTTGAATCTGATAGATGACTTGCTAGATTCTGTACGTGGATTTTACGCTGATATCTGGTATTCTAGCGTATCCTTGATAAAGATTGTTGAGGGGGAGAACAAAGTATACCGGTACATTACGTAAGAGCAGAAAAAGGATCCCATTGTCAGTTACACAAGCCAAACTTAAAAAAATCTACATCAAGATAGAACTAAGATGAAATAATAATCGAAAACTACAAATTTTGTGCTGTTCTATATAATTCTTATTTGTAATATTAAGCACTGATTTTAACACGTTGAGTTTGTTCTTTTTTGTCTTCCTGTTACTTTAAAAGTCGTTTATTCCGAGATTAATTCGTGATTAATGAACTCTGTCACACAGATGTTACACAATTACCTGTAACTGATCACAATCAAGCAAACCTGATTAAGATTATTTACAAATGATTCCGCAATATCTATAAAAGCATATAGAATTTTTATTTTTGCACTATATTTACTTCATAATCTTCCATAGTTTCTTGATTAATCATACATCGTCCAAGTCATGTGAACTGCTTTGTAAAATCGTCCCGATATGATTTCAAATTTTTAAAAACTAAACAGATCTCACAAATACTAAATAAAAAGCAGAATTTGTACAGAATTTGTTGATAAAAAAATCCTTCAAAAATTATATTTTTGATTATTAAATTTAATATTGAAATCTTGCAAAATGATCAATCTTTAATGCTACATTTATTGATTACGTTTCTTGATAATAAATGCAATAAACAAAGATTTTTTTTTCACAAGAAAAAAGAACATTGACAACCTTATTTTTTCCTTGATCAATCAATCCAAAAAAATTTTCTAATATTTTTTATTTGGATTTTCTAAAAATTTTCAAAATCAAAGGATTCTGAAAATTTGGAACATTTTCCAATTGTTTCTGAAAAATTTAAAAATTTTCGAAAATATTAAAAATCAAAAATTCTAACATTTTATAAAAAATCCGAAAATTCGTGTTGGGACAATTTCGCAAAGATTTTCATTTTTAATTTTAATAATATTATGATTACAACTTTCTAAAATCCAATAAAAATTTCTGAAATTTAAATTTTCAAGTTTTTAATTATTTAAAAAATTCGTTTTGAAAATTGTTAGATCGTGAATTTATTTATTTTAGCGAAAGTCAAAATGACGGTGGTCCTGGAGGGAAACGCCCTGAGGGCTGATGGAGGATTTAGGATTGCGTAATATTTATTAATTCTTTTGTATATCCCATTTCCTTCAAAATAAACTAATTTTGTTTTTTTTTCATTTACACGTGAATCAAAAGCCCCTGTCGCGACATTAAGCGTAGCGAGAAAGGAGCGATCGTTCAGGAGAAACGATTCTGCTTCCATGAATGGAACTGGAAAAGGTCGCTCTCGTAGCTTAAGAGAAAAGCACTTGCCCGGATAGCAAGACGATGCGGGTTCGATGCCTGCCGAGAGGTATTTTTCCTTCCATATTAGTTTCGGATTAGATGAGGCCAGATCTAGTTTTCCGACAGCCCCTATCCGCGATCTAGCAAAAATTATTTTTTAATTATTTTTATTTTCAGAAATGCCCACTTACATCAACGGCCGTACCTGTCATCTGGGTTGGGGAATCGATCCAGAACTGAACAGATTCACCAAAGTCGATGAAGACCTCGGAAAAGTCGAGGAATTTAAATCTTCATCTTCTGAATTCCATGATTTCTCCGACTTGAACAACACTTCCATCATCCAGTACACTGTAAGTTTAAGAATTTTACTTACAATAATTACCGTAATTCAGCGTTTGAGTCTGTTGCATTCCCCATCAGTTCGGAACTTTTTCGATTACTGTATCCTCCTCGAGTCAGGAGAAAATTGGAATTTTCGGTGGTACAGTACTTGGAGATCGGAAAAATGCGATCTTCCGTCACAGTATCCTCCGAACATTAGTCACGGGATCAGCAGAATCGATTACGGTATGGATATTTATGTGACTCTTCCGAAGGAGCATCTGCCTCGAATCGGACTCCAGACGAAGAATCTGATAAATTCCGGAAACTTGTCCGAAATCCAAAAAAATATAAAATGTCAAGTCTTAATAAATTTCAACAATGTCCGAGAAATGACGTTGGAAAAATTGCTAAATTTCATGAAGGACGAAAAAGACGAAGAAATTCCAGTTTTTGCTCATTTTGAAAAAATAAAAAATTTATCTACAGTATCCATCAAAAACGAAAAAGAATTAAATTCATTTCTTACTTATTTGTACTACACTTACCGTAAGATGGAGATCAAGCTGGAGCTGGCCGGATATCCGGACATCCTCGAAGTCGACGAAGATGAACGAATTTCTTTTGTGAAAATCGGAAGCGAATTAGAAAAGTCCAAAAACGACTTTAAAAAAATGGATAAAAACGATTTTTTAAAAATGTATCCTATATTGAAAAAATTATTTTTTTCGTACATGAAATATTTAAATTATTCGATGGAAAAAAGAATCAACATGGATGAAGGAGACGATCTTCCTGGAAAATCCGAGGAATTGAGGACTTGGTACGGGGATTTAAACCATTGGTATCCAATAAAAGTCGAAAAAAATTGGAAAAATTCGAAAACTGGATTCGTCGTGACGTCATCTGGATCCGATCACGTTATTCAAAAACTTAAAAAATTTAAAAAATTCAAAAATTTCGAAATTATTAAAAAAGAAAATTTTGAAGAAACTTATTTAATTTCGAAATTTAACGAAAAAATCAATTTCGGATTCATCGACATGTCCAATACCGTACCTGACAATGCTCCCGAAATCCAAGGAGTTACTCTAAAACTAAAATGTCCTTTAAATTGTTCAAAAATCGAAAAAAAATGGATTTGCTTCAATTGCGGAGATTTCGTTTTAGGAAAATCCATCAAGCATCACATAGTTGTTTGTTCCTGTGGATCCAAGAAACTAGAAGACAGTATCCTCAGATGTCATCACCCAAGTCACGAAAGTTCAAAAATTGAAGAAAATCAAAAATCTCCAAAAATTCAAAAAACTCCAAAAATTCAAAATCAAAAATCTCAAAAAATTGAAGAAAATCAAAAATCTCCAAATATTCAAAAAACTCAAAAACCTCCAAAAATTCCGAAAAAATCCAAAAATTTGTTGCTTATTAAAAATCAATTGGAAAAAATGAAAAAAAATAAAAATAAAATTGATCCAGTTATCTTCGAAGCTATCAATATTCTTGAAGAATCTGATGATGATGAAATCAATACAGTCCTTCTGAAGTTAAAAAAGGTTTCACTCGATGGCGATACTCTTCATCTCATCAATCTTCATTTTGACAAAAATATTTAAAACTAAATTTTATTTTCTAATTACCTATGTAACCGAACCCATATAATTAACAAATGAAGGATAGTCCACTTAATAAAAAAATAAAAAATATTCAGTCACATTTCGCCAAAGTGGTCTCAAAACGAAAAAAAATCAATTTTCGCGACGGGATTTTAGTTATTTAGAAACTTTAATTTTTAATAGATTTTAAAAATCCAAAAATAAAATTAAATTGGAAAACTTCAAAATTTTAGAAAATTCAATTTTTCAAAAATGTAAAATGATTTCAGACAAGTTTAACCAGTTTTATATCCACAACTGTACTAGTGATGCTTTTTAAAAATTAGGTTTCCTGTTTTTAAGCTCAAATCTGAGATATTTATGATCTTTTTCATCAAAGTCTGAAGTCAAAAATGAAAATCAAAGTTAGAAGCCAAAATTTAGACTTTAGTTCCAAGACATGATTTAGTGATTACATTGTAATTCGAAAAATCCATATATCAAGTTTTGTAAGTTTAAATTTTTTTAAACAAAAAATTTGTAAGTATTATCTTAACACGAAAATTCAAAACTTCGACTTCAAACTTTGATCGTCAACTTTGATTTCGAACTTTAACTGTCAACTTCGATTTCAAATTTCGACTTTAAACTTCGATTTCAAATTCCGACCGTCAACTTCGTTAACATTGACCAATGATGGTAGAAAGATTAACAATACTTTTTCAGTAAAATAAAATATAGAAATATTACTACAGATACAAAGCTAAAAACTTGTCTGAAATCACTTTACATTTTTGGAAAATTAAACTTTCGAATTTTGAAGTTTTCCAATTTTATTTTATTTTTGGATTTTTAAAATTATTAAAAATCAAAGTTTCTAAATAACTAAAATCCCGTCGCGAAAATTAAGTTTTTTTCGTTTTGAGACCACTTTGGAGAAATGTGACTGAATTTCTTTTAAAATTTTCCTCAAGTAAACTATACCCCTGATTAGGATCAACCAGATTCTCTCTTGAACTTGGCCGTGGCTTCCATCATCTCTGAAATGGCTGTTCTGAAAAGACTATGGTTTTTGAGATATGCAAGAACGTGTCCGACTCCAGGAACTAGCTTGACATGGGCGCCTGGCCAGATATCCGTCAAATCCGGTACGTCATTCCTGATTACGTAAGCATCTTCCTCTGCAATCACTGCTTTCACAAGAGACGGCTCATAAGGAACAGGAAAATTCGATAAATTTGTAAATTCTTCCATCAAAATCCACATGAACTTCTTTCCAAGGGCAGTGTGACGATCAAACATGTCAGATTCCTAAAAATCCAAAATTAATATACAAAAATAGGAATTACTATATAAAAACTACAATTTGATATAGGAAATTAAATTTAGTATATGAAATATATGAATTGATATATGAAAAGTAAAATTTGATGTGCGAAATTAAAGTTGATATATGAAATATATGAATTGATATATGAAAAATAAAATTTGATGTGAGAAATTAAAGGTGATATATGAAACATCAGAATTGATATATGAAAAATAAAATTTGATGTGAGAAATTATAGGTGATATATGAAAAAGATTACTAACATACCAGCAAGTCCAGCCAGGGGCAATCTTTGATTTCCTTGAGTCCGTTCCTGTAGTTGGGATCAGAAAGTTCTTTTTCGAGGATGTTCCACGGGATGGCCTCGGATAAGGCTCCCTCGGTGTAGACCGGAGCCGCGGTGGTCCAAGAGAGACAAGGGACGAGAGCCACTGGTTCGTGAACGTTGGAAGCCGCCAAGCAAGCCATATATCCGCCCATGGAGACGCCGGATAGTCCGAGTGCGTCGTGTCCGTTTTCCTTCGCCCATTGGAGTAGAAACCCGCATTCCGCCATCAGACTCCCCCCCATGACGAACAAATCAGACACGTTCATCAAGGAAGAACTAAACTGGCCTGCTGGTTTTCTGGACCCGTAGAACGGATTCTCGACCAAAATCGCGCTGTACCCTTCCTCCAGAAGCTGATGACACAAACCGTACTCCCTTCTGAAGAAAGTATGGTCTCCAGTCCCGGCCAGATGGACAACCAGTCCTCTGTTTTTGGATTTGTCCACTGGAAAAAGACCACGCCAATGACAAGTTTCAACTTTTGCCGGGAAAAGCTCAGGACAGTACTCGAACAACGGGGATCGGAACCTTCCTTCCATGTAGTGGATGTCTTTCCTTTTCCAATCCTGAAAATTAAAAATAAATCCAAAAAACAACGTAAACTAAACTTTGGTGATGATCATCTTCGGCGTTTTCCGCTCGAGCAGCTCTGGCACTAGTCCTTTTCCCATGTAATTCCTTCGGAAATGGAAGATTCTGAAAAATTCCGATATATCAATTTCAATTAAAACTTTATTATTTTATTTTTAGAAAAAGTTCCGATATATCAATTTTCACTAAAATTTTGTTATTTCAATTTCCGAAAAGTTCCGATATATCAATTTTAACTAAAATTTTGTTGTTTCAACTTCTAAAGAAATATTGATATATCAACTTTACATAAAACATCATTATTTTTAAAAGAAAAAAATTTTGATATATCAACCATTCCTAAAACACTATATTTCAATCCCAAAAAATGTTGTATATGAATCTCCTCTAAAACGGCATATTTTAGTTCTACGGGGATTTCGGTATAGGAACTACGCCGAAAACGGCAGTATCTCAATAACGAGGAAGTTTTGATATATCAACTCGTCTGGAAACAACAGTTTTAATTTTTTTAAACTCGATATGTAATTTTCAAAGATGTCTGAAAGCCGAGGAAGTTTTCATATATCGACTTTCTTTGGAATATTACGGCCGCGGTGAAAATGCACTTACTGTCCTAGTAACTTCGGGGAACCCCAAGATTGAGTGAACAACTTGGACAGCAGCAACGAACGACGGAAGATGAGGTCCACATGGTCCATCTGCAGCCCTAGTTCCTTGGCAGCCATGTCCTTAGCTCCGGCAGAGTGCTGTGGCTGTTTGGAGGTGAATTTGAAAGCAGGAATCCTCTTCACAAGGGCATCGGCCAAGCTCCAGTCCCATCTAAGCGATCGCATCGAGTCCGGTCGAAACTACATTCCCAAAGAGCTCTGTTCTTCGAGCACGCCCATCGCTAGAGAGTGCGTTTTCTTTTTTTCTCTGTTGCACTCTTTTCATGTGCGAAAACGGAGCATTGCGTCCGCGAGAAAGCCAAGAAGCGACGCCGCTCATAAACTTACCTGGCTGGGAGGTTCTCGTGATCAAGAAGGCGAGATCTCTAGGGCGAGGCTTGCCCATTGCACTTTAGGGTCCAGGCTGACCCCTATGGCTGCTCCGAACTGGAGTACGCCAACAGCTAAATTTTTGGGTGTGGGGGATAGCGTTCGCGCTTCCCCCTTAAAGTCTTGGAAGTAGTGTTTCTCAAAAGAAGTAGGTTTGTCTTGGAAATTAAATCCTCAAGAGATTAATTTACTTGGAGAATAACCGGAAAGTATATGTTGTATGGTTTGTGTCGAGTTTTTGCGTTCCCCAGAGTCCGGTGTTAATGTATAAATCTACCATAATCGGTGTATCTGAAGGAATATTTTCGGTCTAATTGTTTTGGCTGGTTATCTTCGTTGATAAAAGCTATCGGAAAATCGACTGATAATTTCCTTAGACCTGCATTTTCCGCTATAAATACTCTCATATGAGACTCCTTTTATTTTTCATCGTTTTTATTTTCCGGGAGTCTACGATGTCTCAAGGGCCGTCTGTAGTGGGAACCGAAACTGATAAAAGTGTCGGAGTCAGAATCCGGACGGAGTACGGTACCGTGGAGGGCTTCGTCCACCAGACCGCAGAAGAGAACGTGACTGGGAACGTCTTCTTGGGGGTGCCCTTCGCCGCGCCCCCTGTGGGGGACTTGAGATTCGAAGTTGGGTTTACTGTAGAGAAGAACTAAGAAATTTTTTCAGAAACCTGTTCCTCCCGAAAAATGGGACACTGTGATTCCGACGAAGGACTTCCGGAATTCCTGCGTGCCGTATGTCAAGTCGTGGATCCAGAACCCTACTTTCTCCGAGGACTGCTTGTATCTGAACATCATGACGCCCCACGAACCCTCAGAGGACCCCCGGGGGTACCCCGTCCTGGCGTATATTCACGGGGGCGGGTACTGCTTCGGTGACGTCGTCAAGTTCGGTTACGACAAAGCCACAAGGAACTTCGTTTCAAGGGGCATTGTGGTCGTCACGATACCCTACAGAGTGGGGATATATGGTTCGGAGTTCTTAACGTGCTGTGACACTTGTGTCCCGAGCGCTTATGTTCTGGAATCTGCGTTCCAAGCTTTTACCTCAAACATTTATATTCCCATACTGTAACTATAACTACACAAGTACTTACAAAAGTTTAATCGAACCTATAGATTCTGAATCTAAAGTCAGAATCAAAAATTCGCCTTCAGAATCCTGGGTTCTAGGCTATACGATACTTTTTTTAAATATTTCTATTCCAAGTATTTATTTCCCATACTGTAACATAACTACACAAGTACTTACAAAAGCGTAATCGAACCTATAGATTCTGAATCTAAAGTCAGAATCGAAAATTCGCCTTCAGAATCCTGGGTTCTAGGCTATACGATACTTTTTTTAAAGATTTCTATTCCAAGTATTTATGCTCCAATTTTACCATTAAAACTGAATAACAAGTACTTATAAAAACATAATCGAACCCACAGATTCTGAATCTAAAATCAGAATCAAAAATTTGCCTTCAGAATTCTGAGTTTTGATGACTAATTTCCAGTTCTTAGGATATCTAAAAATTTATTTCAAAGCTCTATAAAAGATCGAAAATTCACCTAAAATAGTTTTTAAAATTCAATATAAACTTGTTTAAAATAAATTTTTATTTTTCGGATTAAAGTTGTCAGAATTGAGGCATGAGTGTCCGGGTTACGGATGTTTTTTAAATTCAAAAATTATTTTAATTTATTTTAGGATTCTTCACGACAGGAACCAAAGAAGATGGAGGAAATCTGGGATTCTGGGATCAGTTGATGGCTTTGAAGTTCATCAAAAATAACATCAAAGAGTTCGGGGGGGATCCGGACAACATCACCCTGTGGGGACAGTCGGCGGGGGCCGGGTCCGTGGCTGCCCTGGCTCTGTCCCCTCATTCCAGAGGTAAGTTCAATTTCAAATTTAACAATTTATTTTACAAATTCCTTTAATTACGGTGTAAATCCAATATTATAGAAAATTTTTAAAATTAAAAATAAAAAAAAATAAAATTTTATCATTTTTGGTCTTGATTGGAAAATTCCGGAAATTCGTGTTGAGACAATTTTTGGAATTTACAGACCAACATCAAAGTCAAAATAAAATCCGCACTTTGCTCGCAACATTCAGGCAAGTCGGTCAATATTTTTTTTTAAATTTTTATTATTTCAAAATCAAAATAAAATTCACAATTCTCTCAAAAGAAAAAAAACAACAAAATTAAATAAGAAAATCATCATTTTCGTTGAAAAATGTGTGTTTAAAACAACTAATCACACGTGAGCATAAAATTGATAAAAAAAACACACCGAAGACACAACTTTTCGTGATTAAACTTTGAAAACAGAAATCATCTATTACGACGGAGAACTCAGGAACTAGACAGCATCTGTTCAGCTCTACAGTACTTCCTATCTTAACCTACGTAAGTGAAACATGAACGAGATCTTAAATAGAAAGAAAAAAGTTACAGTCGACAAAAACAGCAATGAAAAGGTAAATACAGTAGAACTAGGATATAAGATACTTCTGGTATAAGATATCTCACATTATAGCATACAGTCTGAGTGAGTGTGTTGGGTTAGTCTGCCTTCAAATTTACCCCAGCTATAATATATCCTTTCTTATAACACTCTTTCCTCGGTCCCAAGGGGGTATCTTATATCCAAGTTCTGCTGTATTTCGAAATTTCTAAACTTGAAATACAGTAGAATTTAGATATAGATACCCCCGCTATAACATATCCTTTGTTATAAGACACGCTTTCCCCGGTTCCAATATATTCAAGTTCTACTGCATTTCAAGGTTAGAAATTTCGAAACACAGTAGAATTTAGATATAGATACCCCCGCTATGACATATCCTTTCTTATAGCATACGCTTTGGCCGGTCCTAAATAGATACCTTATATCCGTGTTCTACTGCATTTCGAAATCTCTAAACTTGAAATACAGTAGAATTTAGATATAAGATACCCCTGGTATAAGATATCTCACATTATAGCATACGGTATAAGTGAGTGTGTTTGGTTAGTCTGTCTTCAAATTTACCCCTGTTATGACATATCCTTTCTTATAGCATACGCTTTGGCCGGTCCTAAATAGATACCTTATATCCGAGTTCTACTGTATTAAAGATTAAGTGGAGAAAAAAGATGAAAAAATACACCGAAGAATGGAAGTAAAAGATGGTTTTCCAGATAGAGGGGAAAAGAAGCCAAGATGAACTGACTGTGTAACATGAATAAAAAATAATCGGTGGACAACTAAAGCAATATTTTGGTTGCTTTACGCACAAAAATAAGCGCATTTTATGTAATATATGGATGCATTAAAAAGGCTCTGACATATCGGATATATTATATTCAATGTATCGGTGGATTAAGTTGATATTGGTACATTGTATACAGTATGCCAGTATATTAGGTTTCTTTTGATGTACTATTTTTGAGTGTACAGCTTCAGATAGCCACAATGAAGACCGCCGGATCTTTGGCACAAGGATATACAAAACTGTTGGGACCAGTTAGTCCTTATTTCTCATGGTTTCCCAATGCGCGTTCTAAATGTAAGGGTATAAACTCCGAAGGACTACCTCAGACATCAGCGTGTCATTCCTCATTTATTGTCTATTCTGTGTTTTTAGTAATAAAGTATTACTAATGTACCTGTTGGGACCAGTTAGTCCTTATTTCTCATGGTTTCTCAGTGCGCATTCTAAACCTAAGGGTATAAACGCTGAAGGACTACCCCAGACATCAGCATGCCATTCCTATTTTATTGTCTATTCTGTGTTTTTAGTAATAAAGTATTACTAGTGTACCTTATTCGTAATCTCTAAGCCCTCCGGTTCCTCTTCAACCCCAACAGTACCCTATTCGTGGTCCCTACATTCATGTTCATTATCAACCTAAAAAAAACAATTTAAAAACAATAACGATGACTCGTCAGAAATCACGAAAAATGCAAATTGAAGGATCTACTTTATCACAATGGATAAAGTGGATCTTTCAATCTCAAGTGCCAAATTTGCTTAAAATATTTGATCGACTTATCTACCAAATTGTCGCGGAAAAATTAATTTTGACTTTGACTTGCTTTATAGATTTCGAAATTGATTTTTTGAGCACTTTTAGATCTCTTCCACAAAATCTATCAATCTAGTGGATCGATCTTCAACAGCTGGGGCATCGGGAGCCCAGTCATCAACTCCACCTTAAACTTGGCCAAGGCTTTGGGATGCGAGTCGAAGGATCCTGCCGAGATAAAGGCCTTCATGAAAAAAGCCAAATGGGAAGACATCCTCGAAATCTCCTCGACAAAGGTAATTTTGATTATAAATAAATTAATTAAATTGAATACTGTAGTTCAAAACTGAGCTTAACGTGGACAAAGGAGATGAGAATTCCATAAAATTCGGTCCTAGATTGGATGAAGATTTTTTTGATGGAAAAACTTTGGAAGAACTTCTGGATGAAGCCCCCCCGAAGCCGACCCTGATGGGGTTGATGTCCCAGGAAGGCGGTCCCTTCGTCCTCATGGGTCTTGCCGAAGAAAAAATAAAAAATTTCTCAACCAAAAACATCGAAGAATATGTAGAAAAATTCCTGTGTCCCAGAACCCAGGCCAAGGACGAAGCAGATTCGATCAAAAAAGACCTTCTAGAATTCTACAGTACTCCGGATAAGGACCCTATATCCTTATTGAAGATGAATTCAGATTTGGCTTCCGACGTCACGTTTGTCCAAAGTGTCATCAACGAAACAGAAATGAAAACGAAAAAAAATTGGAAAATTTATTTTTACATTTGGGATTACATCGACGAAAAATACTCAAAAATGTTTCCTATCAAGGGTGCTTTCCACGTTTACGAATTACTGTATCTCAGCGATCAGAAAACCTTCGTTTCTCTGGAGCAGAATGACGAAATCAAGAAAATCACAAAGATGTTTTCAGAAATGGTATCCAACTTCGTCAAGACCGGAAATCCGTCTTCAGAATCCATCGATTTTCCGGCATATGATTTAGAAAAAAGGAAAATCCTCTGGTTCGATCTGGAATCAGAAATCCGAGAAGATCCGTGGAAAAAAAGAAGACTTTTTTGGACAGAATTAATTAAAAAATACGATTTCGACCTTCTTCGTGGCATGAACCAAGAACAAATTAAAAAAAGAATTTCGTGGTAAGACACTTTAAAAGTTTTTCAATTTTTACTTTATGAATAAACTAAAGTTAAAAATTAGGAAAAATCACATTGATTTACTTTGGCAAAATGTGCAAAAAGAAAATTTTCCGTTCGAGAGTCGCACAATGAATTTTTATTTTTTAATTTTAAACGTAAAAATTTAAAATTAATTTATTTTTAAACAATTTTTATATCTTTAAATTCCTCAGAAACTCCCTACAATTCTATGTATTATTTTGTATAAAAAAATTGAAAAAAATTAAAATTATTAAAAAAGTTTAAAAAAATTAAAATTATTAAAAAAGTTGGAAATTTTTGAAGCAACTTTCGAACGGAATTTTTTTTCTTGCATTTCTAGTCAAAATAATCCTAAAATTAAGTTAATTTTATTTTAAATTTTGCAATAAATAAATTGATTAATGATATTCACAGAAAATGAACTTTTTCACACCTGTGTTGAAATTTATAAAACAATCGAAATAAAAATCAAAATTATTTAAAATTACCGGATAGAATGACTTTTTTAAATTTCACAAGCAAACTGCAGATTTGATATTATTGAATTGAGCACCATCTATTTGAAAGCAATACGCACAACGTCGGTCCCGAAGGGAAATACCCTGAAAACCAACGAAAAACAATTTTTTTCTACAGTAATTTAACACCTATGCCGGTGGTGGTATGGAGACGGCGGGCGTAAAATAACATGGATCGGAGCCTGGGTTCGAATCCTGGCCGGCCCAAACCCAAGGTTGTAGAGTTACCCCACCTCCTCAGGGGATCTTGTAGCGAAATGAGGACATATTCAATGTGGAAGACAGGACGAGTCCGAGTGCTGCTGGCCTCAGCGGACTTGTAAAAATCAAAGTTAGCCCTAGGGGTCAAGATGGCAAGCCCGTCTTCGCCACATCCAGCAGTTTGCCAGACCTTCCGGATATCTGCGGATTTGGAAAGTTTCGTCAAACTCGATTACTGGGCCTTTTTATCTTATCTTTATTTAATTTAACACCTAAACGACGATGAGATATGACGGTTGTGTCCTGCAGGTTCGATTCTTCGGATCAAAATTTGTATAAAAATTATGCAAAAAATAATTTAATAAATCAATATAAAAAAACACTTTTGTTTTTAAAACAACATAACATGGCAATAGTGTCCCCCAGGAAAGTGTGTAAAAAATTAACTTTTTTAAAGGCGATTTTTCGAACAAAAGGGATTGTCGTCAACGTGTTAAAGAAATTGCACAATTTTTTGAAAGAGTTGTTTTTATATCTCGTGCCTCTGGGCCTATAAAGTTATTTTACAAAATTCTCATCTATCCACAAATTAGAAATCTTTAATCTCGATCCAACAGATATTGATGTCGAAGTTTTCACAAATGTATATATTTCGAAAGATTTGTCTAATTATCACAAAGAAACTGCAAATTTGACTTCGATTTTGGATTATTTTTTTTCTGATGTTACGAGCAAGATGGAAATTTAGTTTCAATTTCGAAGTCGATTTATCTATTAAAATATTTAAAAAATTTGCAAATTTTACTTTGACTTTAATATTGAATTGTTTTTTCTGATGTTGCGGACAAGATGGAAATTTAGTTTCAATTTTAAAGTCGATTTATCTATTAAAATATTTTTAAAATCTGCAAATTTTACTTTGACTATAATATTGAATTTTTTTTCTGATGTTGCGGACAAGATGGAAATTTAGTTTCAATTTTGATATGAATCTGTCCGAACATTGCACGCAATCTGCAGACTTGATTTTGCTGTTAACCTATTTATAAACATCAACACTGAGAAAAAACTAAAAATAAATATCTAATTATTCAATAATGATAATTTCTATAATTGTGTTTGTCGTAAAGAAGAATTTTTTCGGTGACTTGAGAGTTTCTGATTTTGCAGAGCTGGTGGAAGGAAAGGTTGTTGTAAAATCTTTCTTTAGAAGCCGGGACTTTTACCCTGACCGTAGCTATGATGAGCAGGTCCGAAGCTGCGCAAAAGAACTTCTGAAGCCACTGGGCTCTCTTGACGTAATGGTAGTTCTTCGTGATGACGGCTTTGTCTTCTGTTTGGGTCTGATTTTCCGGAAAATTTTTGGTTTGACGGACTTTGGAAACTTCGTGCGGAGGGATGTAGTATTGATGGATGCTTTGGTAAATTTGGCTTTCTAGAATTGAAGGATTTGAGTCTTCGAAATGAATGGCCAAGTTACCGTCAGAAGCACCTGACAAGATCCCCAGATAATCCGGCCGGGGATTTTTCAAACTGCTCTCCCGTGGAGGAACGTTGAAAACGGGATCTTCGTTGACATACTCCTGTTCGAAAATCACACTCAAATCCGGAGCAGATGAATGAAGAAAACAATCGTCATCTACAGTATTCAGAGACGACTGAGAAGTGGCCGGACACGGTTGGGCAAAGTGCATATACTGACTGTATTCCGTCAAAAACGAATTCTGAAAAATAAATTATTTTAAAAATTGAAAATTTTCGCAAAATCGTTCCGAAACGAATTTCTGAAAATTCTTAATTTAAAAATTTTTATTAAATTCTGAAAATTCTTAATTTAAAATTTTTTATTAAATTTTGGAAATTCTTAATTTAAAAATTTTTATTAAATTCTGAAAATTCTTAATTTAAAAGTTTTTATTAAATTTTGAAAATTTTTATTTTAAAAATTTTAAATTCTAAAAGTTTCAGAAAAGTTTATAAAATTACATAAAGCTAAAAATAAATTCTAAAATATTTATAAAAATTCCTAAAGTTTCATAATCTTCTACTGGATTTTAAAAATTTCAGAAATTTAAGATTTTTTTAATTTTTAAAATTAAAGATTTTTTATTTTTTAAAATTTCAGAAATTTAAGATTTTTTTATTTTTTAAAATTTCAGAAATTTAAGATTTTTTTATTTTTAAAATTCTAGAAATTAAAGATTTTTTTAATTTTTAAAATTCTAGAAAATTTCAAAAATTTAAGATTTTTTAAGTTTTAGAAAATTTTGTAAAATTTCTGAATATTAGGATTAAAAAATTATTATAATGATGAGTAATAGTAAAGTCAACTTCCGGACTATGAATCATTTATCTGTTAAAAAAGAAATAAAAATTGACTGATAAACCACATTCCACGTGAAAAAACACGACTTATGTAAACAATTCAGTTTTTGGCAAATTTCGTAAAAAATCGAACTCCATAATTACGAAAATAAAATTCAAAAAGTTTTACAAAATACAAGTTTTATAATCAAAATACTTAAAAAATCAGAAAATTTTAGTTTTTAAATTAACTTAATTTTTAAAATTTTCAAAAATATAAAAATTAAATTTTACTCTTTTGAGTCTTAATTGGAAAATTCTAAAATTCCCTTCAGGACCAATTTTTATAAATACATTTAAAATATTTGTAATTAAAAAAAATAATTTAGAAATCTAAACTTTCAAAAAAAATTTCGTAATCTCCGGTTTTAAATGGAAAATTCTAAAACTTCTCTCAGGACATATTTTTATAATTATATTTAAAATATTCTTATTTAGTAAAAAATAATTTAGAAATCTAAACTTTAAAAAAAAAAAACAAAATTTTGTAATCTCCGGTCTTAAATGGAAAATTATAAAACTTCTCTCAGGACCAATTTTTATAATTATATTTAAAATATTTTAATTTAGAAAAAAATAATTTAGAAATCTAAACTTTAAAAAAAAAAACAAAATTTTGTAATCTCCGGTCCTAAGTGGAAAATTCTAAAATTCCCCTCAGGATATATTTTTATAAATACATTTAAAATATTTTTAATTTAAAAAAAAATAATTTAAATTCTCAAAAATAAATTAGATTTAATTTAAAATGAGAAAAATAAATTCTAAAAATATTTTTTTTAAATAATTTAAAAATATTTTTTTTAAAATAATTTAAAAATATTTTTTAAAAATAATTTAAAAAATTTTTTATATATAAAAAACTTACAGACTCTTGTTTTTTTTTAAGTTGGAATTTTTTCAAAAGTCTTCGAGTCGTCATTTTCCTATTTTTTTGGTTGAAAATTTACAAGCCGATCGTTTCAGAAAAGTCGAAAATGGCTAAACTGACGACCTGTGGAGCTCTCGTCGTTGGTTGATAGCGTTTATATAAGTACCGATCTCATGACAGATGCTGATAAATATTCGGAGACCAGTCACCACCAGTATACAAGATTATTCACTTTTTTATTTCGAAAAAAATTTACATCATTGCAAAAAATTAAAAAAACTTATTTTTGAAATTGTCTTGAAAGAAATTTTAAAAAATTACAGTAATTTGAAAATTTTTAAAAATTACAGTAGTTTGAAAATTTTTAAAAATTACAGTAGTTTAAAATTTTTTAAAAATTACAGTAGTTTGAGAATTTTAAAAAAATTACAGTAATTTGAAAATTTTTTAAAATTACAGTAATTTGAAAATTTTTAAAAATTACAGTAATTTGAAAATTTTCCAAAATTACAGTAGTTTGAAAATTTTTAAAAATCACAGCTCTTACAAAATTACTGCGCAATCTTAAAATTACCGTCAACCCCCAATCGTACACTTTTCGTTGGTCTTCAGGGTATTTCCCTTCGGGACCAAAGTCATACAACCTTCCACTCGAATAGATCATGCGCAATCCAACAATGTGGAAACAACGTTATGGGACCAAAGGCACGAGAAAAATCACAACTCTTACAAAATTACTGTGCAATCTTAAAATCATCACCAACCCCCAATCGTACACCTTTCTTCGGTCCTCAGGGTATTTCCCTTTGGGACCAAAGTTATACAACCTTCCACTCAAATAGATAATACCCGATTCAACAGTAACAATTGCGAAATACGACACAATCGTCATATTTTTCGTGAATATTTAAAATTTGTGACGAAAAATAAAACATAATAGTGGCGGTTTGCATTTATTACTGAATCAAAAACTGTTTTTTTGTGTGTAGATTTAAATCGATCCTTAGGTGGTGATTCTCAAAGACTCATTTTAGCATTTTGGTTGTGCTTCGTAAACATCGATGGACTGGAATTTAAGATCTTATTTAACCTGCTGTCGGTTCAATTCCGTCTTTTGTAACTACAGTAATTTTCAGTAAAAAAAGATAAAAGATGTTTAAAGTAATCGAATTTTGACAGAACTTTTCAAATTCGCAGATATCCGGAAGTTCCGGCATACTGCTGGGTGTGGCGAAGACGGGCTTTCCGCTGACCCTTAGGGCCGACTTTGGCCTACGGGTCCGTTGAGACCAGCAGCACTCGGACTCGCTTTTAATCTTCCACATTAAATGTATCCTCATTTCGCTCCAAAACCTCCTGGAGAAAGGGGTAACTTTACCACATGTCATTTGCAATCAAACACATCGATTACAGTCACTTACGATCAATATTTGCTTGGTTATAGTCATTGCCATCGATTACACTCACTTATAATCCAATCTATTGAAGATTATATTCAGTTAAAAGTGATTGCAAATTATTTATGGGACAAAAAATGTCTCAAACACATCGATTACAGTCACTTATGATCAATTTTTTCTTGATTATAATCATTGCCATCGATTACACTCACTTATAATCCAATCTATTGAAGATTATATTCAGTTAAAAGTGATTGCAAATTATTTGTGGGACAAAAAATGTCTCAAACACATCGATTACAGTCATTTATGATCAATTTTTTCTTGATTATAGTCATTGCCATCGATTATACTCAATTAGAATATAAACTACTGAAGATTATATTCAGTTAAAAGTGATTGCAAATTATTTGTGAAGGAAAAATGTCTCAAACACATCGATTACAGTCACTTATGATCAATTTTTTCTTGATTATAATCATTGCCATCGATTACACTCATTCAGAATCCATATTATTAAGGATTGCATTCGAAAGGTTTTTATGGGTTGATTGCATTCAGTTAAAAGTGATTATATTCAGTTAATAGTAATTGTAAATTACCTGTGACGACCTGGGTTTGAGCCGGCCGGGATTCGAATCTGCGATAAATCAACGTTCGTCGTCTCTTACAACTCCGGCGAAAACTTTCAATAATCTTACTAAATTTCAAATTTTCTATTTTTAATCGAGAATTTTCTGTTTTATCAAAATTAGCCCCAATCAACGTCCGGAACCTCCGCCTTAGGGGGTTCGGAAGTGATCTTTGTTATTGTAACCGAAAATGGAGCCAATTGAAACAAAAAAATAAAATAAAATAAGATCTCATTGAATTCTCAAAAATCTAATTCTTCGCGAAGATTTGTGACGAAATGACGGAGGCCTTGACGAGATCTTCGTCAATCAAATTGGTGAGGATTTTATTAATTATATTTTTTTTAAATTAAAATTTTCAGAAAATTTAAAAAAAAAAAATAAATTCTTAAAAATCATATTTTTTTTAAAAATTAAAAAATAAATTCTTAAAAATCGTTTTTTTAAATTAAAATTTTCTGAAAATTTTTAAAAATTAAAAAAATAAATTCTTAAAAATCATATTTTTTTTAAATTAAAATTTTCAAAAAATTAAAAAATTAAAAAACAAATTCTTAAAAATCATTTTTTTTTTGAAAATTAAAAATAAAAATTCTTAAAAATCATTTTTTTTAAGTTAAAATTTTCAGAAAATTTTAAAAAATTAAAAATAAAAGTTTTTATGAAGTTTTTAAAAATTATATTTTTTTAAAATTAAAAAATAAATTTTTTTTGAATAAAAATTATTTTAGGCAAAGGAGAAGCTGACTGCAACTCCTCAAAGAAGATTTTTGATTGGAGTTATTTTTGTTCTTTTGATTATTTCCATATTTTTTGCTGGATTGTCCATTTATTTGACTAGTAGATCCGACGACGAGAATGTGGCTTTCTACAATCTCCACGGTCAATGGAGAGACACCTGTGAGAAACGATGCGATGTTTCGTAGGTTTTTAGTTTTATTTATCACTTTTTCCATATATTTAATTTCATATATCAACTTTTCCATATATTGGTTTTTCATATATCAACTTCTTCATATATCAATTTTTCCATATATTTAATTTCATATATCAACTTTTTCATATATCAATTTTTGTATATATTTAATTTCATATATCAACTTTTTCATATATCAATTATTCCATATATTTAATTTCGTATATCAACTTTTTATAAATCAACTTTTCCATATATTAAACTTTATATATCAACTTTTCATATATCGGTTTTTCATATATCAACTTCTCAATATATCAATTTTTCCATATATTTAACTTCATATATCAAATTTTCCATATATTGGTTTTTCACATATCAACTTTTTCATATATCGAATTCTTCATATATCAACTTTTCCATATATTAAACTTTATATATCAACTTTTCCATATATTGAATTTCTCATACATCAACTTTCCATATGTTGATTCTCCACAGATCAAATTTCTTATTATCAACTTTTTATATACCAACTCTTTTAGATTCAACGTTCCACCGCTTCTGCTGATTAGTCTGGACGGGTTTAGAGCGGATTTTCTTCAAAGAAACATAACTCCAGCGGTTCAAAGATTGATGACTTGCGGAACTAGTGCTCCGTACATGTATCCTTCTTATCCTTCGAAAACTTTCCCCAATCACTATACGATTGTTACTGGTCTTTATCCAGAATCCCATGGCATCGTCGACAACTACATGTTCGATGAAAAAAATAAAAAATGCAAAAATTGGAACGGAAAAGAGTTGTTTCCGGACTGCGGCGTCTTCGAAAAACACGACAGCGGTTGGTTCGGGGGTCAGCCGGTGGGTTTCATTATTAATTAAATTATTGCGAAAATTAAAATTTAAAAAGTGATCTTGACGCGAAATTTTCAAAATTATTAAAAATATAAATTTCCAAAAATGGTCCCGACACGGAATTTTACAATTTTCCAAGCGAGACCAGAAAATGTAAAAATTAGCGTTTGTGATTCCACAATGATCCAACTATAATTGTATTATTTTAAAACTAAAATTTAAAATTTTTATAAAATTACTTTTCATAAATATTCAGGATTTTTGGATTTTCTACTGAATTCTGAGAGATTGTAGATATAATAATATTAAAAAGTAAAAATAATAACTTTTTGAATTTGTTTTGGAGCGAAAATTCAGGATTTTTAGAAATTTTAGGATAAGAAAAGAAAGAAGAAAATGAGAGAGAGAGGACAGTGCGAGTCGAATGCCAGAAGAAGAAATCGGTGCGAGACGGCAGACGAGAGTAGAGATTCTCTCACTTTCCGCGGCAATTCAAAAATTACAAAAAATAAAAATAACAAATTTCTACGAAATTGTTTTAAGACGAAAATTTTGAATTTTTAGAAATTTTAGGATAACAAGAAAAGAAAGAAGAAAATGAGAGAGAGAAGACAGTGCGAGTCGAATGCCAGAAGAAGAAATCGGTGCGAGACGGCAGACGAGAGTGGAGGCTCTCTCACTTTTCGCGGCAATTCAAAAATTACAAAAAATAAAAATAACAAATTTCTACGAAATTGTTTTAAGACGAAAATTTAGAATTTTTAGAAATTTTAGGATAACAAGAAAAGAAAGCGAGAGAGAAGGAGCAATGCGAGTCGATTTTGCCAGATTTGCCATTTTTAACTTTTTTGCACCTCTCGCTCTTTCCGCGGCAATTCAAAAATTACAAAAATCTGTATATTAATTTTTAGATTATCTTTTAAATTTAATTTTTAGATTTGGAATACAGTAATGAATGAAAGGAAAAAAACGGCGACTTTCTTCTGGCCCGGAAGCTACAATCCCGTCGACGGAAAAATGCCGGATTACGCGGCCCAATACGACGACTCGATCCCCTTCACGAAAAGAGTGGATCAGGTTGGTTGATTTTTCAACTTATTAAACCACGATTTTAAACAATACAAAAAATTAAATTTTTTACAAAACAATAAACATGTACAAAAATTTCGAAAATTTAATTTTTAAATTCGGATTAATTTTAGAAAATCCTTAATTAGTTTAGTCCGATTTAGGTGTTTTAGAAACAGTGAATTTTGTTCGAGATGGACTTTTTAGCAGATTACGGTAGTCTGGCAGAGGTTTTCCTAATAGGTTCTTGTTTGATTTAGGTTTTCCTACAAAATTCCAGTTTGACCTACATCTTCTCAAAAAGGTCCTATCTTATGTGGACCTGTCTCAAAAGCTTCAACTAGGTCTTTCCAAGAAAGTACTATGTTCTCTGAACCTATCTAAAAAGGTCCTATCGTCTCTGGGCCTTTGTAGAAAATCTGATCTACATCTTTCCAAAAAGGTCCTATCTTGTCTGGACCCATCTGAAAAGGTCCTATCGTCTCCGGGCCTATTGACAAAGCTTCATCTAGGTCTTTTTACAAACCCTCAGTCTTGTTTGGGTCTTTCCAAAAAGGCCTTATTTGGGTCGTCGTCACAAAGACCTGATCTGGTCTAGGTCTTGTATAGATGTTTTTAATGTTCAACCTGATTTAGGTCCTTCTTACAAAGACCTGGCCTGATCTAGACTCGACCCAGTTTAAGCTTTTCTAAAAAGACCTAACCCAGGTCTCCGAAAAGGTCCTGTTTAGATTCTTCCTAGAAAGACCCAATTTAGGTTTTTTTTAAAATATCTGACCCAATTTGGACTTTTCTAAAAAGACCTAACCCAGGTCTTCAAAAAGGTCCTATTTAGGTCCTTCCTAGAAAGGCCCAATTTAGGCTTCTCTAAAGATACCTGACCCAGTTTAAGCTTCCCTAAAAAGACCGAACCTAGGTCTCCGAAAAGGCCCTGTTTAGGTCCTTTTTAAAGGTCTAAAGAAACTAAGTCGGACATTTTCCCTGCAGGATTACCGAGTACTTTGGAAATGGTTTGATTCCAGAAATTCCGAAGATTATCCACAACGCAAAAAAAGGGAACATGTTTTTGGTTGGATCTTTGTCTGGATCGGTGTGTGTGACCACTGAGCGAAGATGCCCCAGATCGGTCCGTCAGTCGGACTTCCTTGACCGCTCTTTTGGGAGATAAAGGGCATTCTCCTCCATTTTTGTGCATTTAAGACCGTATTGATTGGCTTCCATGTGGATTTCAATAACGATTTTTATTTTGCCTTTGGTATTAGCTGAGGATAAAGCTGAAGTAAATATTCGGGTTTCTGGAGCCTGTAGTCCAAGTAAGAATTTTTTGAATTTTTATTTTTCCGAAAAAATTAAAAAAAACATTTTTGTTCGAAAAATTTTTAAAAAACAATTTTTTTAAGAAAATTTAAAAAAATCATTTTTGTTCAAAAAATTAAAAAAACACATTTTTTTAAAAAACATTTTTGTTCAAAAAATTTTTAAAAAACTTTTTTTTTCAAAAAATAAAAAAAATATTTTTCTTCAAAAATTAAAAAAAACATTTTTTTAAAAAACTTTTTTTTTCAAAAAATTTAAAAAAAAGTTCATTTTTAAAGAATAAAAAAAAATCTTTGAAAAATCAGAAAAAAGTTTTTTTTGAAAATTTAAAACTTTAAACTTTTTTATATTTTTTTAAATTTAAAAAGGAATTTTTTTAATTAAAAGAATAATTTTCCATTTTTAAAGAACTTTTACTTTTTTAAGTATAAAAATTAATTTTCTTAAAGTTTTTAAAAATTTTTGAATTTTAAATTTTCTAAGTTTCTAAATTTTCTAAATTTTTTAAAGTTTTTAAAGTTTTTAAAGTTTTTAAAGTTTTTAAAGTTTTTAAAGTTTTAAAGTTTTCTAAATTTTTAGTTTTAAAAATTTCTAAATTTCTGAATTTTTAAATTTTCTAAGTTTCTAAATTTTTAAAATTTCTAAATTTTTAAAATTTTTAAAATTTTAAAATTTTTAGTTTTCTAAATTTCTAAATTTCTAAATTTTCTAAATTTTCTAAATTTCTAAATTTCTAAATTTTTCAAATTTTCTAAATTTTTTAAATTTTAAATTTTAAATTTTAAAAATAAAAATCGAAAATTCCTAGTTTACCTTAAAAGGAGGGGTATCGAAGTGAACAAATACCGTCCGAAGATCAGATTCAATCCAGACAAAATCCAACTTATCCCAAAGAACCCAGTTATCCCAGGATGTGTGAAAATAAAAGCAGAAGGTGTCGAAATCCTCCAACCCATCAGAAACCTTCTTGCTGAAGTCGAGATGAGGATCGGCGGAACCCCTGACCCCAACAACCCCACTCTTCCTTGTACTAAGAAAATCGACGAAAAAGTTAATCAGTGTCCCTGCGCGAAAATCGAAGGCTCTTGGTGAGTCATAGATCTTCTAAAAAGCTACATTGCCTCAGGCGAAAAAATTTTTAAAAATTAAAAATTAATTTTTTTTTGAAAATTAAAATTTTTTTTTTGAAAATTAAAATTAATTTTTTTTGAAAATTTAAAATTAATTTTTTTTGAAAATTAAAAATTTATTCATTTTTTTCAAAAATGGTCTTGAAACGAAAAAAAATCAAATTTTCGATTTTAAAGAAGTTTTTTTTTTATTTTTAAATTTAAATTTTTTTTAAATTAAACTTTTTAAAAATTGAAAATTTCATCACGAAAATTAAGTTTTTTTCGTTCTAAGAGCATTTTGGAGAATGGTGATTGAATATTTTATTTTTTAAGAATTAATTTTTTTTTCTGATGTATCACGGAACCGGATTCTGAATTAGTCATTCTCATAAGGGATATCGGAAATCGATAAATCTCTTGCATCAAGGTCTGTAAAGAGATCGACATCAAAATCAAAATAAAATTTGCAGTTTGCGTGCAATATTTTGACAGTTAAGTCAAAATCAAAGTAAAATTTGCAGTTTGCATGCAACATTCTGACAGCTAAGTCAAAATCAAAGTAGAATTTGCAGTTTGCATGTAATATTTTAATAGTTAAGTCAAAATCAAAGTAAAATCTGCAGTTTGCATGCAATATTCTGGCAGTTAAGTCAAAATCAAAGTAAAATTTGCAGTTTGCATGCAACATTCTGACAGTTAAGTCAAAATCAAAATAAAATCTTCAGTTTTCGTGCAACATTCTGACAGTTAAGTCAAAATCAAAGTAAAATCTTCAGTTTTCGTGCAATATTCTGACAGTTAAGTCAAAATCAAAATAAAATCTGCAGTTTGCATGCAATATTTTAACAGTTAAGTCGAAATCAAAATAAAATTTGCAATTTGCATGCAACATTCTGACAGTTAAGTCGACATTAATATATTTGCATTTATGAAAATTTCGAAATCAAAAATGAAATCTGTAGTTTGCGCGCAACATTTAGGTAACTAGGTCGACAGCAAAATTAACATTTACAGTTCTCTTGCAACATTTGACAAATTAGTCGACTTAAAAATTAAAATAAAAGTAAAATCTGCAGTTTGCGCGCAATATTTAAGTAATTAGGTCGAAATCAAAAAACAACTCCGCAAGTTGCACGCAACATGCTGGCAGCTAGGTCACCTTCTAAGTTGAATTTTGCAATTTTCTCGCCACTTTCTAATTAATCAATCAGGATTTATCTATCTGTATTTATAGAAATTTCAAAATCAAAAAATAACTCCGCAAGTTGCACGCAATATGTTGGCAGCTAGGTCAAAGTCAAAATTTGTAACCTGCCCGCAACCTTCTAATTAATCAATCAGGATTTATCTATCTGTATTTATAGAAATTTCAAAATCAAAAAATAATTCCGCAAGTTGCACGCAACATTCTGGCAGCTAGGTCAAAGTCAAAATTTGTAACCTGCCCGCAACCTTCTAACTAATAAATCAGGATTTATATATCTGTATTTATAGAAATTTCAAAATCAAAATTTGCAAGTTGTTTTATTCAATTTTTTGGAAAAAATTAATTCGACTTTGATGCCGACCTCTTTACAGACCTCATTACTGATCTTTTGTAAGGTCTATTCCGTGTGATTTTGCACATTTTCAACACCGAATTTGGGTGTTTTTAAAATTCGAAAATCCCCTAAAATACAGTAATCAAACTTGTAGATTCTGAATCTCTGGATTCTGGAGGTTAAAATTTAAGTTTAACTTCAGATTCAGAATCTGCAGGTCGGATTACTGTATTTTTGGTGATTTTCGAAATTTAAAAATTACGTAAAAGTTTTTAAGCGTTTTTTGCGATTTTTGGGATTTAAAAATTACGTAAAATTTTTTAAGCGTTTTTTGCGATTTTTGAAATTTAAAAATTACGTAAAATTTTTTAAGCGTTTTTTGCGATTTTTGAAATTTAAAAATTATGTGAAATTATTTAAGCGTTTTTGGTGATTTTTGGGATTTAAAAATTATGTGAAATTTTTTAAGCGTTTTTTGCGATTTTTGCAAGCAGATGAGAAGCCAGTCCTCGAGGATTTCTCTTTCGCAATCCTCCCAGCTCGTCTCTAACCAGTCCATCGCCGAAGCTTGCAAATGTGACGTCATGCAGCCAGGTCTCTACGACATCGAAACAGAAATGTGCACTCCTGAATTGGATGATGCTAAACAATTTATTCCTCCAGAAATCCAAAATAATATCCTTGAAAAAACACCTATTTCAATGTTTATTACGGTATATCTGATGGATATGCAACAACATTCAGGAGAAAGCTACATCAGCGCCTTCGGAAAAGCCATTCTTCAAAGACGAATGGCGTCTTCTACCGTAGCTTGTTTCCTGATGGGCCTCGACGTGACCCTCGGGGGAGTCAACTGAATCCATGTGAATAACGTGTAAATCGGTTAAACTGTTAGAAAACAAGTTAAATAAACAAAAAATAAATTTCCATATATGAATTTGAAAAAGTTGATATATAAAAAATTCCACAAAAATCACAGAAATCGTTCAATATCTGACTTCAAAGGTAGAAAATTAAATATTTAACATAATCAAGTGAGATTAAATACTTTATAAAATTTTATTTTTCACATATTTGTGATTTTTTGTTTATTCGATTTTGTTTATATATCGAAAATCACTGTAATCGTCTAATTTCTTACTTGGTAGTTAGGTAATTAAGTATTTAATATAATTAAGTACGATTTATTGCATATAATCCAAAAAATTGTAAAAAATTTTACTTTTCAAATGTTTGATTTTGTTTATATATCGAAAATCACTATATTTGTCTAATTTCTTATTTAATAGTTGGGTAATTTAGTATTTAACATAATCGAGTACGATTTATTACATATAATCCAAAAAATTATAAAAAATTTTACTTTTCAAATGTTTGATTTTGTTTATATATTGAAAATCACTATATTTGTCTAATTTCTTACTTGGTAGTTAGGTAATTTAGTATTTAACATAATCAAGTACAATTAAATATACATAAGAAATTTTAGTTCTCAAATATTTTATTTTTTTATTTTTTATTTTTTAAGTATTTTATTTTTTATTTTTTAAGTTTAATTTTTTCCAGATTATCACGTGGTTGACCCTTCCGGAAACGGAAAGACCGGCCTTCATGACGATGTACTTCGAACAGCCGGATAAAGACGGACATAAGTACGGTCCGGATTCAGATGCCGTGAATTCGATGTTGATTTACGTGGACGCGATGTTGAACTACTTGATGTACAGACTGGATCAGCAAGGTCTTCTAGGATGTATTAACCTCATTCTCGTGAGCGATCATGGACTTCAATCTTTGAGAAAAGACAAATTTGTAAAATTATGGAAATACATGGATGTAAAATCAAAAAAAACAAAAATAATCGATGGAATTATTGGACATTTGTACTTCAAAAAAACGGATAAAATTAATCCTTTGGAAAATTTTGGAAATTTATTATGTACTAAAGGAGAAAAATTCAGAACTTATTCGATGGACACGACCCCCAGAAGACACCACTACACCAACAACCCCAGGATCGGCGACGTCGTCCTCGAATGCACTCCTGGCGTCCAGATAATAAAGCAAGTTTTATTTTTCTAAAATGAGATTCTGTAGAAAGTCCCAAAATCTCGAAAATTCTGAAATTTTCAAAGGTCTTCTTAGAGGATTTTGAAGCATTACAGAATTATATAAAAACTTCTGGAATCTTTGTAGAGGATTCTGAAGTTTTCTAGAATCTTTGTGGAGAATTCTGAAGTTTTCTAGAGTCTTCCTAAAGGATTCTGAAGTTTTCTAAAATCTTTGTGAAGGATTTTGAAACTTTACAGAATTATATAAAAACTTCTGGAATCTTTGTAGAGGATTCTGAAGTTTTCTAGAATCTTTGTGGAGAATTCTGAAGTTTTCTAGAATCCTTGTAGAAGATTCTGAAGTTTTCTAGAGTCTTTGTGGAGGATTTTGAAGCTTTACAGAATTATATAAAAACTTCTGGAATCTTTGTGGAGGATTCTGAAGTTTTCTAGAATCTTCATAGAGAATTATAAAATTTTCTAGAGTCTTCCTAAATGATTCTGAAGTTTTCTAGAGTCTTAATAGAGAATTCTGAAGTTTTCTAGAATCTTTGTGGAGGATTTTGAGGCTTTACAGAATTATATAAAAACTTCTAGAATCTTCATAGAGAATTATAAAATTTTCTAGAGTCTTCCTAAAGGATTCTGAATTTTTCTAGAATCTCGTAGAAATTCCTGAAGTTTTTTGAGAATCTGTAGAAATTTCTAGTTTTCTAAATTCTCGTAGAGGATTCTGAAGGTTTCTAAAAGCTGGCTTAAGATTCCGAAACCTTTAAAAATTCCACAGAAGTTTCTGGAATCTCTTTGAATTCAATGAAAATTTTTGAAACCATCTGAAACTAAAAATTTGTCCTAAGTTTTAGTAATATCTACAGTATGACTCTGAAAATTCAAAAACTCGTGTTGAGATATTTTTCTTCGATTTTTACAGTATGATTCTGAAAAAACTTAAAACTCGTGTCGAGATGATTTTTTTTTCGACTTTTACAGTATGGTTTCGAAAATTCCTAGAAAATCCTAAAACTACGTTTCGTAGTGTTTTTTTCGATTTTTACAGTATGACTCTGAAAATTTAAAATTCGTGTTGAGATGATTTTTTCGACTTTTACAGTATGATTGTAAAAACTTAAAACTCGTGTCGAGATGATTTTTTCGATTTTTACAGTATGATTGTAAAAACTTAAAATTCGTGTCGGGATGATTTTTTTCGATTTTTACAGTATGGTTTCGAAAATTCCTAAAAATTTGTTCTGAAATAATTTTTAGTGATTTTTACATATGATTATTGTTTAAAAAGTAATTTCAGAGATGAAGAAAAATACGAAAATTTTAACGAAAGTGGAAATCACGGCTACGACAACCGGGAGCCGTCGATGAGGGCCATCTTCGGGGCCTTAGGGCCTAGTTTCAAGAGGAATTTCGTGATTCCGCCTTTTCAGAATATCGAACTTTACAATTTGATGAGTGGTAAAATTTAATTTTAAAAATAATATTAAAAAATTATTTTATTAAATTTGATCCAAATTTCGATTTTGTTTTAAAACAAAAATTTAAAATTTTTAGAATTTGTATCTTTATTGAAATCTATAAAAATATCAACATAAAAATCAAAGTAAAATCTGCAGTTTGCGTGCAACATTCCGGCAGTTAAGTTAAAATCAAAATAAAATCCGCACTTTGCCCGCAACATTTGAGCAAGTTGGCCGATCCAATTGCTGCACAAAATTTGAATTTAATTTTGAAATTGACCGTTTTACAGATCTTGGCAGTGAGTTTTTCGAATAAAAAAGTAATCTGCAAATCGTGTCTTAACGCGAAAAGTTGAGATTTTAAAACTTATGTCTTAACGCGAAAAATTCAAATTTTAAAACTCATATCTTAACGCGAAAAATTCAAATTTTAAAAGTTATGTCTTAACGCGAAAAATTCAAATTTTAAAAGTTATGTCTTAACGCGAAAAATTCAAATTTTAAAACTCATATCTTAGCACGAAAAGTAGAAATTTTAAAACTTATGTCTTAACGCGAAAAGTAGAAATTTTAAAATTCATATCCCAACGCGAAAAGTAGAAATTTCGACTTGGAACTTTGACTGTCAACTTTGATAAAACAGAACACAAAAATCCATTACAGATGCAATGAGACTCTCGTCCCCGGCCCCCAACAACGGTACCCACGGGGTGCTTTTTCCTGTGTTCACCAATCCCCCTAGTTACCCTGCTACAGTATACAAGGAACTTCCAACCTGTGCTGTGGACCTTCTGAAGTGCGGCGACAGTTGTCATTTCGAAGTAAATATCCCGTTGTTGGGACCTTTATCGAGTACCCCGATCCTCAACTCTAAAATGCTCTTACAGCTGCCCCTGTCCGAGTTACCCCAATGCTACCCTTCTCATTCTGTCGGATTTCCGCCTGAGGCTGAATTTTGCGAAATTAAATTTTGCAACTCCAGCGTCGTTCTTGATGAAACCAAACAAGTCCCAATTGTCGTCGAAGTTCTTCTGATGGACAAAATTTCCAATCTTGATCATCGAACCAATTGTTCTTTGAAAATCGAATTTTCCAACAAAACTACTTGTAATAAGAAATCTTTTTCGAAATCTATAAGTTTATTTCCAGAAAACAGTAAGTTTTAAAATTATCCTAAGAACTCTAAAATTCGTCCACAAGACCCTAAAAACTAAAAAAAACAAAAAAAAACAAAAAAAAACAAAAAATTTTAAAAAATATTTTGAAAAATTTTTCTGCGCGGTAATTTTTGGCGTTCTGTTCCGAATGAAAATTAACTTTTTAGTTTGCTGCAAGTTTAGCCTATCTTTTGTTGTTCTTTTTAGAAAAATCAGAGTTGTTTTTTACTAATTTGTTTTGATTATTTATTTTTTAATATTATGTGGAAATTAGGAGTGTTATTATTTTTAAGATAAAAGTAGTGAGTAATTTTTGACGAGTCATTATTTTTCTTCATTGAACGCGAGTTAGACCAATCATTCCTTTTATAAGAAAAAATTAATATGAAGTAGACCAATCATTCCTTTTATAAGAAAAAATTAATATGAAGTAGACCAATCATTCCTTTTTTAGAAAAAAATTAATATGAAGTAGACCAATCATTCCTTTTTTAGAAAAAAATCTAAGTCAATTTTGGCAAACTGTTCTAAAGGATCATTCATTCCCATCTATGAAATGCAAAATAGACCAATTATTCCTTTTTTTGAAAACTAAAACCAATGCGAGTCAGTTTTGACTGATCTCTATTCTTTCGTAATTTTACATGAAAATTATTTTTAAACGAAATTTTTCGAAATATTTCTATAATTAAAGTACAATGTCATATAAATTACGGTACTCGACATTAATAATAAATTTAAATTTAAAAAAAAATAAAGTTAAATTTAGGAAATTTTAAAAATAAATTCAAATTTGAATTTTTTAATAAAATTAAATTTGAAAAATACAAAATTCCAGACTATCTCTGGTTTCTGGAGCAAGGCCGACTTGCAGCCCCCAAGGGCTTCATCGAGGGCATCTGGCGAGAGTTCCTCAGTCTTCTGGACAAGTACCAAAGACACTACAAAACCCTCCGGATGTTCGCCGGACCTATATACGACAAAAACAACGACGGACTCGCCGATGAAGTCAAAGAAACTCCAACCCACGTGTTCATAACATTAGTCCGGTGTTCCATCGGAACAGAATGGAAATCAGATTATGCTCATTGCGAAGATCCTTCTTCCACTAGGGTCCTTTCCTTCGCTCTTCCCTTAGTCGAAAAAGACTACAACTGTCTCGTAAGTTTACATCAAAACTGTTGATTCAAATTCAAGGTCCAAATTCGACCTCAAAGTTAAAAACCGACTTTAACTTCGATTCAGAAGTCCAAGTTAAAATTCAACTTCGACTTTAGGCTTTAAAATCGAAGTCGAATTTTAAAATAAAAATTCAATTTCAAAACTAAAACCCAATTTCAAGATCAAATTTACCATCCATGTTCAAATTCAAATCCAAAGTCTGAACTAAGTTAAAATTTAACTTTAAAACCAAAATTTAAATTTTTAAAAAAGAATTTAAAACCTAATTTCCATTCATTTTAATCGCCCAATTCCAGTACCCTATTGAGTACCTCTACCGCAACACTCTCAGAATCCGAGACATCGAACTTCTCACAGGATTAGAATTCTTCACAAATCGAGAATTTTATCCCGACGATGTTGCTCTTCAACTTCGAACATTTATTAACGAAGCCCTTTGGCAATTAGAACAACAAAAAACTTTTTAAAAAACTACTCTCCTACAGTAAACCTACACATTATTTTTCGTCTTCTGATTCACCTTTCATCAAAATCCCTGCAATAATCCCTGTTAAAATAAATCCTCCAATCCATTGATTAGAAACGAATTTTTTCCAACAATCGTCTCTATTATTCGTATCTACCGTTTTCAATTGCCAAAAAAGATGAATACCAGATGCTCCTATTCCACAATAATACGGCCAAGTTTGTCCTGCATTAATACCTGTCAAAACAAGTCCAAAAATCATAGCACTTGAAAAGCCGCTTAGCCAAAGACGTGTATTTTCTCCAAACCTAAGAGCTGTCGATTTGACTCCAATCAGTACATCATCATCCTTATCCTATAATATACAACGTATTACATCTAAAGTACGATATATAACTTATTATACATAATACACCGTATCATATATGATATATCCTATTATAAATGATACATACCATATTATATACAATATACCGTATCATATATGACATATACCCTACTATATATGATATATACCCTATTATATATGATATATAACTCATTATAATGCATACTATATTATACATAACGCATACTCCATTATATATAATATACGTCGTATTGTATATAATATAGTCAAGAATTTAAATAAATTATCACCAACCTGATGTGCATATATTGTGTCATATATCATTGTCCAACAAAAAGCCGAAAAATACAGGGGCACAGTAATATACGGATCAATATGTCCAGTAGCTGCTGTATAACCCATAATTGCACCATAATTGAAGGTTAATCCTAGGACACTCTGAGGCCAGTAAGTAAATCTTTTCGCTAACGGATAACATACAACAGGTATCATTGAAAGAAATCCTAATCCAATTGATATCAAATTTAATTGAAGCAATATTCCAAGAGATCCTGTCAATAATCCTCCAAGTAGAGCTATTCCTTGAAAATTCGACAATTCTCCACTTGCTAATGGTCTTAATTTCGTTCTTTCCACTTTTTTGTCGAAATCCTTGTCCCAAAAATCATTAATAACACATCCAGCTCCTCTCATCAAAAACGCTCCCGTTCCAAACAAGGCGAGTAAATACAAATCCGGCAGATTTCCAGGAGCAGCAGCCATACTAATAGACCAAGTACAAGGCCAATACAACAACCACGTTCCTAAAATCAAAATACTCATAAAGTTACTTAAAATAATTTTCAATTTTCAAAATTGTAAAAATTAAAATACTTGAAAATACCACATTACTATTTAAAAACTTCCAAAAATAAAAAAATCCAAATTTACTCACCTATAGGTTTATCCGCTCTCATGAGTTTCAAATATGGTTGTATTTTTTTCGGTGTTGCTTCTACAATATTTGCTGCAGAAAATTTCCATAATTTCTGATCCACTACCGTACTTGCTGTATATCTACAAATCAAAAAACTACTCAACGACGAACAACATAGACGACTACATCTCAGCAAAGAAATCATAACTAAAAAAATTAAATTAAATTTTAAAATTATAAAATAAAAAACCGATAAAAACGGCTTATTAAAAATCAAAAATTCTAGAAATAAAATTTATATAAAATTTAAGAAATTTTTTGTTTTTTCAATGGTGGACTTGTTTTATCTTCCTGAATCGCAATTGGATCATGAACATGCTTCGAGAGATCTTCAAAACTCATCGTGTAATCACTCTGAAAAATCATTTTTAAATTTAAATTCACAACCAAAACAATTTTTTTCTCAAGTTAATTGTGATTTTTGAATCATTTGAGTCTTTTAATAACTTTAAATTTCAAAACCCATACGAGTAAAAAAAGCAACTATTCCAGAGTCAATTAAAAATCTACTTATAACTTACAGTAATCTCCAAAACTCCTAAACCCCACATCGAAACCACTTCACAACAAACCCTAATTGTACTTTTTAATTACTACATAGTAACTACTCTTCTCTATTTCATACGATTTCATTTTAAAATATTTTTCAACAATCGAATTAAAATAACAATTCAAAAAATTAATTTCTAAAAACCCAAAACTAGGATAAGTAAAAAAAGCAACTACAGTGAAACCTCGCTAAAAACAACCCGAAGGGACGGCAGAAATGTTGTTTTTACAGAAGAGTTGCCTTTACCGAGGGGTTTACTAGGGGAAAATCCACAGTAGGGGTTGGAACCGAGTTGTCTTTAAAGAGGATTTGCTCTTATCGAGGGTGTTTTTAGCGAGGTTTCACTGTATTCTCAGAGGACAACTGTCATACAGACACATTTATAACAATATTTGTTATATCCGTGTATTAACTGGTTATTGGATAAACAATCCAGGTTTCAAAATACCCTAGGCTATAAATAACGGGCATACTGTACACGATAAACTAAGTACTAACTAGTTAATTAATACAATCGACTCTCGATTTAACGTAACTTGATTTTATTTAATTTTTCTTTATTCTGACAAAATTTCTTTTAAAATAATGTAAATTAATTCTCGATTTAACTTAATTTTTGTCGAGTCCCTTGGATTACGTTATATCGAGAGTCGACTGTATATAATTCCTATTGTGCTTAACCCTATTATCTCAAAAATAAAAAACTCATATCCTCCCACAACTACACCAATTCAGAGCTCCAACAATATTATTAAAACTTACATTTCTCCAAAGAACATATAAATATCGAAGAACATTTTTCATATTTTTTCCAGAAACACCTGAATCTTTCAAATCAAATCCATTAATTGGCAATTTCGGTTGTTCCCATTCTAATATCGAATTGATTAATTCATAATTATCAATATATTTCAGTAATTCAATTACACGATTTCTTCTTGATTTAAAATCGTTAGCTAAAAAACCATTATTAAACTTAATTACCGAACTCAAACTCACATCCTTTCAAGTAAATTTCATCCATGATTAAATCCTGAAAGTACTTCAGATTGTCCTTATTTTTCGAAGCTTCTTCTCTTGTTTCAACAATGAACAAACTTAAAAATTTCTCCTCATTGCTAATTTTGCATTTTTTGTGAAATTCCATCACATCTTTCTCGTCCGAAAACAAAGCACTGAGCACCGTACATGGTTGAAGATCTGCTTTTCCGTTTTCATCTGCGGCTTTTTCGAACACCCTTCTGAATTCCTTCAAATCTGAAGACTTAGGGTTCAACCCGACGTATTCGTGAAGTTTGCACTCGTCCAACATGGTGGTCATCACATCTGGAGCAAATCTGCCATTGACGATTCTCTTCAATTCGGTCCAGATCCGTTCTCCAGAAAGATTTGCCATTCCTTCCTTGTTGTCTATGATGGCCTTTATGGTTTCAGCATTGTGTTCATTTGGAGATTTCGCGATTCTTCCATAAAAACGGAAATAACGAAGAATTCGAAGATAATCCTCCTGGATTCTACTCACAGCGTCCCCCACAAACCTAACTGTCCTGGTTTTGATGTCGTCAATGCCTCCAGTGTAGTCGTATACAGTTCCGTCGAGTCCGCAGAAAAGAGAATTGATGGTCAAATCTCGTCGAAAAGCATCAAGTTCCCAGTCGGTGGTGAAGTTGACTTCAGCACGTCGTCCATCACAAACAACGTCGATCCTAAAAAACCAAATACATTTTAAGCACTACAAAGTACTACGAACCGTAAAGTAGTAACTTCGAAATTCTCACTGTCATTGATTCGACAAGTAATAGTTCCGTGTTCTTCTCCCTTCTTGTGGAGCATTCTGATTCCTTCTGCTTCAAACAGCTCCTTCATCTGCGTAGGAGTAGCATCAGAAGCAAAATCAATGTCAGCAGGGGCAATTCCCATCATCAAGTCACGAACTGCTCCTCCGGCCATTCTAAAAAGTAAAAAATCACTAAAAATTCGTATACAAGTCTGAAAATTCACAGAAAAGAACTTGAAAAATCCATATATTTAGGAGATTATAAAAACTCTTTAGCAAATCTTTTCAAAAAACAATTGCTCGTATAAAAACCTTTTAGAAATCACTTTAAGAGCCTAAAAGTCATAAAAATCTAAGAACTTTTATAAAAATTCTTTCAAAAGTTTTAAAACCTTAAAAATTTACAAAAAAAACCTTTAAAAAGTTATTTTAAAATCATAAAAATTATATTAAACCCTAGAGAACTCAGAAAGAGATCTAGGAAATCAAAATATAAAATTTCGAAATCCTAAAACTTTTTAAAAAATTTGAAAAATTCTTAAAAATTAAAAATAAAAACCAACCTGAGATCGTATTTGTGTTTTTTGAACAGATCAGCAAGGACATTCAATTCTGGAGTGAAAAGGGAATGAAAGACTTCGTTGTCGATCTTCGTCGTCTTCAGTCCAGGCCTCGATTCCATCTTCGGTACCGACGTTCTTGTAGATTTAGGACGCTTTGTTGAGGCCAATCGATGGAATACAGAGATAACTGGGAGACGTGAAGGTACAAATTTGACGGTTTTGCCGATCTGAAATAAGGAATTCATATATCGAAAGAAACGAGGACTGAACAAAAAAGAGGAAACAAAAATCGGCGTTGAGTCACGTTTCGCCAAAGTTGCCTAAAATTGCTAAAATGAATAATAATTTCGTAATAAAATTTTAAATCTACTTTATAAAATTAATTGTTTTTAATTAATCAAAAAGTAAAAAATTTAATTCGAAATTTTTTGAAAATTTGAATTTTTCAAGTTGTATTTCGAAATCGGCTTTAAGATTTCTAGTTGGATATCTGCATCGATTTTTATCTGGTTTATCCCACTTGGAAATTGTTGATTTTTTCAAGATTTGATAAAATTGGGAGACAAACCCAAGGGCAGGAACCCTGAGGGTACTTGGGATGCTCGAGTTCGAATTTTTTATTCAATTTTAATTTTTAATTTTAAATTTAAATTTAATTTTTTAATTTTCAATAAATCCATAATTACACTATTGTAAAAAATTGAAAATAAATATTCCTACGAAATTGTCTCGAGAGAAATTTGTAAAATTTTTAAAAATTGAAGTAATTTAAAATTTAAATTTTTTGGTTATTTCGTAATAGATTTTTTGAATTATAAAAATCATGAATTTTTTCACGAAATGGTCCTAACACGACTTTTTAGAAGATTTTAGAAATTAGTTTATATGAATTTAAATTTTTTTGATTATTTCGTAATTGACTTTTTTAATATATCCTTTCCGAATATATCTGGAACTTTCCGGATCGAAATTCACAAAATGTAAAAACCTCTGTTCTGGATTACTGTACTTGTGTCGATAAAAACAAAAATTATGTCACTGATGCCAAAATCAAAAACAAGATCTTCTTCGATCCGGTTCATGACGAAATTTAGAAACATGTTCGGTGATCCGGGATTACCGTTCACGTCAAAGGCCAAATTCGCTTTCACGAACACGGGTTTCGGAACTCGTTTTCGATTTTGAAATTCAGACAACCATTCCAAAAAACTCACTTTTTCTAGGTCAATGGTGCCATTCGATGTCGAACAAAAATTCAACGATTTTTTCAATAAACTGACTACAAATGCACTATTTTAGGAAAATTAAAAGGATAAATATTGCAGAGTTAAAAATGCTGAAATTTTTGAATTGCCGGGGAAAGAGAGCGAAAGATGCAAAAAAGTTAAAAGTGATAAATCTGGCAAAATCGACTCGCGCTGTCCTCTCTCTTGCTTTTTCCTTTCTTTTCTTGTTATCCTAAAATTTCTAAAAATCTTGAATTTCCGTCTTAAAACAATTTCGTAGAAATTTGTTATTTTTATTTTTTGTAATTTTTGAATTGCCGCGAAAAGTGAGAGAGCTTCTACTCTCGTCTGCCATCTCGCACCGATTTCTTCATCTGGCGTTTCGACTCGCGCTGTCCTCTCTCTCTCTTTTTCTTCTTACAATCCTAAAAATTCTAAATTTTCGCTCCAAAACAAATTCAAAAAGTCATTATTTTTACTTTTTAATATTACTATATCTACAGTCTTAAGAATCCAATAGAAAATTCTAGAATTATCTCAAATTCAAAATTCTAAAACCTCTAAAAAAATTTTCAAACAATTTCGTAATAATTTTTATTTTTAATTTTTCTAACATTGTGATTGGAACTTGTTGCAAAACTTGTCGGATATTAACTGGAGCGCGGAGAATCCGTCCGGTCAGAGGATAACGGAACCAGTTACATGCTCGAAAAAAAGTGAAAATCGGGGTACAAAAGGAACCGACCTCGGCTTCGAAGTCAGTCATTCCAAAAATGTTCATTGTTTTTGTTTTTATTTCTACAGTAATCTCCACTATGAGCCAAATCGTCCCGATGAACACTTTTCCACTTCCTGGGTTCGGCGGGAATCAGCTCCAGATGCCGATGGGATTCAGTAATCCTCAAATGCAACAATTGCCTCAGGGCAATTTTGCGGGCCAGAACTTCGGATTCAGTCAGCAACAGAGGGTCCCAATGAACATGGCCCCCACGAACCCCCAGGGCAGTATGCATCCCAGACAACTCGGGGCTTCCCAGACGAGCTTCCAAAAAGACGTCCAACGACAACCGATGCCTGAATCCTCCTCGGGATCGCTTCCGAAATTTCTCGAAGGTGTCGATGAAAAACTAATTTCCGAAGTCAGTTTTTTAATTTAAAAAAATTAAGAAAATTAAGACTTTCCAAAATTTCAAAGAAAATTAAAAATTTTATAAAATTATTAAAATTTAAGAAATTTTTAACTTTTTAGAATTTTCTGGATTTTTTAGAATTTAAACTTCCATAAAACTGTAGAAATCTGTAGTGGGACAATTTTGTAATGTTGTTTATTCTTAATTTTTTATCGAAAAATATTATAATTAAAGAGAAATTGCTGTATACATTTTTGTGATTTTTGTAATTTTTGAATTGCCGCGAAAAGAGAGAGAGAGGTGCAAAAAAGGTAAAAGTGGTAAATCTGGCAAAATCGACTCGCGCTGTCCTCTCTCTCTCATTTTCTTCTTTCTTTTCTTGTTATCCTAAAATTCCTAAAAATCTTGAATTTTCGCTTCAAAACAAATTCAAAAAACTGTTATTTTTACTTCTTAATGTTACTATGACTAAAATCTTCAGAATCCAATAAAAAATTCTAGAATTATCTAAAATCTAAAATTTTAGAATTTCTTAAGAATTTTGGATTTATATGAAACAATTTCGTAAAAATTTTATTTTTTATAAGTGTAAATTTCAGTTCAAAACCATAATCAGACAGAAAAATATTAACTATAATGATAAAATAAAAGAAATTGAATCCAAAATTCTTCCACAACTGGATTCCGCTCATCGGGATCTCTATCAGCAGTTCATGAGCGAATCGGATCAGACCCAACAGCAAAGAAGAGAAGTCATCCACCAGACCGTCGGCCAGATGTCCAGGAAGGCTCAGGAGGAGTTTTCGAAGATTTCAGAAATCCTAAATAATCCGAACATCGGCGAAGAAGAAAGATGGAACAAAATCACCGAAATGTACAGTAATCTCGATTCTGATCTTCGAGGCGAATTCGAAAAAAAATTCGAACCTCTTGTGTAAATACTTTTTTAATTTATTTGCATTAAAAAATAAAACAAATTTAATTAAGTGACTTCCGAAAAATATAAAATTTCGAAAAACGCAAATTTCCGGAAATTTTTTAAAATTTATTTTCAAAGAAAAATTTTTTGATTTTTTAAAATTATTTTATTTCGAAAAATGAATATTTCGAATTTCGATGTTTTTAACAACTTCACAGATACCGTAATCCCTCTGGAAAGAAGAAAAATCAGAGTTGTTTATGCTCGGAATCCTCCGGATGCCTTCGACAACTGTGCTGTTTTTCCGACGATGAATCCGACTCTGAATTGTCCGTTCCCGGGCTGGACTTTGGAGATCCTAACGATGATTTTGGAGTATTTGGATTACGATATTGTTCCAATAATCACGTCATCTCCAGTCGGGTCCGTCGATTGGGGTACTCTTGTGGGTTTTTTAAAAATAGCATTATTAAAAAAATTACGAAATTGTTTGAAAATTTTTTTAGAGGTTCTAAAATTTAAAATTTTAGATAATTTCAGAACTTTCTACTGGATTCTGAAGACTGTAGATATAGTAATATTAAAAAGTAAAAATAATGACTTTTTGAATTTGTTTTGGAGCGAAAATTTAGAATTTTTAGGATTGTAAGAAGAAAAAGAGAGAGAGAGGACAGCGCGAGTCGAAACGCCAGATGAAGAAATCGGTGCGAGATGGCAGACGAGAGTAGAAGCTCTCTCACTTTTCGCGGCAATTCAAAAATTACAAAAAATAAATTTTTACGAAATAGTTTTAAGACGAAAATTCAAGATTTTTAGAAATTTTAGGATAACAAGAAAAGAAAGGAAAAAGCAAGAGAGAGGACAGCGCGAGTTGATTTTCCCAGATTTGCCATTTTTACCTTTTTTGCACCTCTCTTTCTCTCTCTTTCCCCGGCAATTCAAAAATTACAAAAATCTATACAGCGATTTTTTTTATTATAATATTGTTAAAATTCACCTTTTTAGAGAAATGGAACTTGGACGGGGATGCTGGGGTACCTCTTCAACGAGAGTGCGGACGTCGTCTGCCTACTGTATCAACATACCGAAACCAGAGGAGAATACTACAGTTACAGTTACAATATCTACAATGTGAAGCCCATTTATACAGTAAAAAAACTGAATAATCAATTATCGGCAAGTCTGTGGAACGCTTTTCGAGTTTATTCGGTGTGGATCTGGCTGGCCATGGTCGCGACTTTCGTCGGCCAGACGTTGTATTCGATTTTTGTGGCAAAAGTGGAATGGAAGATGCAGCTCCGGACAACCTGGGATCCTGCGGATGTGAGTAAATAAAAATAAGTTATTGTAAAAATTTTAAAACAAATTTTTTACGAATTTTTTTGTTACAAATTTCATAAAACTTCCAGAATCCTTAATTGTAGAGGATTTTAGAAGTCTATTGGATTCTGAAAAGATTTCTAAAAATTTCAAGAAATTCTGAAAAATTAGAATTTTCTTTAATTTTCTGAATTTTTCACTGAATTTTGGAGAATTTTTTAAAATTTCAAGAAATTCTGAAAAATTAGAATCTTTCTTAATTTTCAGAATCTTCTCCTGGATTCTGAAAATTTTTTTAAATTTCCAAAAATTCTGAAAAATTATAATCTTCATTAATTTTCTGAATTTTCTACTGGATTCTAGAATTTTTTTAAATTTTTAAGAAATTCTGAAAAATTAGAATCTTCTTTAATTTTCAGAATTTTTCATTATATTCTGGAAAGTTCTTAAAAATTTCAAGAAATTCTGAAAAATTCGAATTTTCATTAATTTTCTGAATTTTGGAGATTTTTTTAAAATTTCAAGAAATTCTGAAAAATTCGAATCTTCTTTAATTTTCGGAAATTTTAATTTTATTAAAAATAATTTTCAGATAGTTTGGCGTTTTGCCAGGTTGCAGCTGACACAACCAGAGGATTTTTCGTTTTTCAGCACCAGTGGAAATTTGACTTTGATGATTTTCTCGATCGTGCAGGCGAAGGTGATGATGACCCTCTACCAGGCCCTATTGCTGGGGGCGATATTGAGGCCTCCGGACACTAATCCGTTCAAAAACGCGGATGACATGATAAAACTGATCGCTGCAGGAGAATACAAATTAATAACTAACTACATCGGAAATTGGTATTTTGACGACTTGACGAACAGCGATGACGAGCATTTCCGAAAATTGCGGGCTGCGGTGGCCGGAAATCCGGTGGTCATAGCGGGGTCCGTCGACGAAGCCCTGGATTTGGTGGAGCTCGGGGGGTACATTTTCCCCGTCCAGGAGGACTCCCTGGCCATGCAGATGAGCAAGCAGAGATGCGGATTGACCTACGTCAGCGACGGATTGCCCGAAAAAGAAGCTTATTTCGCTTTCAAAAAAAATTCAACTTTTCTTCCAGAATTTAACAAAGCCGCAATTTTTCAAACAAATTTCATAATCAGAACTTACAACAAATACTTCAATTTAGGCTACAAAATCGGAGAACTTCCAAAATGTCCCGACGACAATTCTCCGATTTTGGAACAACTGTCTTTGATCACGACCTTCGGCGTTTTCTTGATCGTTTTGATCGGATTATCTTTTTCGATTTTGTTTTTTTTCGCCGAAATTTATTTTGCATGGCAACATAAAATGATAAAATTACGTCTCAAGACTCGGAGAGCCATCGCGGAGCCGGTCCATCTGATGGCCGTCGCCAGAATGTTCGGCGACTTCAGAACCCAGAAGATCATCGACGAACGACTCGCGACCCCTACTCCGGACGAAAGAAAGGAACATATTCAAGTCGCTGAAACTGGGTTTATGTAAATTATTAATTTTAAATAAAAATTGATATATGAAACATGATTTTTTATGTAAAGTTATGAAAATCGATATATGAAAACTATTTTTTATATAAAACTACGAAAATTAATGTATGAAAAATTATTTTCTGAATTTGTTTTGGAGCGAAAATTCAGGATTTTTAGGATTATAGGAAAAGAAAGAAGAAAATAAGAGAGAGAGAGAGAGGACAGCGCGAGTCGAAACGCCAGAAGAAGAAATTAGTGCGAGACGGCAGACGAGAGTGGAGGCTCTCTCACTTTTCGCGGCAATTCAAAAGTTACAAAAATTGCATTATTGTAAAAATTAAAAGTTTTATAAAATCGTTTTGGAATGAATTTTTGGGATTGTAAAGGAAAAGTGAGAGAGAGGACAGCGCGATTCGAAATGCCAGACGAAGAAGCCGGTGCGCGATGGCAGACGAGAGTGGAGGTTCTCTCGTGTTTTTTTTCCTTCGTTTAGTTTCCGAAAGATCAGTCTTCTAACCTTCTTGGATTGCTGCTGATCATTGTTTTACTGTCACTATGTTTACTTTCTGGCGTCATCACCAACACGACATCGAGGACACTTCTGAAGTGGAATGCGAACAAGCTGCGGTTGAGTTTTCGTCGGATGAAGGAGGCTCGGATTCTGGTTCCATTACTGCTGGTCTGGCCGTTCTTTCACTTGGATCAATGTCATCCGATGACCACAAACTAGGGATCACAACGTTGCCGCCGGAGATCACACTTCACATGATGAGTTTTCTGAACGCCTCCGACATAGTCGAGTTGTCCATGACTTGTAAGTACTTTAACGACTTTGCTTACCGTCACGCCAGAGCCCTGCCTCGATTTGACATGTCCTGCATCGAGTTCCGAGCTATGAGGAAGGAGTTTATCATCATGAACCTCTCTTGTCCCTACAGAGGAAGCAGTAAGTGATTTTTATGTAAATTTCCATATATCAAAACGAGTCAAATCCTCTTTTTACGGTCCTATTTTAGTGGCATTATGTTTTTTTGGTATCCATTTATTATTTGGTTCTTAACCCTAGAAGACTTGGTACTTGTAATCAAAATTCAGAACTTGGGTTCGTTCATGCCAAATTTTTTTGAAAGTAACTACAAAATTGTCAAATTCCAAGATTACTCAAGATTGGAATTGTCGTGTAGGCTGTTTAGGTATTAAATTACGAAAATTCATATTAAGGCGATTTCGTGATGTTTTTGTAGTTACGAAATCAATATTACAAAACTTCTAAAATTGCATCAAACCAAGCAGCCCACGTGATATTCTTGTAAACTGTTTCTGATTTTGAAGTTGAATATTGTGACTAATCAAAATCAATGAATTTTAGGAATAGATATTTCTGTCGCTTCGTTTAGCGGTGACTGATTTTAAAGAATAACGAAATAGTCAATTTGTGAACGTATTTCTGAATTTTAGTTGACCCCTAGGTTCTTTGTAGACACATGGGTCCTTAGTTCTTGGGCTTAGTGTTTATTTACGTAGTTTTATACAATGAATACTAGAAATTAAGGAAGAGTAATGTTAGCTTGATTTTGTAAAGTGAAATTTCCCGCTCAAAAGTTCTATTTCCCTAATTTGATTAATCATTGCGGAGCAGTTGTGATCTATGGCTAGATTTTTGCAGCAATATAACGAGCATTTTTTAGATCGTCTATGGAAATCCTTACAATTCAAATGCAATGATTTTGCTGATATGGAACTTTTTGAATTTACTCGTCGGATACGTCTCTATGACGATGGAGTGATTAGAGTTGTGAATACGGTTTTCCAGAAGACTTGTTTGCCAGCTGTTTGCGATTTCATTGAGAATTCTGTGAGATGTGATTATCCTATTTACCAAGGCTCTACCCCATTTGAACTTCAGGTGACAGATTGTGATTTTTTGCGAGTAAGTGTTGCTGATATTGCTATGTTTATCAACAAAATGATTGATTTGGGATGTACGAAACTTGGTTTGAATGGAATTCAACAAGAGGATTTTGTTAAGATTTGCAAAGCTTGTGGACAATCGAAAATTTACCTGCTAGATGTTCTAAGGTATGTTTGGGATTTTGGAACTCGTGATATGAGTATTTTTAGGATTCATTCGGATGAGATTACTTCTGTAAGAACGGGACCTTTGAAATGGGTTTTTGATCCTTTCTGTAAGAGGACAAGGAAAACTAGCAGGATTGTTATTGATGGAATTCAGGTACCGTTGACACTTGCTGAATGGATAATGATTTCATTTTGCTGTACTCCCTTCTATGAAGTTCCTCCTCCGGCATTGCGTATTGTTCTTGCTATTCATCATACTTATAGTCGACAGGAATTGTTTGATATGTTGGCCAATGTTAGAGGTGGAGTGAATTTGGCTCGATCTAGTTTGCGTCATCGATTGAATCATGTATATCTTGAACTCGGAATGTATGAAAGTGATGTATATTTGACGAAGAACCAACATTGTGTTGTTGATGTTAAATTGATGAGGCATAGAAAGGAAGAACAAGCGGCAAAAGAGAGAAGGCAGTGATGTTTAGTTACTTACGTTATCGGTTATTTTTATTTTGCTTAGGTCTAAAAGCGCGTGTACTGTAAGCGCAGTTGATTTTTTTATTATTTTGTTGTATTTTTTACGGAATTTTAACTTAAAGAAATTTGTTGCACGAAGTAGAATAAAGATGTAGTTTTGGGTATTTGGATTTTTTGAAAGGGAGGTACTTGGAAGTATTTGAGGTTTTTTATTATTGTGGGAAATTGGACAAGTGTAATTAGTGAAGAAATGTAATTGGAAAAATAATCAAAATTAAGAGAGTTTTAAAGTAGTTTGTCGAAAGTTCGCTAAAAATAAGCGAATTTATTTTTTTTTCGCTTATGATCGCTTAAGAAAGAAGTCAGATGCATTATTTTTGTTTACTACAGTAATCCAATTAAGTTTGGGAAAATGATTATAGAAGTTGAATTAAAATAAAAAACAATTTTGAAATAGTTTATCGAAAGTTCGCTGAAAAATAAGCGAATTCGCTTTTTTGCGCTTATATTCAGTTTTTCGGAAAATCAATTAGATAATTATAATCAATGAGAAAAATATATAATAATGTGAAAAATAATTATTAAAATTAATAAAAATAAATGATTTCGAAATAGTTTAACGAAATTTCGCTGAAAAATGAGCGAGTTCGCTTTTTTGCGTTTATAATCAGTTTTTCGAAAAATCAATTAGATAATTATAATCAATGAGAAAAATATATAATATTATGAAAAATAATTGTTAAAATTAATAAAAATAAAACAAAAAAACCAGCGCTTCAAAAATTAAACATCGACGAATGAAACGAGCGAATTCGCTTTTTTCTGGACACATAATGTATGAAATTTGTTACATTTTATTTTTAAATTTCCTCATCTTCAAAGATCATTTAGCAAAAATTAAACATAGATTCTGAATATGTGTAACAAATAAAATATAATTTTTCAAAGAAGTTTCATATATAAAAATTTCAATTTTTTAATTTTTTAATTTTAGAAAGATATTTAACGAAAATTGAACATAGATTTCTATAATTTATCCCGTAATTTATAAAAATAATTTTTCAAAGAGATTTCATTTACCTAAATTTCGAAATTTCACATATAAAATTTTCAATTTTTTAATTTTAGAAAGATATTGGACGAAAATTGAACATAAATTTTGACATATATGGTAATTTACAAAATAAAATTTAATTTTTCAAAGAAATTTCATAAAATTTTTTTCTATTTCTTAATTTCTCAAAGATCACATTCAATAAATTGTTTTTTTTCTCACTTAATGGTCAAAAAAATTTATTTTAATTCGTACGAAAATTGAACAGGGAATGATTTATTAAATTTTCTGACGTCAATCTGTTTCTTTGAATTCGAGCAAGTCATCTAATGACTGATTTTTATCCTTTATAAACTTTTTTATCGGTCTTTCTTACTTACAGTTTTACTAAAATATATTTATTATTTACAGTTATATTAAAATATATTTATTATTTAGTTTTACTAAAATATGTTTATTATTTACAGTTATATTAAAATATATTTATTATTTACAGTTGTAATTAAATATATTTATTGTACATAGTTATACTAAAATATATTTATTATTTAGTTTTACTAAAATATATTTATTATTTACACTTTTACTAAAATATGTTTATTATTTACACTTTTACTAAAATATGTTTATTATATAGTTATTCTAAAATATATTTATTATTTACAGTTGTAATTAAATATATTTATTGTACATAGTTGTACTGAAATATGTTTATTATATACAGTTATTCTAAAATATGTTTACTTTAACGACATCCGAAGACAGAAATGACTAAATTCGCTGACCGTTGTCTGACTACTTGAGCTTTCATCGCTTTTAGGTAAACACAAAAGAATGATTTTTTACGATCTTTGTTCATATTAGTATTTTCTTTCTTTTAGAAATAAAAATAAAAATAAAAATTTTCATTTTTCTTTTAAAAATATAACTTTTCACTTTTTCTAAAAATAAAATTTATGATTTTTGCTTATATTAGTGCTTTTGTTTTCTTTTAAAACAATAATAAAAATATAACTTTTCACTTTTTTAGAATCAAAATTGATGTATCATTTTTGTAATTTTTGAATTGCCGCGGAAAGAGAGAGAGAGGTGCAAAAAAGTTAAAAGTGGTAAATCTGGTAAAACCGACTCGCGCTGTCCTCTCTCTCTCATTTTCTTCTTTCTTTTCTTGTTATCCTAAAATTCCTAAAAATCTTGAATTTTCGCTTCAAAACAATTTCGTATAAATTTGTTTTTATTTTTTTATAATTTTTAAATTGCTGTGGAAAGAGAGAGCGAGTGGTATAAAAAAGGAAAAAATGGTAAATCTGGCAAAATCGACTCGCGCTGTCCTCTCTTTCCTTTCAATTCTAAAATTTTGTTTCAAAAAAATTTTAATTTTTGATTTTTTATAATATAACTTTTTTTTAATTATTGAATTCTCTGCGTAGAAAGAACAAGAGCACAAAGTGGTAAATTTGGCAACTGGATCTAGAATTGACCCGCACTGTCGTCATTCTCGTTTTCTTCATTTTTATTTTTTTATAATCTTTGAATTTCTTTCAAGAAGTGCAGAAAATTCGTGTCGAGATAAATTAAAAAAAATTTCTATATTCTTAAAATAATAACATGATTTTTAAGTTTTTTAAAGATGTTCAAAAAATTCGTGTCGAGATAAATTTAAAAAATTTTTTTTATTATTTTTTAAAAGTTCCAAAATTTCGAAAAAAAATTTTTTTAATAAAAAATGTAATTTTTAAATTTAGAAAACTTCGAAAAAAAAATTTTTTTATAAAAAATGTAATTTTTAAATTTAGGAAACTTCGAAAAATTTTACTTTTTTTTTTATAAAAATGTAATTTTTAAATTTAGGAAACTTCGAAAAATTTTACTTTTTTTTATAAAAATGTGATTTTTAAATTTTTTTAAAAAATTCCAAAATTTCGTTCTCAAAAAATTTTGAAAAATTTCAAATTTCAATAATATTAGGAAAATAAATTATTTTAATGTTCCCTGATTATTTTTATTTTCTACAAAAGATAGTTGTACCTGTGTAGTTAATCCTTGTTATCTACAAGGTCAATTGCTATCGTTTTGGATTCTGTTATCGACAAGGCTAAATTGGGAAAACTTGGCTTTTGCCCTTAATACTTTTTAAAACGTGAGTAACGGACCACTGCTGCATCGCAACCGACAAAATTCAAGATTAGAATCTGAATTTCCGGGTTAGCGTACAACTGCTTTTTTATCAGAGCCAAAAGTCAATATTCGAGGCCAAAAGTTGGACTTTTCGTCCTAAGATAACATTTATGGATGTTTTGTTTCACAAAAATTGTTTTAGTTAAATAAGTAAAACATGGTATCTGAATTTTTGAGCATTAGTTTGGTTCTGGAGTGCTTTTTATCGAAGTTGATAGTCAAAGTTCGACGTCGAAGTTCATCATCAAAGTTTAGTGTCGAAGTTGACCATCAAAGTTCAACATCGAAGTTAGACATCAAAGTTAAATATCAAAGTTTAATGTTGAAGTTCATCATCAAAGTTAGGCATCGAAAGTCATCATCAAAGTTAGGTGTTGAAATTGACCATCAAAGTTCGATATCAAAGTTTGACGTCGAATTTTGATATTCAACTTCAACACCAAAGTTAGGCATCGAAGTTGTCCATCAAAGTTCGATATCAAAGTTTAGTGTTGAAGTTCATCATCAAAGTTCAACTTCGAAAGTCGTCATCAAAGTTTAATGTTAAAATTCGTCATCAAAGTTAGGCATCGAAAGTCATCAAAGTTCTATGTCGAAGTTCATCTTCAAAGTTCGACATTAAAACCCAAACTTTTCATTTTAAAACACCTCATGTTGCGATTCAAAAAATCCAGATATCGATTTAGCTAAAAACACTTTGAAACAGAAAAATCCAAAAATTTTACTTTAGCACAAAAAGTCCAAAATTCGACTTCTAACTTTGATCTTTAATTTCCAAAACTGAACATTGAAAAAGATTAATTATTTAAAAACTTTCTTTAAAAATAAAAATTAACAAATTTTTTTCAAAAATAAATTTTTCCAAAGATCACTTTAAAAAATTCATGAATTATGTCCTAGTGCAAAAATTCAGGTTTCAATCGTATCCGACATAAAAAAGTACATCAAAATGGTTCCGATGTATTTACTAATATATTAAGTATAATACCGATACATTGTATCTAATTTATCAGTATATTAAATACAATACAATGATATCCCAAAGTACACTAATACATCAGTGCATTATATCTAATGTATCGGTATATGAAATACAATGTATCTCATATATCAGAACATACTAATATATCGATATTGTATATAATATACCGGTGTATGAAATACAATATATCTGATATATTAGAACATACTAATATATTGATACTGTATATAATATACCGGTATATGAAATACAATGTATCTGATATATCAGGACATACTAATATATCGACACATTGTATTTAATGTACTGATATATTAAATACAGCGTACTAGTGCATTAGAGCGTACTAATATATGAATGCATTGTATTTAATGTATCAGTATATTGAATACAATCTATCCTATATCATAACTAATGTACCAATACGTTATATTCAATGTGTCGATGCATTAGATACAATGTACTTGATATATTAGAGTATATCAATATGTTATATTCAATGTTCTGATGCATTAGATACAATGTACTTGATATATTAGAATATATCAATATATTATATTAGAGTATATCAACACGTTATATTTAATATGTCGATGCATTAGGTACAATGTACTTGATATATTGGAGTACATCAATATATTATATTAGAGTATATGAACACGTTATATTCAATGTGCCGATGCATTAGATACAATGTATTTAACGTATTAGTACATTCTGACATATTAGGGACACTGTAGTCAATATATCAGTTTATTGCATACAGTATCCTTGATACCTCAGAACCACTTTTTTGTGTGTATTATTCTCAAGATTGATAATCCAAAAATACAAGTTGAATTATAATTGAACCACACAAATCTATCTCAATTGGTAATTTATATAAAAATAAATGTTTAAAAAGAATTTCTAATTTTAGAAAAATTCGAATTTTTAAAGTTTTTTGGAATTTTGAAAGTTTTTGGATTTGATGGATTTTGACTTTTGTACAGGATGATTCACGAGTCTTCTTTTGGACTTTTTAATCGTCGAACTAGACCATTGATGATCGGCTGGGCGGAATTATGACGTAAAAAACCCGAATAGAGCAGTGGTTCCTATATAAATATTTTTTCGTAAATCATATATGTCTGTCGAAATTTTTATAATCTTTCCGGATCCATGGAGTTTTGGAAATTTTCAAGGTTTCATGTCTTTCAAAATTCTGTGTATTTTTGGAACTTTTTATATCATCTCCTGGCATACTGTAGAATCTCGAATAAATTACTGTATTTTTTCGGAATCCAATTTAAAATTTTGAAAATTTTCTTTTTAAAACCCGATTTGAAATTTTGAAGTTTTAGAATTCCATATGATTTCCCGGGATACTGTAGAATGTTATATAAGATTCTGAAATCTTCTAGAATTTGATGAGAATTTTCAAAACGCTTTAGAATCCTATAAAAGCTTCTGGAATTACCTAAAATACAGAAATATAAAAGATTTTAGAAATCCGTGTCGTGATTATTTTTTTAAATTTTCGTGTCGGGACCATTTTTGGAAATATTGGTTTTTTAGTTTTTGGAATAGTGTAATTTTAGAGGTTTTCAAAATTTTGTGGAAATACTAATTTTTAAATTTTTCGGAATTTCGTGTCGGGACCATTTTTGGATATGTTAATTTTCGAAAATTTAGATTCAAAATGAACACCATGGCGTTTACTGTTCCGACGATTATTTCGTCAACAACTATATTTACGATGGATTTGGATACTTTTCAATCCACATACCTCTGGGCAGCGATTGTCGGATTTATTTTGGCGTTCACCCTGGGGGCCGGGATGGGGGCTAACGACGTTTCTAATGCTTTTGGAACTTCTGTAGGTTCAAAAGTTTTAAAAATAGTCCAAGCATATATCTTGGCTACCGTAATGGAAACTCTAGGGGTCATACTACTAGGGTACAACGTGGCAGACACCATGAGGAAAGGAGTGGTGGACGTCAACGTCTACGCCGACGACCCTAGGGCCCTAATGCTGGGCCAGATAGCGATCCTGGGGGCCGGGACCTGCTGGTTACTCATAGCCACGCTGTGTAAACTTCCAGTTTCGACGACCCACAGTATCGTCGGAGCCACAATCGGGTTTTCTCTCATGTTGAAAGGAACCCAAGGCATCCATTGGAAGAAAGTCATTGAAATCGGTGAGTATTATTAATTTTAATGATAATCACTAAAGTTCTGTAAAATCTAGAACTTTGTGGAGGATTCTCAATTTTAAGATTTTTAAGGAAATTTCCATAATCTGCCAGAAAGTTCTAGAATCCTTTAAGATTCAATAGAAGATTCTGAAGTCTTCTATTATATATGAAAAGCTTCTATAATTTTTCAGAATTCTGTAAGAAATTCTGAAAGTTCTGTAGGAGATTCTGAAAGTTCTGTAGAATTTCTAGAATCTTCTACAGAAAATTCTGAAAGTTCTGCAGAAGATTCTGGAAGTTCTGTAGGAGATTCTGGAAGTTCTGTAGAATTTCTAGAATCTTCTACAGAAAATTCTAAAAGTTCTGTAGGAGATTCTGAAAATTCTGTGAAAGATTCTGGAAGTTCTGTAGAATTTCTAGAATCTTCTACAGAAAATTCTGAAAGTTCTGCAGAATATTCTGAAATGTTCTATTGCGTTCTAGAAGCTTCTAGAATCTAGTAGAATACTCTAAGATCTTCTAAGATTCTGAAGTTTTTTCTATCTTATAGAACTTCCAGAATTCAGTAAAAAATTCAAAAATCTTGTAAAAGTTTCCAGAAACCCTAAAAATTCATGTTGAGATCATTCATAAACTTTTAAATAAAAAAAATTATTATTATTTTTAAATTTTTGATTATTTTTAAAAATTTTGAAAATTTTTTTTAAATTTTGAAAATTTTTATAATTTTTTTTAAATTTTGAAAAATTTTATAATTTTTTTTTTAATTTTGAAAAATTTTATAATTTTTTTTTTAATTTTAAAAATATTTATAATTTTTTTTTAATTTTAAAAAATTTTATAATTTTTTTTTTAATTTTAAAAAATTTTATATTTTTTTTTTTAATTTTAAAAATTTTTATGATTTTTTTAAAAACTTTTTTAAGATTATTTTTAAGCTGCATCATGGGTGATTTCTCCGTTATTTGCCGGAGTAGTTGCCATGATTATGTATTTACTTCTGGATTTCGCAGTTCTCAGAAGATCAAATCCACTGAAATACGGATATATGTTACTTCCATTTTTCTTCTTTTTTGTATTTTTTATAAATTCCCTAGCTATTCTCACTAGTGGATCGAAAATTCTCGGATTATCCGGTTTATCTACAGTATATGCTTTGATCGGTTCGGCTGTTGTTGGATTGATTGCCGGATTACTTGCTGAATTTTTAATGAAACCATGGTTAAAAAAATGGGTAGAAAAAAAACACCAACAAGACACAAAAGCCGCTGAAGCCGCTTCAAACATATCCGTTATCGTACTCAATGACAAAGGACAGAAACTCTCCACGAGTACCTTGGGGTCCTCTACGGGTACCTTGGGGTCTATTAAGGGTACATTAGGACCTTCTACGGGTGCTTCAGGATCCATTAAGGGTACATTAGGACCTTCTACGGGTACCTTGGAGTCTATTAAGTGTACCTTAGGACCTTCTACGGGTGCTTCAGGATCCATTAAGTGTACTTCAGGACCTTCTATGGGTACTTTGGAGACTTCTATGGGCACTTTAGGACTCTCTACGGGTACCTTGGGAACCAGTTCTCAAACTACAATCAATTCTGGTCTGAATTCTAGAGAACAGAAATTTGAATTTTCGTGGAGTGGATTCTGGAACTGGTTGATACCATATCAGAATAGAATTGAAGATTCTAGAACCTTGACTATGTTCAGTTCTCTTCAAGTGTTTACTGCTTGTTTTGCCGGATTTGCCCATGGAGCCAACGATGTTAGGTAAGATTTACTTTTAAATCCCTGACATAATTAATATACGAAAAAGTGAAAAAATAACGTTTAAGTTTTATATGAATTAAATACAGTATAAAACCAGGCCGCTTTGGGATGTTGTCCATTGACTGGGGAGTTGGGTTGTGTACTTCTGGATTGGTTTCCGGAGATCTAAGGTAGTCTGAGAACATCTCAATCTGCAGCGCGAAGGATCCAGAATGAGCTGGGAGGACCTAAACCAACCTAAAGGACTTAAATAAGAGTGAGAGGAGGTCTTTAAGATGTCTCAGAGGCTTTAGACCTAGTTTAACAGACCTTAACTAGGAACATTCGAATGTAGAATGAGCTGGGAGGACCTAAATCAACCTAAAGGACTTAAATAAGAGTGAGAGGAGGTCTTTAAGATGTTCCACAATCTCCAGGTTTAACCTAGAGGACCTTAATGATAGGTACGGAGAATATAGACTGACCTGGAACGACCTAGACCAGCCTAAAGTACCTGGATATAGAATTTATCATAGAGAATTGTTATAGATTATTCTGAGAATATACTATCTTGTCCAAAGGACCTAAATCAAAAGTACATAGATGTTAGGAAAGTTCCGACTGCCTTAGAAGGACCTAGACCAGCCTAAACTACCTGGATATAGAATTCATGATGGAGAATAATTAAAAATTGTTCTAAAACTTGTCTATTTCCAATTTTTTACATTAATGCAATATTGTTTTTGAAACATGTTGATTTTTGACTTTTTAGTAATGCAATCGCTCCGATCACGGCGATAATGTCCATCTACAGCGACATGAACGTGAACCAGACAGCTCCGACACCACTCTATATTTTATTTTTTGGAACTTTTTCTGTCTGCATCGGATTATGGCTTCTAGGTCACCGGGTGATCAAGACCATCGGAGATGACGTGACAGAAGTGAATCCAGCAAACGGATTCATAATCGAATTTGGAGCTGCTACAACAGCCATGATTGCTAGTAAATTAGGATTACCGATATCCACTACACATGCCGTTGTGGGGGCCGTTGTTGGAGTCGGAATGGTTAAATCCGGAAATGGAGTAGATTGGAAGGTGTTCAGGAACATAGCCTCCAGCTGGGTCATAACCCTTCCTGCAAGTGCTCTCCTGTCTGCCGGAATTATGTTTTTACTTCAATTTTCTATGTAAAGTATACTGTAATTTTTATTTTTCACGGGTAAATACTTATTCGGAAAATTTTTTATACTTTTTAAAATAAAAAATGAAAGAAATTCAACGGTTTGAAAAACAAAAGTTTTTGTTTCTTATTTGCCCGAGGGGATTTGGTCTTTCATATGTTGATTGGAACTTTGCGGGACGTTTTTGGATTTTTCGAGGGGTTTTGGAAAATTTTAGAATTTTTGGGAAACTCTGAAAATTAATCAGAATCCAACACAGGACTTTTGAAATATTTGTAGATTTTATAGAGGTTTCTGGAGTACTGTAGAAGATTCTGAAATCATTCATAAGCTAGTAGGAGGTATTTAAAATATTGTACACGTTCTGAAAGTTAATCAGAATCCAACACAGGACTTCTGAAATCCTTGCAGATACTATGGAAGTTTCTGGAGTACTGTAGAAGCTTCTGAAGTTTTTCTAGAATTTAGTGGAGGGTTTTTGAAATTTCTGAAGACGTTATGAAGGTTTTTAAAATATTGTACAAGTTCTAAAAATTAATCAGAATTCAACACAGGACTTCTGAAATTCTTGCAGATGTTGTGAAAGTTTTTAGAGTACTGTAGAAGCTTCTGAAATCATTCATAAGCTAGTAGGAGGTTTTTAAAATATTATAAAAGTTCTGAAAGTTAACCAGAATCCAACACAGGACTTCTGAAATTCTTCCAAATGTTGTGAAAGTTGTTAGAGTACTGTAGAAAATTCTGAAAAGTTCTAAAAATTCTAATTAAAACAATTTCGTAAAAAAATTATTTGTATTTTTTTTGTAAAATTATGATTAATTTTTCCATATTTTTATTGAAAAAAAATAAAAATTCTAACGTTACCAAACTTTCCTCGCACTCGGACAATTTGTCAAAGACAAATGGGTTCAATTTTTGGACAGTTTTTCCACTTGATGGCGTGCTTAAACGTGGACGATTTGGAAACAAAGTACTCGATCACGAAATCATAGATCAAAAAGATCGAAAAAAATCCGTTTTTTCGAAAAATAAAAAATCAAAAATAAATAAAAAATTTTTATTTAATTTGAATTTTTGTGTTTTTCGCGGATGAGGGACTTTTACGTGAAAAATTTTTTTATTTTTTTTATTTTTAAAAATTTTTTAAATTTTATAATTTTTTTAATTTTTTAAAATTTTTGATTCTGTTTTATGAGAATCCGGGTCTGATCAAAGAACCCTCCAGAAGATGCGTTTTTTGTCCGGAGTGATAATTATAGAATTGATGGGAAATATGATATGAAGAAAAGTCTTAACTGTTAACTACAATGATGAAAACGAAATTTCTCTGAAAAAGTAGTCGAGGAAAAACTGGTAAACGAGAAGTCAAGAAGTTTGTAGTCACAAAAAACCAAAATATGTTTTTTGTTTAATGTAATTATTATAGAATCATTAAAAAATATGATATGAAGGAAAGTTTTAACCGCTAACTACGATACTAACACAACATATTTATTTTCTACAACGGTAATCCTAGAAGTCCAGTTAATGAGATCAAAAACTTTCTATGACACTAACACAACATATTCTTTCTCCATAATGGTAATCTTCGAAATCCAGTTAATAAAACATCAATAAACTTCTAACTACGATACTAACACAACATATTTATTCTCTACAATGGTAATCCTAGAAGTCCAGTTAATAAATTAACAAACTTCTAACTACGATACTAACTACGATACTAACACAACATATTTATTCTCTACAATGGTAATCCTAGAAATCCAGTTAATAAAACATCAATAAACTTCTAACTACACCGCTAACAAAACATTTATTTTCTACAACGGTAATCCTTGAAATCCAGTTTATAAAGTACCAACAAACTTCTAACTACGATACTAACACAACATATTCTTTCTCTATAATGGTAATCTTCGAAATCCAGTTAATAAAACACCAACAAACTTCTAACTACAAAACGCTAAAGTGTATTTTATGTTCGAAATGATAATAATGGAATGTCCGGTTGATATGATATAAGTGAATTCCTAACTATTAACTACAAAAAACGAGCTTCCTGTTCAAAATGGTAAGCAATGAATATCTATCTAATCCGACGTCGGTGAACTTCTAACTACTAACTACAACTAAAAAACGCTTTATATCCAAAATGACAATTGTGAAATCACCTACGAACTTCGATAATACACTTTCAACTAAAATTGAAAAATATTTTCGGAAAAATTTAATAATTAAATAACGAATCAATAGATCATCAACTACAAAAGTAAAAACTATAAGAAAACTAAAAAATCGGGGAACTTTTAACAACGAAATGAGGGTGGGTCTTTTTTTGGAAGAACTTTGGACAACTCCTCGAGTATTCGATACTTTGTTTATCTCAAAGAAAATTTGAACATGATTTTAGAAATATCGAATCTTTTGAGAAATCTAAAAACAAAGAGCCTTACGTACAAAAAAAGTACATTCAAACGGGTCTAATGTATCGGATACACTATATGCAATGTACCGATATATTAAATTCAATGTATCGATATTATGCTCAATCTATCCGGTATATCAGAGTCGCTTTAATGCAACAATATATTAAATACAATGCATCGATATCATACCTCATGTATTGATGGATTAAATACAATGTATCTGATAAATCAGAGGGATTTTAATGTATCGATACATGGAATATAATATACCGATATCATACCTCATGTATCGATACATTAAATATAATGTATCTGATAAATCAGAGGGATTTTAATGTATCGATACATGAAATATAGTATACCAATATCATACTTAATATATCGATACATTACATATTATATAAGGAAATTAAAATCTTTCAGAATTTAGATAAAACTTTCGAAACTCTGAATTCTAAGGAATACATTTCGGGATCATTCTGTATTAAATTTAATTTTCCAGTCTTGAGGTCCATAAAAGAATTAAAATCACAATAAGTCGGATTTTTAGACAATTGAATAGGTTTATCTAAATGTCACAAGCAGACTGCAAATTTCGACTTTGATGTCTACTTTTTCAGAGCCTCGTATTTAAAGGAGTTGCCTTAACTTCCTGCCCTGTAAGACCTTTTTAAACTTTTGTAGTTAAGGGTATTTCTTCCAACCCCACATGTATGAGGACTCTTTAGACCCCCTAACCCATAGAACCGTCACCAATCCTTATGCTTAGAAAAACTCTTTCAAATCCTTCACCTGTAAGACTTCTTGCTACCTTTATAGTTAAAGATTCCCTTTCTACTACTATAATCAAAGATATTATTTCAATTTTTAACCTATAGTATATTCTTCGATCTCTGTACCTAAGGATATTCCTTCTACTACTATACTTAGAGATATTATTTCAATCCTTAAGCTATAGTATATTCTTCGATCTCTGTACCTAAGGATATTCCTTCTACTACTATAATTAGAGATATTATCCCGATCCTTATACTTAGAAAACTTTTTTCATTTCCATATTCTAAAACACTCCTATATCCAAAAAAGTCCCTCGACTTTCACACTCTAAAGAACTTCTAAAAGTATTTTCAATATTTTACCATCTTCAAACAGCAGAAGCTTCAACGATTGCTTAATTCTTGAAAATTCCGAAGAAATTAAACATTTTTAAAGTTACTTATTATTGTATATTTTTGCGCGATAAATATTTAGGTTTTCGAACAAAAAGATTAACCTTGCTTTGATCAGAACTTTTGTTCTCCGTGAAATTAATCCAACAAACAGATCAAACAGGAATCGGACGTGTTTGCTTACTCATTTTTGTTGAATATTACTGTAAAGGTTGGATAAATAAATAAATCCAGTTTTTGAAGTTTATTTACCTCCATAAGATTAATTCTAGAACTATAATAAGGTTAATAAACTTTTGGAACTATTTTTAAAAAAGTGGGATTCTTCAACAAACAACGCAATGGAAAATTTTCCGTTCGAGACCTGTTTGGTATTTTTTAATTTTTAAACATAAAAATATTAATAAAAAATCCATAAGTTTACATTAATTTTTATATTTTTGTAATCCTCAGAGATTCCTCTACAAAATAATAAACATTTTCATATATGAAAAACCATAAAAAAACATTAATTTTTAATGAAATTAAATGTCATGTTAAACATAAAAATCTCAATAAAAATCCATAATTTTACATTAATTTTTATATTTTTGTAATCCTCAGAGATTTCTCTACAAAATAATAAATATTTTCATATATGAAAAATCATAAAAAACATCGATTTTTAATGAAATTAAATGTCATCTTAGACATGAAAATTCCAATAAAAATTACTTTCTTTTTTACTAATTCTTGTGTTCAATTATATGTAGAAACGCAAACATATTTGTAAAAGATACTAAAGATATAAAAATAGCAGAAGAGGAACGTGATTTTTGGGGGAAATTAAGCAAGACATTAAACACCAAACTCCAAGTCAAGATCAATTTTTTTATTACTTTTTTATCTTTAACCTCGTCTGAAGTTATTGTACAATTCTGTATATATTTTCATATATGAAAATCAAAAATAAGTTTTTTATGTTGAAAATCAAAATTTCAAACATTAATTTTTTAATAAAAATTTTTTATTTTTTGTTATTTTTGTATTTTTAGGGTTTTTAGAAGGTTTTTTTTATAATTTTACACAGGTTTTCATATATGAAAATCAAAAATGAAAAGTTTTCTTTGATGTTGAAAATCAAAATTTCAAACATTAATTTTTTAATAAAAATTTTTTATTTTTTGTTATTTTTGTATTTTTAGAATCCTCGGGGATTATTCTACAATTTTACATAAGTTTTGATATATGAAAATTAAAAAATAGATTTTAAACGAAATTTTTTTAAAAATTTAAAATTTTCGAGGAACTTTCGAACGGAAAATTTTTCTCATGAGGTTGTTTGTTAAAAGAGTTTGATTTTATTTTTCATTTTTTAATATATCAATCGAATTTGGATATGATGTCATTCGGAATTATTTACAAAACCACAGAACCGTCATAAGAATGGAACAAAAAAGTTTAAAGATCTCGAGCTAACAAATGATTTATTACTAATTTGGAACTACCGTACCTAGAGGTCCAGTGCGGGATCGACATCAAAGTCAAAATTCGCAGGTTGCTCGCAGTGTCTGAACAAATCAAAAAAATTTATATTTTCGTATTTTTAAAAATTTCGAAATCAAAATAAAATTCGCAGGTTGCATGCAATATTTCTGCGACTTAGTTAAAGTCAAATTCGCAGGTTGCGCGCAATGTCGAAACAAATCAAAAAAATTTATATTTTTGTATTTTTAAAAATTTCAAAATTAAAATAAAATTTGCAAGTTGCCCAAATGTTGTGGGCAAACTGCTTCACACACAAATTTGAATTAATGAAGATTTCGAAATCAAAGTAAAATTAGCAGGTTGCATGCAATATTTCTGCAACTAAGTTAAAATCAAAATTCGCAGGTTGCGCGCAATGTCTAAACCAAAAAAATTTGTATTTTCGTATTTTTAAAAATTTCGAAATCAAAGTAAAATTTGCACTTTTTTGCAACATCCCAGAAAATCAATGAACATTGTTGTTCGAAAATCTGATTTTTATTTTCATGTTGATCATTATAAAATTTTTCACGCAAAACCCGAATTTCCATAACACCAAAAAATAGAAAAACAAAATTAAACTTTATTTTCTAATTTCTATGAAATTTAAAAATATTCAATTTTATGTAGTTTTTATTTTTTTATAATTTTATAAAAAAATTTTTAATTTTAAAAATTTTCAATTTTATAATTTTTATATTTGAATAATTTTGTAAAAAATTCTAAAATTTTAAAAAATACTGAATTTCGTATGATTTTTATTTTTGAAAGCTTTTATAAAAAATTTTTAATCTTAAAAATACAGAATTTTGTATAATTTTCGTTTTTGAATAATTTTATAAAAAATTTGAAAATTTTTATTTTAAATAATTTTATGAAAAATTTGAAAATTTTAATTTTTAATTTTAAAAATACAGAATTTTGTATAATTTTCGTTTTTGAAAGATTTCATGAAAAATTTTAATTTTTTAATTTTTAAAATAATTTTATAAAAAATTAAAATTATAAAAATACTGAATTTTGTATAATTTTCGTTTTTGAAAGATTTTATAAAAAATTTGAAAATTTTTATTTTAAATAATTTTATAAAAAATTAAAATTTTAAAAATACTGAATTTTGTATAATTTTTGTTTTTGAATAATTTTATAAAAAATTTGAAAATTTTTATTTTAAATAATTTTATAAAAAATTAAAATTTAAAAAATACTGAATTTTGTATAATTTTCGTTTTTGAATAATTTTATAAAAAATTTGAAAATTTTTATTTTTAATTTTAAAAATACAGAGTTTTGTATAATTTTCGTTTTTGAAAGATTTTGTAAAAAATTAAAATTATAAAAATACAGAATTTTGTATAATTTTCGTTTTTGAAAGATTTGTGTCAAGGAAAAAAGAAAAAACGAAATTTTATCAAAGATGGGCGGGGCTTGGTGCTTTTGCAGGAGCCCCTACTCCGGTTCCTCGGCCTTTAAATAGGCCCTTCTTCCTGACTTCCTCAATAACGAAGATCAAATTTGATCGAAATTTTACGATAAATATTTTTTAAAAAATGATTCATTTTTATTGAATTTGATGAATAATTTGTTTTTGACCTTTGGATTTTTCGATTTTTCAAATTATGTAAAATTTAAAATTACGGTAAATTTTCGAAATCAAATTTTTTGAAAAATTTTGGAATTTTTAAAAATTTTAGAATTTATAAGAATTTTAAAATTTTAGAATTTTTTAGAATTTTTATAAAACTTCTAGAATTTTCCAGAATCCATTGAAAAATTTTTGAAGATTCTGAAAACTGAAAAATTTTGGATTCTGAGAAATTTCGGAATTTTTGAAAATTTTAGAAGTCACAGAAAATTTTAAAATTTTGGAACTTTTTAGAATTTTTTAGAATTTTTATAAAATTTTTAGAATCCTCCAGAATCCATTGGAAGATTCTGAAAACTGAAAAATTCTGGATTCTAAAAATTTTTTTAAATTTTAGAATTTATAAAAAATTTTAAAATTCTGGAACTTTTTAGAATTTTTTAAAAATTATTATAAAACTTCTAGAATCCTCCAGAATCCATTGGAAGATTCTGAAAATTTTAGAATTCACAAAAAATTTAAAAATTCTGGAACTTTTTAGAATCCTTTAAAATTTTTGAAATTTTTGAAAAATTTTATAATTTTTCAGAAAAATACTTAAAATCTTCAATTTTGAAAATTCGTGTCGGGATTATTTTGCAAAAAATTTTAATAATTTATGTAAAATTTAATATTTTAATTATTTTTTAGTTTTTGAAAAATGTCATCGACAATTTCATCAACAATATCGGCTTTAATGACGACGACGGAATCTTTGTCGTCTTTCCACCACAGTGTCATCTGGATCCTCGTCGTCGGAGCAATTTTGGCTTTTATTCTCGGATTCGGTATGGGAGCGAACGACGTGGCCAATACTTTCGGGACTTCTGTCGGGTCGAAAGCCCTCGGGCTGAAGACAGCCTACGTCCTGGCCTGTATATTCGAGACCTTAGGAGCTGTCCTAGTAGGTTGGTTAATTTTTAAAAATTATAAAATCCCTGACATAATTAATATACGAAAAAGTGAAAAAATAACGTTTGTTTTATATGAATTAGATACAGTATAAAGCCAGGCCGCTTTGGGATGTTGTCCATTGACTGGGGAGTTGGGTTGTGTACTTCTGGATTGGTTTCCGGAGATCTAAGGTAGTCTGAGAACATCTCAATCTGCAGCACGAAGGATCCAGAATGAGCTGGGAGGACCTAAATCAACCTAAAGGACTTAAATAAGAGTGAGAGGAGGTCTTTAAGATGTCTCAGAAGCTCTAGACCTAGTTTAACAGACCTTAACTAGGAACATTCGAATGTAGAATGGTCTGGAAGGACCTAGACCAGCCTAAAGTACCTGGATACAAAGTGAGAGGAGGTCTTTAAGATGTTCTACAATCTCCAGGTTTAAGCTAGAGGACCTTAACGATAGGTACGGGGAATATAGACGGGTCTGGAAGGACCTAGACCAGCCTGCAGGATCTAATTAAGGATATATGCTAAAAGAAGAATATTGATTTCTTAAGAAACCTGAAGCATGATCCAAAAGATTTAAATTAAAATGCGTAGGTGCAAGAATACAACTGATTATTTGGAAAGAGTCTGGATTAGTGTAAAAACCGCCAAAATTAAAGTGCACGAGTGCGATAAGAACGACGACTGTTTTCGAACATTCCTGTCTAGTCAAAAACATTCAAATCAACGGCTCAGCTATACAAAAAAATTTCAAAAGAATCTAGAAGGGCCTAAACGGGCCTGAAAAGACCTAAATATAGAATTCAAGAAAAAAGTAGAATATTCTGTAAGATCTAAACTTGACCTGAAAGACCTAACTGGAAGGTCTGCTTTTATAAAAGGACCTAGAAGAGCCTAAACGGGCCTGAAAAGACCTAAATATAGAGTGCAAGAAAAAAGTTAAATATTTTGTAAGATCTAAACTTGACATAAAGGACCTAACTGGAAGGTCTTTTTTCTTAGGAAAATTCCGACAGGACCTGAACCAACCTGAAGGACCTGAATAAGTTTGTTTTGGAAGACTTTTGAATTCCTTAAAAGTTGTTGTTTTTGAGATTTTGAATAATTATGAAAAAACTAATTTTAAAACTTGCAGGATACAACGTGACGGACACGATGCGGAAGATGGTGGTCGACATAGACCTCTACCGGGACACCCCAAAGGTCCTGATGGTGGGGGAGGTGGCTCTCCTCGGAGGAGGTGCTGTGTGGTTGTTGATAGCTACAGTAGCCAAGATGCCTGTATCGACCACCCACAGTATAGTCGGGGCCACATTGGGGTTCTCGATCGTCATGAAGGGATTCCAAGGGATATACTGGATGAAGGTAATCCAAATAGTTTCATCTTGGGTCATATCCCCCGTCCTATCTGGTATAATATCTGGATTACTGTATATCCTCGTGGATCACATAGTTCTTCGAAAAGAAAATCCCCTGCAATCCGGATTGAAGGTCTTGCCGATATTTTACTTCTTCTGTTTGGCCTTCAATGCCTTCGCCGTCAGTTACCAAGGATCCAAAGGTACGGTATTTCCTCCTTAGGGTATTTCTCCTTTAGAGAGAGTTCCTCCCCAGGAATTCTTCCTCCCCAAAGGCATTTCGCTTCAGGAGAAAGTTCTTCCTAGAGATATTTTTTCCTTAGAAAATTTTTCTTCAGAATACTTCTTCCTTAAAGTTCTTCCATAAGGATTCTTCCTTCCTATAAACATTTTCCTCTGGAGAAAGTTCTTTCCAGAGATATTTTTTCCTTAGAAAATTTTCCTTCAGAATACTTCCTCCTTAGAGAGTTCCTCCTCAAAGGCATTTTCCCTCTGGAGAAAGTTCTTCCTAAAGATATTTCTTCCTTAGAAAATTTTTCTTCAGAATACTTCCTCCTTAGAGAGAGTTCTTCCATAAGGATTCTTCCTTCCTAAAAACATTTCCCTCTGAAGAAAGTTCTTTCTAGAGATATTTCTTCCTTAGAAAATTTTTCTTCAGAATACTTCTTTCTTAGAGAGAGTTCTTCCATAAGGATTCTTCCTCCCCAAGGATATTTCCCTTCTGGAGAAAGTTTTTCCCAGAGATATTTCGTCTTTAAGGATATTTGTTTCTCAGTGATTTTTTCTCCAAGAAACAATTATTTTTCAAAAATTTTCGTCTCCCCGGCATTTGCTCCTCAGCAACTTTTCGTTTTAGAAACAGGTCTTTTCTGAAGATACTTCCTCCCCAAAGGCATTTGTCCTCTTTGATCCGTGTTAGTTTCGAAAGTTTTTATTTACTATATTAAGTCAAGTCAATATCATTAGGATAATTTAAAAAAAAACAAAAAAAACGAGATAAACCTTACTAAAAAGAGGACAAGTGTCGTACAGTTGACTAGAGTAATGTAAACAAAAATTGATTATTTTCTTTAACCTTCATCCAAAAATAATTTTGATAAGCAAACGAAAAACAAGATGTGATTATTGCCCACGTACTGGAGTAGTTTTCTAAAATTTCAAAATTTTCAAATTTTTCAGAATCCAGTAGAACTTTGAGATTCAAAATTTCGTAGAAACTTTCTGAATTTTTTAAAATCAAAAGACAAATTTGATAAAAATTTTAAAGCTGTTTAGAATTCAATGGAAGATTCTGAAATCTTCTAGACTCTTCAAAGAAGATTCTGGAACTTTCTAGATTTCTCTAAAAAGATTCTGAAACCTTCTAGACTCTTCTAAGAAGATTCTGGAACCTTCTAGATTTCTCTAAAAAGATTCTGAAACCTTCTACATTTCCTTATGAAGATTCTGAAACCTTCTAGACTCTTCTAAGAAGATTCTGAAACCTTCTAGATTTCTCTAAAAAGATTCTGAAACCTTCTAGATTCCTCTAAGAAGACTCTAAAACCTTCTAGATTTCTTTATAAAGATTCTAAAACCTTCTAGACTCTTCTAAAAAGATTCTGAAACCTTCTACATTTCCTTAAGAAGATTCCGAAACTTTCTAGAACTTCAAAAAGAGCTTTTCTGAATTCAAGAAGAACTTCCAGAAACTTCTGAAATCTTCCAAAATTCCATAAAACCTTTTCAGAATCTCATTGAAGATCTTAGAATTTCAAAAAATTTCAAATTTTTCAAAAATTTTCTAGAATTCAAAAAAAAAAACAAGATTGTCGAAAATTTAAAATTTTTTTGTAACTTTTAATATTGAGATTTTTTCAGTTTTGGGCCTGCATTCGGTGCCCCTGTGGGTGGCTTTCCTGATCAGTCTGATCGTCGGTTTGGCCGCTGGTTTGATTTTTCAATTTATCGCGAAACCTAGAGTTGTGAAGTGGATCGAAAAAACAGAGAATTCAGAAGTCTCCATTGTTCCGAGTACTGTAATTGAAGCTTCAAACAAAATCCAAAAAACAAAAAATACTATAAATATGCCCTTAGGCAATGAAACAAATAAAATTGTTTCTGTTGAAAATTTTACAAATCCAAAATCCGTCATCGAAATCGGAACAAAAACCGAAAAACAAAAATTTTCATCAAAACCGAAGGAATTTATCAAGTGGTTTTTCCCCGTAAGACAACGAGAAGAAGACAAAAAAACTTTGAGACTATTCAGCTCCATCCAAGTCTTCACCGCCTGTTTCGCCGGCTTCGCTCACGGAGCCAACGACGTCGCGTAAGTTTTCAAAATTCTTAAAATATAAATTCTCAATTTAAAATTCTTAAAAATATAAAAATTTTTTAAAATTCTTTAAAAATTCTTAAAATTTAAATTCTCAATTTAAAATTCTTAAAAATATAAAATTTTTTTAAAATTCTTTAAAAATTCTTAATTTAAAATTTTTTCAAAATTCTTAAAATATAAATTCTCAATTTAAAATTCTTAAAAATATAAAATTTTTTTAAAATTCTTTAAAAATTCTTAATTTAAAATTTTTTCAAAATTCTTAAAATTTAAATTCTCAATCTAAAATTTAAAATTTTTTCAAAATTCTTAATTTAAAATTTAAAATTCTTAAAAATATAAAATTTTTTTTAAAATATAAAATTTTTTTAAAATTCTTTAAAAATTCTTAATTTAAAATTTTTTCAAAATTCTTAAAAATTTAAATTCTTAATCTAAAATTCTTAAAAATATAAAATTTTTTTAAAATTCTTTAAAATTCTTAATTTAAAATTTTTTCAAAATTCTTAAAATATAAATTCTCAATCTAAAATTCTTAAAAATATAAAATTTTTTTAAAATTCTTTAAAATTCTTAATTTAAAATTTTTTCAAAATTCTTAAAATTTAAATTCTCAATTTAAAATTAAAAATTTTTTCAAAATTCTTAATTTAAAATTTTTTTAAAATTAAAAATTCTTAAAGATTAAAATTTTTAAAATTAAAGATTCTTAAAAATTTGAATTTCCTTAAATTTTTAAAATCTGAAATTTCTTTAAAATTCTTAAAAATTAAAATTTTCTTAAAACTCTAAAATCTGAAATTTTAAGTTTTAATTTCCTATTAATGCAGAAAAATTACAGTAACGCCATTGCGCCTCTGGCTGCCATATACGCCATTTACGTCGATCATTCCGTCGAACAAAAATCCGAAACCCCAATAACCGTTCTCCTCTACGGAGTACTCGCCATCTGTGTCGGTCTCTGGATTCTCGGTCACAGAGTAATCAGAACAGTCGGGTAATTCCAATTTTCCAAAATTCCTTAACTTAAAACTTTCCAGTCAAGACATGGCCCATATTCATCCAGCTTCCGGATTCTGCATAGAATTCGGTGCTGCCGTAACTGCACTTCTAGCTTCCAAAGTCGGAATCCCGATCTCAACCACACATTGTCTCGTAGGATCCGTCGTTTTCGTCGGTACGATAAAATCCGGCAAAGGGATCGATTGGAAGCTCTTCCGGAACGTCGCGCTCTCCTGGATCGTCACGCTCCCAGTGTCCGGAGGCATATCGGCTCTCTTGATGTTGCTTCTGCGTATGACCGTCTGATTCGTGTGATCGAGGATTTCAAAACGGGTAATTTCGAACACTGTTGTTTTATTGTAATAAACAGAGATCACGAAACAAGTTATTTTGGTTTGACTTCAAAATCAGTCACTTTCCTCACCATCACCTCTGGCTCCGGAATAGGAGCAGGATGTGTGTCGCTTTCGTACATGTAGGTCGTCCCCAAGGCGATGTAGAGACCGTCAGCGCTGAAATCCAGGGAAACGACAGACGTGTTGAATTTCCTCAATTGGCATAAGCGTTTTCTGTTTTCTGGATCCCAAACATTGACCAATCCATCTGATCCTCCTGTGGCAAAGCTGTTGTAAACTGGATGGAAGGCTATGGCGTTCACAGGGTAGATGAATTCGCTGTTTTCCACTTTCTGTCTGTGGCACTTGAAAGCGTATTTGTTCTTCTGGACATCGGGATTGAGATCAAAGTATTCAACGGCGACCCTGCCTTCGATTGAGGACATGACGAATCCTTGTCCGTCTGGGAAACACCGGATAGACCGGGTCTGGTACTGAAAAAAGAAATAAACGCATGAATTTAGCCAAGCAAACCTTTAAAGGAGATTCTCTGTTTTGCAGAGGTCCTTTCGTATTCCTCAGATCGTAAACAATGATCCTCCGGTCGCTGGTTCCAACGACGGCTTTGTAGTCAGAAGTCGCCATGGCGTACACTTTGTCGTCTAGTTCTGTAGCATGGACAGGCATGCTGGTTCTGACATCCCAGAGCTTCATCAACTTGTCCCAACCTCCAGAAACGGCCCAATGCATGAGGGGACTGTACTCCAAACACCGCACAGCGCTCTCGTGACGACCCATAGACGCGTCCCTGCCTGTTTCGATGTCGTATTTCTTCACATTTCCGGCAGAATCTCCACTGACAATACATTCAGCGTTTCCCTGGAAAGGCTTGGATTGAAATTGATATATGAAACACACTTGCCATGAAAGTAAAAGACAAAACTGGCTTGTGGTGGTACTGGTTCCGTTTGTCGCCTGGAGAATTCGGATTCTGGACATCCAGGATTTTCACAAAACCGTCCCAAGTCGAAACACCGAGGAACCTGTGCATAGGGTCATTTGCGAACTGAAAAGAGGATTGAGAAATAGGATTAAATTTTAAATTTCGAAACTTCAAACCTGGACTTTCGTGACGCCATGGGTAAGCTTCATGGCGATCGGAAACTCATTAGCGGATGCTACATAATGAGGTTGGGCCATTTTTAGAATAATTTAATAGGAAATAAAATTAAAAAACGGATTTCAGAATTTTGAAGAAGAACATCTACGAACCGCGCGGGTCGTTTTTCGCTTCGGGACCTTTGATTTTCGAGAATTTTCCCGAAAATTCCAAAAATTCGATCTCCACGAAGTCGTTAATTTTTTTTATTTTTAAAATTTCTGTTTTTATTTATTTATTTATTTATATTTTTAAACTGAAGACTGGGTTCTGAACTTGCGAAAAAAGGACAACCTGGCAGTTCGGACAAGTTCGAGAATTTTCTTTCGTGTTTTTTTCGTCGAATATGTTTTATTTTTTTTTTAAATTTAAAAATTCGTAAAATTTGTCGGGATATTTTGGGATGTCTTAGAAGTTTCCAGAATCCTGCGAGAGATTCTGAGGACTTCTGAAATTTCAAAAATGTTCTTTTTTAAATTTTTAGAATTTGAAAATTTTTAAAATTTTGGGAATTTAGAAAGTTGGAATTTTATAGATTTTATAGAATTTTAGTTTTTATAAAAATTTTGTAGGCTTCTGAAAATTTCTAGAATTCCTCAGAATCCCTTGGAAAAATTCTAAAGTATTTAAAAATTTTTAAAAATGTTCCAAAATTTTATGAAATTTTAAGAATTAGAAGTTTAAAGTTTTTTTAGAATCTTCAGAATTTTATAAAAATTAAAAAATTCTTAAAAATTTTCCAGAATTTTATGAAATTTTAAAGATTCTTTAGAAGTTTAAAGTTTTTTTAGAATCTTCAGAATTTTATAAAAAAATAATTTCTAAAATCTTCCAGAATCCAGTAAATTTCGAAATTATCTAACAATAAAAATTCTAGAATTTCCTAAAATATTCGTGTCGAGATTATTTCGTAAAAATTTTTAATTTTTATAATATTTAAAAATTTAAAAATTTTCGTGTCGAGATTATTTCGTGAAATTTTTTATTTTTTTTTATATTTAAAAATTCGTGTTTTTATTGTTTTATATTTTTAGAACGATGAGCATACTAGTAGACTACCCCATGGAACATGAATTTCAAAAATCGGGATGCTGTGTGAATTCTGGATTTGTTAGATCGAATAGAAAAAGAAAAAATGAAGACAATTTTGAATTCGATTTGGTTACTCCTTCGAAGTTCTCCAGAAAGGAAGTTTCGGTCGACGATGTGATGAAGAAGGATATCGTATGGTATTTCGACATTCCGCCCTGCGATCGGACTAACCTGGAGGTTTGTTTTTATTCAAAAAAATTTTAATTTGCATTTTCCTGACACAAAAATTTGAATATTTTTAAATTGAAAAATTTGAATATTTCTAAATCCGAAAATTTGAATATTTTTAAATCCGGAAATTTGAATATTTTTAATTTTTAAAAGTTAAAGTATTTTTAAATTTAAAAAGTAAAAATTTATCTAAATTCGGGAATTTGAGCATTTTTAAATCCGAGAATTTGAATATTTTTAATTTTAAAAGTAAAAGTATTTTTAAATTCGAAAAATAAAAATACTTTTAAACTAAAAAGTAAAAATATTTTAAATTCGAAAATTTGAATATTTTTAAAATTAAAATATTTTCCAATCCAAAATTTAAACCTAAACTTGGAATATAATTTCTAAAATTAGGATGTATAAAATCGCATTTTTTTAGGATTTCATAAATCCACTAGATAAAGTTAATTTTGTTTTTTAATGATGTTAATTTCTCAATTTTTCCAACTTTTTTCAATCCTGAATCTGAAATCGAAATTAAAAATTGATTTTCGAAATACGGATATATGGAATCCTTTATCTCGGTTTTTGGGATTTCATATATCCACTAAAGTCAACTTTATTTTTTTTCGTATTCACTCATTTTCAAAGCCAATTTTTTATTTCGAATTTGATTAATGTTAAATATTGTTTTAAAATTGGAAATGTTTATAATTTATGAATTAAAAAATCTGAAAAATTCTAAAAACATATATCCGTTAATTTTTAATTATCTCGTTGTTTTCAGTGTACCTTGGAGGATGGACGATTGGTAATCGCAAGTAGAAGATCTGACAACCGGATAGAACGGCGCTGTATAGGATTGCCGGATTTCGTAGATCCTCAATCAATTTGCATGTGTTTTGATCCCGAATCTTTTTCTGACAGACTGCTGGTTGGATTCAATTACGTACAAAAGTACAAAAAACAGCTTGAATGAAAGTTATTTTTGGGATTTTACGGGTTAAAAAAGAACTAATGTGATTTTATGGATCTCTGGAAATTTAAAAAGTAGATTTTTCTATTTTTTAAATTGATTCTGTTTCGTATTAAAATTGTACTTTTTTAAAAATTAATAAAATTGCCAAAAATACATTTCCATCTGTTTTTCTATTTTTGGAATAAACATAATTGGAAATTTTAAATCTCAAACCACAATTACCCAAGTTGATAGTATACTGTAAAGGATACGGTAATTAAGAAATTTTTGAAATTGATTTTTTAGGAATTTGGAATTGTAAAATATTCATGTTTTCACTACTTTTTTCGTGAATATTTGGGTAGTTCATTGTTACTAGAAACAATATTCAAAAAAGCAGAAATTGTTGTTTTTTGGTTCTGTGGAAATTGTCAAAGGTCACATTTTAAAATTACTGAATTTTTTGTTAAAAAATAAAAAGTAAAAAATTATTGAATTTTCTTTAAAATTTGGGTTTTTCGTTGAAAAAATAAAAAATTGAAATTTTAAAAAAAATTTGGAAGTTTTTGGTTTAGGTAAGAAGGATAAGGTGATGCCATGGGATGGAAAGTAGGTCCTACCACGAAAGTCCCTGAAAATTATGATTATTTTTTGAGTGCGAGTGGAATGAGTCTGGTGATTGGAAACAGTGAAATCAACTCCCGCCACGAAAGTCCCTGAAAACCATAGTTGTTTTTTAAGTGCGAGTGGAATGAGCCTGGTGATTGGAAACAGTGAGATCAACTCCCGCCGCGAAAGTCCCTGAAAATTATGGTTATTTTTTAAATGCGAGTGGAATGAGTCTGGTGATTGAAAACAATGAAATCAACTCTCGCCGCGAAAGTCCCTGAAAACCAGAACGAGTTCCGCCTCCTCGTTGTGATTTAAACAATGCGCATCTATTGCCCTAAAAATGATCCATTTTTGTCCCTAATTTTTATTTTTATTTTTTGCTGTTTGAATACATGTTTATTCTAAGATGGATTTGTTCTAGAAAATTATTTTGTTGATTGAGTCTTGTTGGGAAATCGGAAGTAAAAGATGTGAAACGTTAACTCAGTTCCTGTCGTGAAAGTAGTAATTATTACAAATTCAGCCTTTTCTCAATGCGAGTAGGAGTACTTACAGTAGGAACCCGAGGACAATGAAACCAACCCCCGTCGCGAAATTCCATGTTAATAATGAACTTTTCGACGTTAATTGTTCTTTGAAAACAAACCTAAAAATAATTCATTTTTGTTCGTGATTTTCTCCCATTGGACATGTTTATTCCAAATTGCTTCTAAAAAGTACTTTGGATGGAGTATTCCAGGAAAAACCGGACATTTCAAAGTTCACGAAATTCCGGAAGGAAATCCGAAAATAAATTCAGTGCTATATATTATCAAAATCGAAACTCAAAATTCAAGGTCGAAATTCTAATTTTCCGTGTTAAGATGAAATCCATAAATCCTTGTGATTCCAGAAATCCAGATATCCGACTTTATCAACTTAAATGAAAGAATATTTTACAGTAAGAAAATTTATAGATGTCTTGACACGAAAAATTAGAATTTCAATTTTGAACTCTGAGTTCCAATTTTGACAATACGTAACAGAGTTCCAGTACCTTCGGATTCCCAAAGAATACCCCGAAAATTGTTCTTTTGAAATTTTAAAAAAGTTATTTTTAAATTTTTGAATTTCCGAGGAAGCTGAGAAGTCCTTTCCAGCTAACCAACCATGAGAGATTTCGGAACATGACCTTTCTTGGAACATTGTGGCTCGAGATTTTCGGCGTGTCAGCAATCATTAGTCCGCAAACTTGGGTTTTCTATAACGAATTTTTCACTCTTACGTGATTTTTGAAATTTTGGGAATTTTCTATGAAGGATTTTCAGAATTGAATTTTTACTGAAAATTTCCAGAATTTTAATTTCTGAAATATTTGGAATTTTTACAGAACTTTTTAATTTTTTTTTGTAGATATTTCTGGAGCCTTTCAGAGTCTTCCAAAATTTTAATTTTTCGAGGATTCTGAAACCTTCAAGCAAATCCTGAAAAATTCAAAAATTATAAATTTTAGAAAATTCTAATTCAAAAAAATTTAAAAAATAAAAATATTGCAAAAATTTAATTTTTAACAAAAACAAATATCAATTAGAATTTTCTGATAAAAATTAAAATTAAATTCTATTTCGAAATTGTCTCAAAACGAATTTCCAAAATTTTCTATTTTATTTAAAAAATTCCAAAATGTTTAATAATTTTAAAAATATCTAAAAAATTACGAAATTTCAGAAAATTTTTAAATTTTTAAAAACTTCGAAATTTTATAATTTTAAAAAATTCTGAAATTTTGTAATTTTTAAAAAATTCTGAAATTTTACAACTTTTATAATTTTAAAAAATATCTAAAAAAACTCCAAAATTTCATAACTTTTATAATTTTAAAAAACTCCGAAATTTTATAATTTTTAAAAATTCCATGATTTTACAATTTTTAAAAATGTCTAAAAAAACTCCAAAATTTTATAATTTTTAAAAAACTCTGGAATTTTACAACTTTTATAATTTTAAAAAACTCCATAATTTTATGATTTTAAAAAATATCTAAAATTTTTTAATTTTTAAAAATGTCTAAAATTTTATGATTTTTAAAAATATCTAAAATTTTATGATTTTTAAAAATGTCTAAAATTTTTTAATTCTTAAAAATGTCTAAAAACTACTATATTTTCGTTTTAGGAAATGTGTGAATTGTGATTGTTTTCGAGAGATGTCCTTTCTGGTTATCCAATTTCGAAGATTGCGTGCAACCTCCTTCCAGTTTTTTGAATTTGTCCTCTAATTTTAATTTTTAATCAAAAATTAATTTTACCCAATTGTGACACTGTTCTGACGTCATTCGGGGATCTTTTATCTTTTGAAGGAGGAGCTTGGAATCAAATAGCTCAAAAATATTTAGTTTCATTGTTTTTTGGACTTGTTTTTGGTTTTTTTCGAGAGCAAAACTGTCAAGTTCACATCAGTCAATGTTCTGAAATTTTTTGTTTTTCCCGTAACTACAATTTTGAAGAAGCTTTTCGAGTTTCAGAGTCTAGTTAAAATTTCTGAAATCTTATAAAATCTAATAAAAGATTCTGGAAGTTTTCCAGAACTAGAAAATTCTAAATTCTTAGAAACATAAGATTCTGAAAGCTTTTTGAAATTTTAGAAAATTCTAAAATCTCCGGAAAATCTTATAGGAGATTCTGGAGATTTTTTAGAAGCTTATAGAAGATTCTGAAGTCTTCTGAAAATCTTGTAGGAGATTCTGGAGATCTTTTAGAAGCTTATAGAATCTTATGAAGTCATCTAAAAATCTTGTAGGAGATTCTAGATATCTTTTAAAAGCTTATAGAGGATTCTGAAGTCATCTAAAAATCTTGCAGGAGATTCTAGATATCTTTTAGAAGCTTATAGAATCTTATGAATTCATCTAAAAATCTTGTAGGAGATTCTAGATATCTTTTAAAAGCTTATAGAAGATTCTGAAGTCATCTAAAAATCTTGCAGGAGATTCTAGATATCTTTTAGAAGCTTATAAAATTTTCTAAAATCTCCAGAAAATCTTAAAAGGCTCAGGAAGCTTTCAGAATCCCACAGAAATTTCTGAAATTTTGAATTCTAAAAACTTAGAATCTTCTAGAAATTCGTTTTGAGACCATTTCGTAAAAGATATTTTAATTTTTATAAACTATAAAAATCCTCGACATTTATTCATTTTTCTCCAAAAACTCAATTTCATCGAAATTTAATTTTAATTTTAGAATTTTATAAAATTTCAAAAATATTTTAAAAATACTTTGGTGTTTTTTAATTTCGAAAATCTCCAAATTTTCAAAAACAAAGTTGAATTAAATATTTAAAAAATTTTTGAAATTTTTAAATCTAAAATTTAAATTCCCTATTTTCTATGGTTTTCGATCTCTGAATTATCAATTTAAATTTAAAAATTTATTTAAAAATTTAAATTTAAAAATTTATTTTAAAAATTTATTAAAAGATTTAAATTTAAAAATTTAAATTTAAAAATTTATTTAAAGATTTATTTTAAAAAAATTTATTTAAAAATTTATTTAAAATTTAATTTAAAAATTTATTTTAAAAAGTGTATTTTAAAAATTAAAAATTTAAGAATTTAAAAAAAAATTATTTTAAAAATTTAAAATTTAAAAAAATTTAATTTTTGATCTTGAACGGAAGTCTACAGTATAGGGCACAAAAGTTAGTTTAAATTTCCTACTTTTTTACAGTACACTTAATCGAGTTCGAGTTGGATACGAATTTTATATAATTTTGGTGCATTTTTAAGTTTATTCAGAATTTGTAATCAAATTTAGTTAAATGTTTTTTAATTGAGATAATCCGAAAATCCGAGTTTTTGTTTTCCGATCATTTTTCCACAAAAAATAATTAAATTATTGTAATCATAAAAAATTATTAAAAATTAACAATTTAAAAATAATTTATTAAAAATTCACTAAAATTAAATGAATTTATTGAAAATAAACGAATTCGTTTTTTTCGCTTATTTTCACTTTATTCAAAAATTAACTATATATTCATTAGTTATAAAATAAACTTTTGAACTTATTAAAGTAAAATAATTTATTAAAAATTCGCTAAAATTAAATGAATTCGTTTTTTTTCGCTTATCTTCACTTGATTCAAAAATTAACTATATATTCATTAGTTATAAAATAAACTTTTGAATTTATTAAAGTAAAGTAATTTTAAAATAATTTATTAAAAATCCACTAAAATTAAACGAATTCGTTTTTTTTCGCTTATTTTCACTTTATTCAAAAATTAACTATATATTCATTAGTTATAAAATAAACTATTGAATTTATTAAAGTAAAGTAATTTTAAAATAATTTATTAAAAATTCGCTGAAATTAAGCGAATTCGTTTTTTTTCGCTTATCGTCGCTACTTGGATTTTCCTATTTTTTCATCGAAAACGGTTCTGAAATTGGATTAATGATTCCCAGTTTTAATTATAAAATCCGTAAGTACTGTAATTTATTTCAGATCTAATTTTCGTAAATTAATTTTTGTCAAAAAATGATTAATAATTAATATTTCTATTATTTGGATTTTATTTTTACACATTTCTGTGAAATTTAAAGTACACTAAGTAAAGTACTAAGAAAATTGGATTTATAAATAAATTTTTGTTTTTTTGAGTAAATTGCGTTTTTTAAAAGAAAATTGAAATTTGTATTTTTTGCGATAAAACATTTGTGAATTTTTTATTTCAAAAAAATTTCTTAATGAAATTGATAAAATTTGATATCTGGATTTTTAAAGTTAAATTATGACTTGCGAATTGTGTCTTAAGACGAAAAGTCAAAATTTAAAAAGTTGTGTCCTAACGCGAAAAGTTCGAAATTTAAAAGGCATGTCTCAGAGCGAAAAATTGAAATTTTGAAAGTCATTTCTCAACACGGAAATCCAAATTTCGGAAATTACCTCTCAGTTTGAAAAGTCCGAGTTTTGAAACTTATGTCTTAACACGAAAAAATGAAATTTCGAAACTTATCTCTCAGCGCGAAAAGTTTGAAATTTCGAAATTTCTCTCTTAACACGAAAAGTCTAAATTTCGAATCTATTCCTCATTTCGAAATTCCTCTCAGCAAGAAAAGTTGAAATTTCGAAAATTATCTCTCAACACGAAAATCCAAATTTCGGAAATTACCTCTCAGTGCGAAAAGTTCGAATTTTGAAAGCTATCTCTCAGCAAGAAAAGTCTAAATTTCGAAAATTATCTCTCAACACGAAAATCCAAATTTCGGAAATTACCTCTCAGTGCGAAAAGTTTGAAATTTCGAAATTTCTCTCTCAACACGAAAAGTCTAAATTTCGAATCTCTCCCTCATTTCGAAATTTATCTCTCAGCACGAAAAGGCGAAATTTTGAAAATCATTTCTCAACACGAAAATCCAAATTTCGAATCTATTCCTCATTTCGAAATTCCTCTCAGCAAGAAAAGTTGAAATTTCGAAAATTATCTCTCAACACGAAAATCCAAATTTCGGAAATTACCTCTCAGTGCGAAAAGTTCGAATTTTGAAAGCTATCTCTCAGCAAGAAAAGTCTAAATTTCGAAAATTATCTCTCAACACGAAAAGTTCGAAATTTTGAAACTTATCTCTCAACACGAAAAGTCCGAATTTTGAAACTTATCTCTCAACACGAAAAGTCTAAATTTCGAATCTATCCCTCATTTCGAAATTTATCTCTCAGCGCGAAAGGGCGGAATTTCGAAAGCTATGTGCTGGTGTGAAAGTTCAAATTTTGACCTCGAACTCTGACTTTCAACATCGGCAAAATAACATTGGTTTTTACTTGACGTCTCGCTGGACGTAATCTATATTTATAAATTTATAAATAAAATGGTCGAGACATTCTTTAAAGGTGAAAAAATGGATTTATTCAACCGGTACAAAAATAATATTTACGTCCAATTGTTATTTTTCGAAAATTTTCCAAAAAATTTTTATTGTTTTTTGATTAAAAATAGTCAATTTTTCGCGGATTTTCTAGATTACGGTAGGTAAATTCGAAAATCATAAAATTTTCGAAAATTTTGGATTATATTAAACATTTTTAAAATTTTTTTAAATCATTAAAATTTAAAATTTTATATTTTCGGTCCCAACTGGAAAGTTTCTAATTTTCGTCTTGGGACAATTTTTAAAAATTTAAACTTTTTCTAAAATCATTAAAATTTAAAATTTTATATTCTTAATCCCGACTGGAAAGTTTTTAATTTTCATGTCGGGACAATTTTCGAACTTCTTTAAATATTTATTTTTTACGATAATATTTTTTAAAACTTTCTAAAACTATTTAAAAATTAGTTCTTCAAAATTTTGGTCTCGACTGGAAAGTTTTTAATTTTTGCTTTGGGACAATTTTTTAAAATTTTTCTAAAATCAATAAAATTTAAAATTTAATATTTTTAATCCCAACTGGAAAGTTTTTAATTTTCGTTCTGGGACAATTTTTAAAAATTTAAAATTTTATATTTTCGGTCCCGACTGGAAAGTTTCTAATTTTCGTCTTGGGATAATTTTAAAAAATTTAAAATTTTTCTAAAATTAATAAAATTTAAAATTTTATATTTTTAATCCCAACTGGAAAGTTTTTAATTTTCGTTCTGGGACAAGTTATGAAAATTTTGTAATATTTTTGTTTTTTATAATAATTTAAAATAAGAAAAGTCTCAAATTTCCAATTTTTGGTCTCGACGAGGAAATTAAGAAAATTCGTGTTAGAATAGTTGTTTTTGAAGATTTTTGTAGACACAATTTCCTATAAAAATGTAATTAGAACTTTGCGGAAATTCGTAAACTCGAAATTACACCGTACTCGTGACTAAAAAGCACTATAAATTCGTGCTTAAACATTATTTTCGAATTTTTGTAAGAAACATTTCTAAAATAATAATTATTTCGTAATTTATTATTTTTTAAATTTAGAAAAATTATAAATTTTATAATTTCTGGTCCTGACTGGAAAATCTAACTTTTCGTGTCGGGACCAATTTTCAGAGTTTTGTGGAATTTTTTTTTAAATATTAAAATTTTAGAATCACTCAAATCTTAATTTTCGCAATTTTTGGTTCTGACTGGAAAATGTAAATTTTCGTGTTGGGACCAATTTTCAGAGTTTTTATAAAATTCTTCATTCTCCAAAACATTGAAAATTGGTCCCGACACGAAAAGTTAGATTTTCCAGTCAGGACCAAAAATTGCGAAAATTAACATTTGAGTGATTACGAAATTTTAAAGTTTTTATAAAATTCTTCATTCTCCAAAATATTAAAATTTTAGAATTACCCAAATGTTAATTTTCGCAATTTTTGGTCCTAGTTGGAAAATTCCAAAAATTTTTCTGAATTTTGTAATAAACTTTATTTTTTTAAAATAATGACTTTAATGTTAGATAAAATCACTTAAATGTTTAATTTTATAATTCCGGTCCCAAGGGGAACGTTTATAAAATTCCTTTGAGATAATTTTTCACAATTTTACATTAAACAGTTTTCTGTAATTGTAATTATTTGGACATTTGTATTACCACGTAAAAAGTGTATTTTTTTTAAATTTATTTTTGGTCAAAGATTCTAAATTTTTTAATTTTTTCAATCATGCCAATTTTGGATTTAAAAAGAGAAATTTACTTAAGTGACTTTTTTGAATGAGTCATGTAATTTCGAAAATTGTAGAAAGCTGATTCAGAATCTGTATTGTATTTTTACAAAGTGATTTTTTAGAATAAAATAATTTTAAAAATTAAAAATTGAGTTTGTTTTTATTTAATCATTTTTCGGAAAATTAATGAAATAATTGTAATCAAAAAGAAGAATATACTTAACTACGAAAAAAATCATTAAAATTGACTAAAAAGAGAAATTTACTTATTCAAGTGACTTTTTTGAATGAGTCATGTAATTTCGAAAATTGTAGAAAGCTGATTCAGAATCTGTATTGTATTTTTACAAAGTGATTTTTTAGAATAAAATAATTTTAATAATTTTTAAATTTTTAAAATTTAAAATTGAGTTTTGTTTTTTAATCATTTTTCGAAAAATTAATGAAATAATTTTAATCTATATAAAAAACACATCTAGTTACGAAAAAGGATCATTAAAATTGATTTAATTAAAATAGAAAACGAATTTTTTCAAAATAGAAAAACTAAATTTCGAACAACAAAAAAAATTATTTTTGTTTTTTTCAAACTTCCGATATATGGAATTTTCACATTTATTCTATTTTTTCGTTTTATAAAAGTATTTAATAAAAAATAAAAATTTTCAATATCCATTTGATGATTTATAAAATCAGCTGTAACTTACTTAAAAAAACCACTTCGAATAAATGTACTTTTTTCACACAAAAAGTAGTAAATTAAAACAGCTGTGATGTACTGAATACATTATATTTAATGTACTTGTGTGTTCGCACCGACGGATGAGTTGGATCAAAGGTACAAGGAAGTTTAACTTTGGTATTGTTTGTGAACTTTGAATGTGCGATATGGGAATAAATAGAAATAGATAGATAGAAATAGAAATAAATAGAAATAAATAGAAATAAATAGAAATAAATAGAAATAAATAGATAGAAATAGATAGAAATAGATAGAAATAAATAGAAATAGATAGAAATAGATAGAAATAAATAGAAATAAATAGAAATAAATAGAAATAGATAGAAATAGATAGAAATAAATAGAAATAGATAGAAATAGATAGAAATAAATAGAAATAAATAGTACTTGTGTGTTAAATGTAATGCACCGATATCAACTTGATATATCAGATATATCAGAGTCATTTTAATATATAGATACACGGAATATAATATACTGTTTTCAATGTATGTACACATTGAGTATTGTTTGTCCTTCGACGAGAAACCTTGTTGTAATTTATGTATTACAAATAAAAATAGGAAACAAGGAACAACTAGGAATTCAACTCTATATATAAAAAGCAGCTGGCACAAGCATTCGTGTCGGGATCAAGGTTGCTTATTCAAAGGGCAAATTGGCCGCAAAAGCACGCCCATGAACAAACAAGTATGATATCGATGTATTTTGTACATCAGAGCGGTTTTAATGTATAGACAAATTCAATACTATGCATCGATATTAACTTAATGTATAGGTACATTGAAATGAATATCCGATAAATTCAGAGTTGTTTTAGTATATCAGATATATTGTAGACAATATGCTGATATTAACTTAATATATCTGATATGTTAAAACAACTCTGATGTGTTGGATACTTGTATTCAATATATATATATATATTGAAGACAATACGCCGATATTAACTTAATATATATATTAAATGCAATACCCGATATCATACATAATGAATTGATACATAAAATATAACGTATCTTACACATCAAAGCTGTTTTAACATATCAGATACATTAAATCTAATACTTCAATATTGCATTTGATATATCAATACATTACATACAATATGTTTTTTTTGTGTGCTTTAGAATGGTTTTTTGAATCCAATTAATAAGACTTCTTGGTTTGTAATTTAATAATATATTTCACAATGTCGTGAAGACACAAAAGAAGGATTAATCCAGGGTGGCATTGAGCAGAATTTGATATCGCGAAAAGGACTCACATATCGTCGTCGTAATTCATCTGTTTCATTCTGAATGTTTATTTTTCGGACGAAATCCTACTCGTGTTGATAAATGAGAGAACTTATGGTTTTATAAACTTTCGTGGTGGGAGTTGGTTTCATTTTTCTTCGGGTTTCTTATAGTAAAACATATGACTCATGTTAGGACAAAAGATTGAGCTTATTATTATCAGAAATTTTCGTAGTGGGAGTGGACTTTTTTTTATTAGATTTTTTATTGTAAGAAATCCTACTCCAATAAATAATTTAATAATTTTCAAAAACTTTCGTGGTAAGAGTTCTGAAATAGATAATTTTATGATTTTTAAAAACTTTCGTGGCGGGAGTTCTGAAATGGATAACTTTATAATTTTTAAAAACTTTCGTGGTGAGAGTTCTGAAATAGATAGTTTTATGATTTTCAAAAACTTTCGTGGTAAGAGTTCTGAAATAGATAATTTTATGATTTTCAAAAACTTTCGTGGTGAGAGTTCTGAAATAAATTATTTTATGATTTTCACATATTTTCGTGACAGGAATTTATTTTATTTTTTCTTTATTTTTTGTGTCCAATTCCACTTACATTGCTCAACAAAAAGACAGATTGCGGTCTTGAGGGATTTTCATCGTGAGAATTGTTTTTGTTTTTATCCCTAATTTCATTGGCTTATGTAAGATCTCATTATAGATTTTTGTGTCAAGGATTTACTTTTTTAAATCTTTGTCCTTAATTTCACTTTCATTAGTCAATAAAACATTTAATTTCCGACTATAAGGACTTTCGTGGTGGGAGTTCTAGAAAAAATAATTTTTAAAAACTTTCGTGGTGGGAGTTCTAGGGTAAATAATTCTTAAATTTTCGTGGTGGAAGTTCTAGGGTAAATAATTCTTAAATTTTCGTGGTGGGAGTTCTGGAGTAAATAATTTTTAGATTTTCGTGGTGAAAGTTCTAGAAAAAATAATTTTTAAAAACTTTCGTGGTGGGAATTCTAAAATAAATAATTTTTAAATTTTCGTGGTGAGAGTTCTAAAATAAATAATTCTTAAATTTTCGTGGTGGAAGTTCTAAAATAAATAATTTTTAAATTTTCGTGGTGAGAGTTCTGGAGTAAATAATTTTATGATTTTTACAGACTTTCGCGGTGGGAATTTGCCTTATTTTTGGATTGTTATTTTACTGGAAATGTTGCTCATATGTGAAAATAGATGATTTGTTTTGGACTTTAGGGACTTTCGCGACGGGAAATCTAAAATGAACGACCTTATTATTATCCTCAGGGACTTTCGTTGTGAAAATTAATCTTCAAAATTTTTGAATTTTTAATTTTGTTCATTTTCATCAATGAAGAAATTTATAATTTTCGAAAACTTGTTTTTTTAAAATTAATTTAATTAAAAATAATAAATAAAATTCATTAACGTCTTTGGGGATTTTCGTTGTGAAAATTTATTTTATTTTTTTAATTATTATTTTATTCGAAATGTTACTCATACGTGGGAGCAGATGACTTCACGTTCTTCAGGGACTTTCGTGGCGAAAGTTGACTTTACTTTTAGGTGGTATTTTGAATGTATTTTCATTTGTATCTAAGTATAGACGATTCTATTGTGGTCTTTAAGAATTTTTGTGGTAGAAGTTTGGTTTTTTATTTTTAAGTCATTATTCTATTTCATTTATACTTGACAATAATCAAGTTCCTCATGATCTAGAATTTTCGTGGCGAGAATTAGTTTAAATATTTTCTTAGATCATTTTTTACTATTTTATTTATATTCAAAAATGGACAACCTTATGATTTTTAAAAATTTATTTTTAAATTTTTAGTTTTAATTTTTATTTACACTTGACAATAATCAAGTTCCTTATGATCTAGAATTTTCGTGGCGAGAATTAGTTTAAATATTTTTTAAAATAATTTTTTACTATTTTATTTATATTCAAAAATAGGTAATTTTATGATTTTTAAAAATTTATTTTTAAATTTTTAGTTTTAATTTTATTTATACTTGACAATAATCAAGTTCCTCATTATCTAGAATTTTCGTGGTGAGAATTAGTTTAAATATTTTTTAAAATAATTTTTTCCAATTTCATTTATATTCAAAAATGAACAACCTTATGATTCTTTAAGTTTCCGCATAGGAATTTATTTAATTTTTAAATTTCTTTATTTTTAGTTTTAATTTTATTTCCACCTGATGGTAACTAAGTTTACCGTAATCTTCAGTAACTTCCGAGGTAAAAGTTCACTTGAATATTTTTAATATAATTTTAATATAATTTCATTTATATTTAAAAATAGACAATTTTATGATTTTTTGAAATTTTCGCGGTAAGAATTTATTTAATTTTTTATTTTTTTATTTTACTCCTACCTGATGATAACTAAGTTTACCGTAATTTACAGTAACTTCCGAGGTAAAAGTTCATTTAAAAATTTTTAATATAATTTCATTTATATTTAATTTTATGATTTTTTGAAATTTTCGCGGTAAAAACTTATTTAATTTTGTTAATTTTACTCCTACCTGATGATAATTAAGTTTACCATGGTCTACAGTAACTTTCGTGTTGATAATTGACTTCAATATTTTCTTAGAGAATTTTTTATAATTTCATTTTTTCCTAAAAATGTAACTTTATTATCAACTTATGAACTTTGATAAATTTTTTTGCTTTGTTCCTAATTCTAATTTCACCTGGTTACGATCAATTTCGTTACATTTTAGAAGATTTCGCTCTGAGACTTGATTTGAATATCTTAGATAAGTTTTTATAAAATTTAAATTTATAAGATGTATGACTTTATTATAGTTTTTTAAAGATTTTCGTTCTGAGAGTTGACTTGAGTATATTAGATAAATTTTTGTAAAATTTAATTTTATAAAATGTTTGATTTCGTTGTGGTTTCTAAAAATTTTCGTTCTGAGAGTTGGCTTGAATATATTAGATAAGTTATTGTAAAATTTAATTTTATAAGATGTATGAATTTATTATAGTTTTTAAAGATTTTCGTTCTGAAAATTGGCTTGAATATCTTCTTAGATAAGTTTTTGTAAAATTTAATTTTATAAAATGTTTGATTTAATAATTTTTTGGAAATTTTCGCTCTGAGAGTTGGCTTGAATGTCTTAGGTAATTTTTTATAAAATTTAATTTTATAAGATGTATGACTATTATATTTTTTAAAGATTTTCGTTCTGAGAGTTGACTTGAATATCTTGTTAGATAAGTTTTTGTAAAAGTTAATTTTATAAGATGTTTGATTTAATAATTTTTCGGAAATTTTCGTTCCGTGAATTGGCTTGAATATCTTCTTAGATAAGTTTTTGTAAAATTTAAATTTATAAGATGTTTGATTTCGTTGTGGTTTCTAAAAATTTTCGTTCTGAAAGTTGGTTTTCGTCCATTTTACGTCAGTTGAAACTGTCAAGATCGGTTTCCGCTCTGTGGCTCCATTCCGGAAAGCAAGTTTGCCTCGTGATTTGTGCTTTCCGAAAATTCCAAGAACAAAATATAAATACTTTTATTCCTATATCGCACAAAATCAAAATACCCATACAACTACAAATTATAATTGTTTGATCCTTTGACCCAAATACCGTTGCCTTTGGTGGCGTGCGTAGGTGGTAGCTCGGTTTGAAATAGGGCGCAGCAGCTCAATTCCAAAGTCCGTCTTCTCGCTTCTTCTGCCAGATCATCTGTTCATCTTATTCGTGGTCTTCCGATTGGTATCGTCATCTTTGGAATCCATAGTGTGGTCAGCTTCGCCCAATCGGGTTCCGTCTGACTTGCCAGCTTTATTGCGAATTTCCATTTTCGCTTAAGAGCACTGATTATCCAATCAGAGAGACCTGTTCTCCTTCTAATAGTTTTCCAAGAACAAAAAATTTTTCAAATTTAAAATCAATTTTTTTCGATTATGGTTATTTTTCAAGTTTTTTAACGTCAGAAATTAAAATTAAAATTTTCATTGTGGGCGACAGAGACATCTGAAACGTCTCTCGGACAGGTGGAAAATCGAGAGTGGTTTTTGTTACATTGCCTGTGGGCCTGAATTTTGATTTTTGTTTTCTTAAATTAAATAATATTTTCGTCCAAGTTTTTACAGATTTTTAGATTTTCACAGAATTCAAATTTTAAAAATTCTAAATTTTGGAAGATTTTCGAAATTTTAAAAACTCTAAATTTTGAAAACTTTTAAAATTCTAAATTTTAGAAGATTTTTTAAATTTTAAAAACTCTAAATTTTGAAAACTTATAATTCGAAATTTTAGAATATTTTTTAAATATATTTTTGAATTTATTTTTTTTTAAATTTCATTTTTAAAATTTTTTTTGGATTTATTTTTTTTAAATTATTAATTTCTAAAATGCTAAAATTGTTCGAAAAATTTTCATAAATTTTTTAATTTTTCCAATAATATTAATTTTATTTAATATTTATTTTTGCTTTTCTACAGTATCCAATTTCCTCTATTAAGAACAGAACTAAAAATAAAATTATTTTTTAGATTTAATTTTTTTGTTTATAAAATATTAATTTAATGATTTTTAAATTGTGGAATAATTTTATTTTTAATTTGACCGAGTTGTTTTTATTCGATTTTATTTTTTATTTTTTTCCGTTTTTTGTGAACTTTGACTTTTAAAAAAATAATTTAAAAATTTTTAAAAATTTTAAATAAAAATAAAAATATCGAAATTTTTGTTTTTAAAATTGTTTAAAATCACAGAAATATTAATTTTTTACTTTTGGTCCCGAGTGGAAAATTTCGAATTTTCGTGTTGGGAGAATTTCGTTAAAAAAATCGTTATTTTTTACAATAAAATTATTTTAGAAATTCCTGAGATCAAGAAAAGTGAAAATTTCGTATTTTTGGTCCCGGGTGGAAAATTTCGAATTTTCGTGTTGGGAGAATTTTTTTGAATTTCGTTAAAAAAATTGTTATTTTTTACAATAAAATTATTGTAGAAATTCCTGAGATCATGAAAACTGAAAATTTCGCACTTTTGGTCCCGAGTGGAAAATTTCGAATTTTCGGGTTGGGAGAATTTTCAAAGAAGTTTATAGAAAAAAGTTTTATTTTTATAAAAATTTGTAATTCTGCAAAAATATTAGGTTTCTTAATTTTCGTTTTCAGCTGGACAATTTTGAAAATTAAGGTCGAATTAATTTTAGAAATACTGTGACGGACATTCTTAAATTTACAAAAAACACGATTTCATAGTCTTTTGGATAGTTTTAAAATTTTGCAACGGTACGTAAATGTCAAGTTTTATAAATTTGATCTCAACTGGAAAATTCCGAATGTCGCGTCGAGATTGGTTTTTGGAATTTTTAAACTAAAAATTTTTATTTTTCATAATATTGATTTTTAAATCTTATAAAACTACTAAAATCATAATTTTTTTAAATTTTTGGTCCCAACTGGAAAATTCCGAACTTCGCGTCGAGACTAATTTTTGGAATTTTTAAACTAAAAATTTTTATTTTTCGCAATATGGATTTTCGAATTTTTAAAATTACTAAAATCATAATTTTTTTACTTTTTGATCTCGACCGGAAAATTAAAAACATTTTTTTTCATAATTTTTTTTGAAGTTTTATGAAAGTATAAAAATTATGTAATTCTTATTATTAATTAAAAAACTTCTAAAATTTCCTTTTACAATTTTTTAAAATTATTTTTTGAGTTTTTATAAATTTTTTAGATTAATTAGGAAATATAAATTTTTTTTAATAATTTTTTTATGAATTTTTATAAATTCTTTTGAATTATTTTTTTTATAAATTTTTATAAATTTTTTAAAATTATTTTTTTATGAATTTTTATAATTTTTTTTGAATTATTTTTTTTATGAATTTTTATAAATTTTTTAAAATTATTTTTTTATGAATTTTTATAAATTTTTTTTCATAAATTTTTATAATTTTTTTTAATAATTTTTATGATAATATGATTTTTGGAACCATTTTTCCTAGAATCAGGTTGTCAAGAAAAGACAAAAAATTGGACGAAAATTGAGTCTTGTTTTTTTGAGTGACATTTTTTCGAATATTGAGATCTGGACTGAAAATATTGCAAATTGAAACAAAAATTTTATGAAAAAAATTAAACATTATTTAATCGTAAAAAATTCGAAAAAACGATTTTTTTCAACAATTAAATTATACTTTAATTTTATAAATCTTTTTTTAACTTCAAAACAGATTCGGGGAAATTTGATTTTTTTAGTTATATCAAAAATTAATAAATTTTTTAATTTAATATTTACTTGGAGCTATATTTGGTCCCGAGAAGAAAAAAAACGTGATTTTTAGACGAAAATTAGGTTCATAAAAAATTAAAAATAAATTTTCTGTGGTCCTGAGAAGAAAATTTTCAATAAATGGTCCTAGAGCGAAAACTTTAATTTACATATAATTAAAAATAAATTTTGTGGTCCTGAGAAGAAAATTTTTAATAAATGGTCCTAGAGCGAAAATTTCAATTTATATAAAATTAAAAATAAATTTTGTGGTCCTGAGAAGAAAGTTTTAAAAAAAGTGATTTTTAGACGAAAATTAGGTTCATAAAAAATTAAAAATAAATTTTCTGTGGTCCTGAGAAGAAAATTTTTAATAAAGGGTCCTGCAACGAAAACTTTAATTTACATATAATTAAAAATAAATTTTGTGGTCCCGAGAAGAAAGTTTTAAAAAAAGTGATTTTTAGATGAAAATGAGGTTCATAAAAAATTAAAAATAAATTTTGTGGTCCTAAGAAGAAAATTTTTAATAAATGGTCCTAGAGCGAAAATTTCAATTTACATATAATTAAAAATAAATTTTCTGTGGTCCTGAAAAGAAAGTTTTTAATAAATGGTTGTGAAACGAAAATTTGCATTTTAGAAAAGTTTGTTTTTAATTCTTTACAGTATGCTATGGAGGTAGGGAAATCTATTTTTTATGTTTTTTGACCAAAAACTTGTTCATTGGTCCGTTAAGAATTCCTTGCAGTAGGTCTATTGCCCTTCCATTTGACAACTGTTTCCTTTTTTAAAAAACATATCCAATTTTTGGTTCCGACGCGAATAATGTTTAAGTTACTTTACATTTGTAAAGTTGGTTATTACTTGTTTGTAAACTAACTATATTGATTAAAAAGTGAATTATGGAGTGTTCGTGACAGGACCAAAAATCGAAATTTTAAAAAATTTGGAAAAATTTCGATCCCGACGCGAATGATGTTTAAATTACTGTACATCTATAAAGTTGATTGTTAATATACATAGTTATCCAAATTCGTGGTTGAAAAACATATTGGACGTCATTCGTGGCGGGACCAAAAAATTCCATTTTTAGAGAACTTCTACGAGTTTTGGTCCCGACGCGAATAATGTTTAAATTACTGTACATCTACAAAGTTGGTTATTAATGAAAATAATTAGTCAAATTTGTAATTAAAGATGAATTTTACAGTAATCGTGGCGGAACCAAAAATTTTAATTTTTTGTTTTTTTAATAGCGGTTCTGACGCGACTCATATTTGACTCATTATGTACCAATGTACTTAATTATTAATTATTTATGGAATAATTGGCCAAATTCGTAAATGAAAAGCAAATTAGACATCATATTTTTTATTTTTTTAAAATACACTAAGCACTGGTCCCGACACGAAAAAAAATGATTTTTTAATAACAGTGAAATTCATTATAGTACTGTAAAAGTTTCCGAAAATTAAAATTTTCTAAGAACTTCTACAAGTACTGGTCTCGACACGAAAAGAATTAATTTTTTAATAACAATAAGACTTATTACAGTACTATAAAAATTTCCGAAAATTAAAATTTTCCAAGAACTTCTACAAGTACTGGTCTCGACACGAAAAGAATAAATTTTTTAATAACAATAAGACTCATTACAGTACTATAAAAATTCCCAAAAATTAAATCAAAAAGTATTTTTGGCAAGACCGAAAATTTCTTAGTTTTAATTTTCTTATTATTGTAAGTACTGGTCCTGACATGAAAAAACTTAATTTATTTTTTGCTTACAAACTTTGTTTGGGAGTTACAAAAGTTTTGAAAATTAAATCAAACATTGTAGCACGACCAAAAATCTTTTGTTTTTTAAAAGTACATTGTAAGTAATGATCCTGCCGCGAAAAAAGCTTATTTTCAATTATTGACTTGATTATGGTATTTAAAAAAGTTCTTAAAAATAAATCTTTCGTGTCAGGACCAAATATTTTTAATTTTTTATAAATTTTTTCAAGTACTGGTCCCGACGCGAATTATGTTTTAGTTGTTGTTTATCTGTTTGATCATTGATTTTTTATAAAACAGTAATCTAATTTTAAAAATAAAAAAATTTGAAATCTTTCGTATCAAAACTGAAAATTTTTATTTTTAAAAATATTTAAGTACTGGTCCTGACACGAATTTTATTTTATTTTTTTTGGTTTTTAATTTTTTATAAAACAATAATTTAATTTCGTAAATAACAATTTTTTGTGCCAAAACTGAAAATTTAAATTTTTTTTAACTTCTTCAAGTACTGGTCCCGACACGAATTTTATTTTATTTATTGTTTATTTTTTTGGTTGTTAATTTTTTATAAAACAGTAATTTAATTTCGAAAATAAGAAGGGAATTTTTCGTGTTAAGACCAAAAATTAAAATTTTTTAAAAACACATTAAAAGTAGTGGTTCTGAGGCGAATAGTGTTTTATCTCCTCTCTATCTACATGCTTAGTTATTAGTTCCTTATATGACAGTTAAATAAATTCATAAATAAAAAATGAATCAAGGATCTTTTGACAAAACTGAAAATTTAAATTTTAAAAAAATATTCAAGTAGTGGTCCCGACGCGAATTATGTTTTATTTGTTGTTTATCTGTTTAATTACTAGTTCTTTATAAAACAGTAATTCAATTTTGTAAATAACAATTTTTTCTTTTTAAAATTGAAAATTTTTATTTTTAAAATATTTAAGTAATGGTCCCGACGCGAATTATATTTTATTTGTTGTTTATCTGTTTAATTATTAGTTCTTTATAAAACAGTAATTTAATTTCGTGAATAACAATTTTTTCTTTTCTTGACCAAAAATTTTTATTTTTAAAAAAAATTTAAGTAATGGTCCCGACGCGAATTATGTTTTCTTTGTTGTTTATCTGTCTGGTTTTTAATTCCTTATAAAACAGTAATTCAATTTTATGAATAAAAATTTTTTCTTTTCTTGACCAAAAATTTTTAATTTTGAAATATTTAAGTAATGGTCCCGACGCGAATTATGTTTTATTTGTTGTTTATCTGTCTGGTTTTTAATTCCTTATAAAACAGTAATTCAATTTTATGAATAAAAATTTTTTCTTTTCAAAATTGAAAATTTTTATTTTTGAAATATTTAAGTAATGGTCCCGACGCGAATTATGTTTTATTTGTTGTTTATCTGTTTGATCATTAATTCTTTATAAAGCAGTAATTTAATTTCGTAAATAACAATTTTTTTTGTCAAAACTGAAAATTTAAATTTTTTTTTCCTTCAAGTACTGGTCCCGACACGAATTTTATTTTATTTCTTGTTTATTTAAATTTTTCATTATTAGTTTTTTAAAGGGCAAAAATCTAATTTCGTAAATAAAAAAATTTTAATTTTTGAAACGAGATCAAAGTTTTTCATTTTTTGCAATTATTAAAAAATTAGTTTTTTAAAAACTTTATAAATTTTTAAAAAGACACAATTTCTAAGAAAACGATTATAAATTAGGAAATTAACTTTTTTAATTTAAAAAATAATTATGTCTTTAAAATAAAAAAAAATTAAATGTGAAAAGTTTTTTAAAAATAATTAAAAATTTCCAAAATTTCGTTTTTAAAAATTATTTAAAAGTTTAAAAAATTTTTTAAATTTATTTTTTTAAAATTATTTATAAACCGAAAAAAATGAAAAAGATTTTATTTAAAAGTTAAAGAAAATTGTTTTTTTAAAGTTATTAAAAAATAAAATAATTTGTTTTTTTTTAAGTTATTTAAAAATAAAATTTGTTTTTTTAGGTTATTTAAAAATTTAAAAAATTTGTTTTTTTTAAATTATTTAAAAATTTTAAAACATTATTAAAAAATTCGTTTTTTTTAAGTTATTTAAAAATTAAAAAATTTGTTTTTTTTAAATTATTTTAAAATTTTAAAATATTATTAGAAAAATTCGTTTTTTTAAAATTATTTAAAAATAAAAAAATTTGTTTTTTTTTAAATTATTTTAAAATTTAAAAAATTTGTTTTTTTTAAAGTTATTTAAAAATTTAAAAAATTGAATTTTTTAGGTTATTTAAAAATTAAAAAATTTGTTTTTTTTAAAATTATTTAAAAATTTAAAAAAATTGAATTTTTTACAGTACATTTTTGGGATCAATGAGATCTCGTTTTTCTTGTTAAGTACTCATTAAAAATTTCTAATTTGTATTCTTCTCTATATTTGTCCAATTATTTTTAAAATTCTTTTCAGTTCATGTTTCAAATTTTGCCTGGGGCAATTTTCACAAGTTATCCATCAAAATCTTTTTAAATTTTAATAATTCGATCATCCGTAACTTTTTTGGTTGACTTTTCTAAAATCGGGATTCTGGAATTTTTTTGAATAATTTTTTTATTAATTTTTGTTTTTTTATCCACCAATCCTCAAACGGAACTATAATCTCAATTGTGAGAAAATTCCGGTCTTTATTGTGTGCCACTCCCATGATATCCGTCATCATGCTGTTATAAAATAAAAAAGAATTGTGTTCGACTAAAATTCAGAGAAATTGTCCCAGGACGAATTTTGACATTTTCCATTCGAGACCTAAAAAATTTAAAATTTTGAATTTACGTAATTTCAAAAATATTAATTACGGTATAATTGTGGAAAATAATAGAAAAAAATTTTTTTTAAATCGTCCCAGAACGAATTTTGACATTTTCCACTCGAGACCTAAAAAATTTAAAATTTTGAATTTATGTAGTTTCGAAAATAATAATTACAGTATAATTGTGGAAAATAATAGAAAAAAATTTTTTTTAAATCGTCCCAGGACGAATTTTGACATTTTCCATTCGAGACCTAAAAAATTTAAAATTTTGAATTTATGTAGTTTCAAAAATAATAATTACGGTATAATTGTGGAAAATAATAGAAAAAAATTTTTTTTAAATCGTCTCAGAACGAATTTTGACATTTTCCACTCGAGACCTAAAAATCTAAAATTTTCAATTTATGTTTTCAAAAATATTAATTACAGTATAATTGTGGAAAACTATTTAAAAACAATTTTTTTAAATCGTCCCAGGACGAATTTTCGGACTTTCCACTCGAGACCTAAGAATCTAAAATTTTGAATTTATATTTTTAAAAATATTAATTATCGTATTGTTGTAAAAAAACCTTTAAAAAGTTATTCTGACAGGAATTTTCCACTTGAGACTAAAATGTCCGGAATTTTAAGTTTACATATTTCCGGAAATTCCCCATTATCGTACTATTATAAAATAAAAAAGAATTTTGTCCGACTAAAATTCAGAAAAAATTGTCCCAGCACGAATTTCGAAATTTTCCACTCGAGACCTAAACTTCCAAAATTTTACTTTTTTGTGTTTTTGTAATTTCCAAAAATTACTTTTTAAGTTTTCAAATTTTAGTAAAAATTTTTTTTTTTAATATTTCGAAAAATTGTCTCAGCACGAATTTCGAAATTTTCCACTCGAGACCTAAACTTCCAAAATTTTACTTTTCTGTGTTTTTGTAATTTTCGAAAATTATTTTTTGTCTTCAAATTTTAGTAAAAATTAATTTTTTAAAGATATTTCGAAAAATTGTCCTAGCACGAATTTCGAAATTTTCCACTCGAGATCTTAATTTCAGAATTTTCCTTTTCTGTGTTTTTGTAATTTTCGAAAATTACTTTTTAAGTTTTCAAATTTTAGTAAAAATTAATTTTTTAAAGATATTTCGAAAAATTGTCCCAGCACGAATTTCGAAATTTTCCACTCGAGACCTAAACTTCCGAAGTTCCATTTTCTCGTGTTTTTACAATCTTCAAAGAGGATGTATTAGATTCTGGAAAACTTGATTCTCTCATATGATGTTTTGTAGCCTTATCCGAATACTGTAAACAAGGAAATTCGCCGAAGGCAACTTGTTTTTTTCGAAAGCGGAAAATTGGGCTGTCGGAGTTGTTGACTCAAGTACTACTCGAGGACAACATCGGTGGATTTCATGTTTGATAATTTTAATCTTTCATATTTTTCCAAATTCCAAACTAAAAATAATTTTAAAAATGTACTTTTTAAACAAAACTGAAAAAATTAAAAAAATTAAATTTTTTTAAAAATCAAAAAAAAATAATTTTTAAAAAATAAAAAAAAATAATTTTTAAAATTTCAAAAAAAAAATTTTTAAATGTAAATTTCAAAAAAAAAATTATTTTTAAAATTTAAATTTTTTAAACAATTTATGTTTTTTAAATATTTTTTATTTTTTTGAATTTTTTTAATTTGTTTAATTTTTAAAAATTATTTTTTTTAATTTTTAAAAATCATTTTTTTTTAGTTTTTAAAGATTATTTTTTTTTGAACTTTTTAAACTTTTGAATCCACTTCAAACATGTGGATTTTTTGTCACAAATAAATCTCAGTTCTTAGATTAAAATTTTTTAATTTAAACTTTAAATCTCTTGAAGACGAAATTTATTAATATTTTTCTATTCACTTTTATTTTGCTTATTTGTCTGTCAATTCCACGTGGTTTTTTACATTATTAAAATAGCTGTCCAATTTTAAACATTTTCGAATTTTGTTGGAATTCTGGAATTTTATTCGAAAATGGATTCAGAAGCTTTTTAGAAATGAATCTGGAATCAGATTCAGAAGCTTTTTAGAAATGAATTCGAAAGTGGATTCTGAGGCTTTTTAGAAATGAATCTGGAATCGGATTCTGAATATTTTTAGAAATGAATTCGAAAATGGATTCAGAAGCTTTTTAGAAATGAATTCGAAAATGGATTCTGAATCCTTGTACAATTTCACTGGAAATCGGAATCTGAAGCTTTTTATAATCGGATTCTGAATCTAGTTTAGAAGTTAATTCGGAATCGAATTCTGAATCTTCTTAGAAGTGGATCTAAAATTGAATTCAGAATCTGTTTAATTTTTTCATTCGAATTCGATTCAGAATCCTTCCGAAGTTCTATTTAAAAATGGTTTCAGAATCTTTTGTAAAATTCAAATCTAGAATTCTATTCAGAATTATTTTTAAATTTACTCAAAAATGGTTTCAGAATCCCTCCTAAAAATCTACTCGAAATTCGATTCAAAACTGCTCTAAAATTTGACTTAAAATCGCCTCAGGCCGCGATTCTGAATTGAATCCAAATTAAATTTTCGAATTCTATTCAAAACTGAATTCAAATTTTAAATTATGTAAAAATTCGTTCCAAATCCTAAAGTTTAAAAACCACCTTAATTATCATCGATCAAGATTTCCGAGAACGTTGTGTTTTTTTTATTTTTTAAATATTTTTTATTTTTTAAATATAATTTATTTTTTAAATATTATTTATTTTTAAATATTTTTTATTTTTTAAATATTATTTATTTTTTAGAATAATCCGGATCGTATTAGGATGTGGAATAAACAATGACGGATTCTTCGACGACGGAGCTCCCGGGATGCTCCAACGGCTCCAGTTTCACCGAGGCTCAGGTCATTTTCCGGGTTTACCTGATGCCGATAACTTACTTGTTTGGCATCTGCGGGAATATCTGCAATATTTACGTTTTTTCTCACAAACAGGTTAGTTTTAAAAAATCAATTTCAAAAATTAAGTTCTAAAATTAACTTTAAAATTCGCAATATGCAAGCAGCGTTGCCGCATATAGGGAAAGTAGACAGGTCGAAACTATTTTACCTAAAAAAGTTCTAAAATTAACTTTAAAATTCGCAACTTGCGGACGACATTCCTGCGGCTCGGAACACTTACTTCAGAGCCAAATTTAACCTATATCTTATCATTGTATCTAAAAAGTTTAAAATTAACTTTAAAATTCGCAATATGCAGGCAGCGTTGAAGCACATCGGGAGGTGGATTTTTTGAAATTATTTTACATAAAAAAATTTAAAATTAACCTTAAAATTCGCAACTTGCGGGCAGCGTTGAAGCACATCGGGAGGTGGATTTTTTGAAATTACTTTACCTAAAAAAATTTAAAATTAACCTTAAAATTCGCAACTTGCGGGCGACATTGACGTAGATCGGAGGTGTTCGAAATTACTCTAATTTTAATCCTGTTACTTTACTCAAAATCCCTATATCCTCTGTATTCACAGGACAATTATCCCAGGAAAGATGAAATTTTTTAATATCTAAAAGGATTTCATTACTGTAATCCAAATGAGATTTATTTATGAATCAAATTTTCGAATTTTCAAAGCCAAAAATAACCATTTTCAAAGAATTCTCAATAAAATAAAAATTTTTGAAATTCAAAATGACATTAGATGGATTTGAAAAAAGTTCATATATGAAACTTGAGATTTTAAAGTTGAAAGTAGATTTTCGAAATCGTCATGTTAACATGATTATAATTCAACTATTTTCAACAAAATCAGTTAATTACTTTCATGAAGACTTTCTGGACATCTGAAATCGCATTATTAATTTTATTTGAATCAAGTTCATATATGAAACAAAACTTTAGAACTAAAAATAACTCCAATAGAGCTATATTAATAAAAATCAATTACCTATTCCCACAAGGACCCTCTTGAAATTGAAAGTGATCTCATGAACTCCAAATGCACTTTATATATGAAATCAATTTTTGATGTTTGACAAAAACCCTCTTGAAATTGAAAGTGATCTCATGAACTCTAAGTGCACTTTATATATGAAATCAATTTTTGATGTTTGAAAATGAACTTTGACTATCATGTTAGGAAGGATTGCAGTTCAATGGTCTTTGATAACAACCAGTTAATTACTATTATAATTATCTAGTTTGCATCTGAAATGATATCATTAGGTGGATTTAAGTGAAATTCATACACGAAACGAAACTTGAAAGTCAAAAATGATTGTAATTTAATAATTTTCAATAAAAACCAGTTACTTACCTTCGTGATACCGTATTGAACATAACTGAAATTATCCTGACGCCTCAAGTGATATCGTTAGGTAGATTTAAATCAAATTCATATATGAAGAAAATCTTCAAAGTTCCTAAAAAATATAAATTAACTTTTCACTGCAAATATCCTAAAATCAAAGCATTAATCTTATCCGTTACCTAAATCACATCGTTATTTACAACGCTAAAATACTGAAAAAATATAAAAAATTAAAAAATATAAAAAAATAGAAAAAATATTAATTTTTGTTTTTGAAAAACAACTTCAACCCAGTGTTTCGAGCTGCCCGGACGTTGCGCGCACGGTGCGGCACTTGTTAGAGGTTTGATTTCGTAATCGTTACCTACGTGGATATGTTCTCCTAAATTCCAACGATTTTGATTGTATTGTTTATTTGTAATTTTTCAGATGCGATCTCAACTGGTCAACTGGTTCCTCCTCGGGATAGCGATCAGTGATCTGTGTGTTCTGATTTTTTCGTTTTTTGTTTTTTCACTTCCATTGATGGCAGAGTACTTCGAAGATGAGGATTTGATGCTTATTTCGCCGAGATTGCTGGTGGATATTTATCCATTTGCTCTCATATCTCATACATCAAGTGTTTATTTGACAATTTTGGTTTCCGTTCATCGGTACTTGGGGGTCTGCCATCCGTTTCTCGTAAGTTTTTTAAAAATAAACATCTTTATTTTTTGAAGAATTTTTTATTTCTAAGAAGTATAATCTTTTAAACCTTGATCGAAAATTAAAAACAATATTGAAGACTAGGAGATTCTGGAAATCCGTACCAAGATCGTTTTTGAAATTTTTAATTTTTAAATAATTTAAATTTCAGATCAGAAGAATCAGCAGCAAAACAGTGGTGAAATCCGTGATTGCCTCAGCTTTGGTTTTTTCAGTCATCTTTAATCTTCCGAGATTTTTCGAAATCAAAGCCATAGATTGCCATTCTGAGATTTTCGGCAGCCGATCATCCATGGTGGTTCCGACTAAGTTGTTCAATGAACAAATCTACACTATTCTCTACAGAAATGCCTGCTATACGATAGTTATGTTTTTCTTCCCTTTTGCTACCTTGACTTGGGTCAATTACAAAATTGTCTCTACTTTGAAGACCTCCAACAAGTAAGTATACTTTTTTGGAAAATCCTAAAACACTAAAATCTAGAAGGTTCCGGGGTCTTAGAGATCTCATTGAAGCTTCTGGAAATATTTCGAAATCTTGGAATACTGTAGACGATTTAAGTCTGATTTGGGGGATTTGTAGAAAATTTTCAGTTTTTATTGAAATTATTTTGTGAAAATTCTTCAGTTTCTAATTTGGATTCAATGTTAGGGTTTTTTAATTTAATTAATTCCAGAATTCGTCGACGGATGACTCACAGATCCAGTGGCCAAGAAAAAGATTTAATGAAGCCTCTGAATGTTTCCCACGTTTCGTCAGAATTCTCAGCATTACCCAAGGAATCCAATGCTACAGTACCCCGAGGAAGCTTGGGAAATGCTTCGTTTACGAAAATGTCACTTCTCACTCGGAAACTCAGCAAGCAGGACATGAACGGTAAGTTTGCACAATTTTCAAGATTTGGCAATTTCAGAACAAATAATTTTTTCTTAAAAATTAATGATTTTAATTCGGAAATTAGTAATTTTTTAAAAGTTAATAATCTATGCCGATGTTCATAAAAGGATGGAGGTTGAAATGGAAGTAAAAAGTGAAAATGTGTGCGACACCAGCACAGATTCAATTAACAAGCTTTGGTTGATTGCAAGTCATTCTTTTTGAGTGGTACTTTTTGTTATTTTTCTTGTTGATTTTCATATCTAACAAGGGAAATCACTTTAGTTGAAATGGCCTTTTGAAATGAATTATATATCATTTTGAAGCTCTTAAAATACTGATTCAGAATCTGTATTCCATTTCTGTTAAGCAGCCTTCTGAAACGAGATAATCAAGAAAATTTCCAAATTTAAGACTGAATTTTCTTGCGTTTCTGATCATTTTTTTGAAAACCATTGAAATAATTATAATCAGTAAGAAAAATAACAAAAAGTACCACTTGAAAATAATGACTTGCAATCAACCAAAGCTTGTTAATTGATCTGTGCTGATGTCGCACACATTTCCATTTTTTATTTCTATTTCAACCTCCATCCTTTTATGGATCCCACTACTGAAGAAATAATTTTTTTCAAATAAAAATAAAAATTTTATTTTGAAAAAATAATTATTTGAGAATTTATAGTTTTATTTCAAAATCATTTTTTAACTAGTAGTTTTTTCAGAAAGAAAAGAACATGGGATTACCGTAATGCTTGTGGCAATGGTGACGGGATTTCTGTTGTTCAATATGCTGGCGTTTTTTAACAACATTCTGGAGCTTTGTGGAGAGTCTTCTGAATCCTACACTCTTTTGATTGAACTTTCTACTCTACTGGTCAACCTCAACGGAGCAACTACAGTAATCATCTACTTGGCTTTTGGGACCAAGTACCGTAATGTGTTCTTGAAGGTGTGTTGTAAAGAACCAAAAGAACCAATCAAATGCCGGGGGTCATTTCATGCTAGAGAGAGGTCCAGCAGTCAGCCCACGGCATCGTGCTACCTCTCTGCTCTTCCCTATGCTACTAGGCAAATCACAACCCTCGCCCTCAGGCCCACTTTTTTATAGTCTTGAAATTTTTCGATTTTACACAGATCTGTCGGTTTTTTTGAAATTCTCGAAGTCGAACTAGTTCAAAATTTAATTTTCAACGGTTCAAAATTCAATGTTTTGTTTTTAAAAGTTCAATATTCAGCTTTTAAAAACTCGAGATTTGAGTCTAAAGTTCGAACTCGACAGTTCTGGTTTTATATCCCGAGGACAAGGTTATACTTGTTCGATTGGGGCTTGAGAAAATTCGAAATGCTGCCTTGCCGACGCTTCAGGAAGCTCTATTTTGAAATTTCATTTTTATCTCAGCTAAACAGAAAATAAAATACAGTAAGGATTATACAGTAGTGATCTGCAATTTTTGTTTGAGTGAAAGAGGAAAAGAGGGAACTTTCATCAAGAAAATTATTATCGAAGAAAGTCCCTTAATCTTTTTTATCCGAAATATGTTTTAAAAAATAGTCTACAGTAAGAAACTGGATACTGTAAAAATCGGGAATTTTTCACCTAACGGAGGGGTAAGGGAACTTTCGCTTTGAGAAAATTTTTTCTTTTTTTACTTTCACAGTTTTAATTTGCACGATTTTTTAAGTTTGCTTCACCTGTACTGCGTCTTTTCGGATGTGGTCATCTGATTCCCGAAGGATCTCTGGATAAGCTGAATCCGAACGAGAGCACCTTCCTCATCATGTCCAGTCAGTTCGATTTGCCAGAACGAAGAAGACGTTCGAAAATAATTTGGCAACAAAGCTTATGCTCTAATTAATTTTATACTTTTTTAAACTTTTTTGCACTTTCACAATCACTGATTTTACGGGTTTTTTAAAATTAATAATTAGATTAGATTACTGTAATGGGTGAATAAATACGTCGTTAATCGTTGTTTTGAAAAGAATAAGAAGCTCTTCGGTTACCGTAATGGAGGATGAAGATGTTCTTAGTTGTGATTCTAACAAGAAAAAAAAGTTTCGTGGATATTGTAGTTAATAAAGAAAAATATTTCCAATTATGTTCTTAATAGAAAAATTTGTGATTACTGTAATAAGTGAAGAAATGTTCTTAGTTGTGATTCTAACAAGAAAGAAAAAATCTGAACTACTGTAATAGGCAACTAAAAATGTCCTGAATTACGATCTCGAAGAGAATAAAAAACTTCATGATTACTGTAAAAAGAAAATAAATACATTTTCAACCGTGGTCTCGAAGGGAAAGAATTTTATGGTTACTGTAGTCAGTAGATGAACTTGTCATTAATTATGGTTTTGAGAAGGATAAGAAGCTTCGTAGTTACCGTAATTATTGCCGTAGTTTCTGGGTGGACAGCGGCAGTAAAGAGCGTCGGGGCCGGGGACGCCGGGGGGGCCTTTTTCCCCTGGGGTACCGTCGACACCTTTTGGTCCGGGGATGCCGGCGGGTCCTGCAGGGCCTTCGGGACCGATGTCCCCGGGGTATCCGGTGTTTCCATTTTCGCCGGGAGGGCCCTCAATTCCGGGGTTTCCTTGGAGTCCTTTGGGTCCTTTGAGACCGACGAATCTCTTTGTGGATCTGCCGGGTTTTCCTCTTGAACCGATTTTTCCGACTTTTCCAGGAGGTCCAGGGGGGCCAGATTCCCCGGGGGATCCTGGAGAACCGTCCGCTCCGGGAGTGCCATGAAGTCCTCTAGGCCCTCTCGGTCCTCTAGCCCCCGGCTTCCCCCTCGCCCCCGGACCCCCAGGCTCCCCAGGAGGACAACTGAAACAACTCCCGAAGTCCTGCTGATTCGCTTCCACATTGTCCGCTCCAAGACCAGGTTTCCCAGGAATCCCGTTTTCACCGTCGATCCCGGGTTCTCCGCGAAGTCCCCTAGGGCCCGGAGGTCCTGGGGGACATAGGTTCTCCTCAGGAACGACACAATTACAAACAGGTGGCGGAGGCGGGGTGAAGGCCGGGGGCTTCGCTTCTTCTACCCCAAGTGAAGGAAAGTAAGAAAATTGTTGGTAATAAGATTGTTTTTTCGATCGACGGACATCGTTCAACTTCTGCTTGATCGGCTGGGAAATCTCGTCCAATTGAGAAGATATCTCCACCGCCATAGTCTGAAAAAAATAAAATAATTATTAAGAAATTTAAAAATAATTAAGAAATTTAAAAATATTTAAAAAATTTAAAAATTATTAAAAAAATTTAAAAAATTAAATTTTCCAAAATAATTTTGAAATAAATTTTTCGATTTTTGAGGAATTTTTAAGATTTTAAATTTTAGATAATTTTAAAATTTTCAGATTTTTAAGATTTTTGAAATTTTTATATTTTTGAAGATCTTTGGTTTTTTTCTAAGATATTCAAAATAAGCCGGTGGGAATCGATATATCGCAAACCGAATCACGGGTTCGAGTCCTGGCCGGCCCGAACCCAAGGTTTTAAAGCTACCCCACCTCCTCAGGGGGTTTTAGAGCGAAAAGGGGACATATTCAATGTGGAAGATAAAGTGAGTCCGAGTGCTGCTGACCCCAGTGGACTTTTAAAAGCTATAGTTGACTCATAAAAACCAAAGTTGACCTTAGGGGTCAAGGTGGAAGTCCGTTTTCGCCACACCCAGCCGTTTTCCAGAACTTCCGGATACTTGCAGATTTGGAAACTTCCATCTACCTCGATTATTGGGCCGTTTTTATCTTTTTATTTATTTATTTTTTATTCGAAATCCAAAAACTCACTCGAAATTGATCCATTTCGGCATCGAATTCTCTCTCGATGTTCTTGATTTCGAGAAAGACGTCCCAACTGCAGATGAAGGAGATCAGCAGAGCCCCGGCCCCGAGGGTACAGGCCCCGTAGAAAGGCAGACGATTCTTCATTTTTTCTGACGGATAAATTTCGTAAATTTCGACTTTTATAGTTATCCGAAATTTTTTATGCAAATTAGAAATCAAATAAAATCGAAATTGAGTCAGCGTGAAACTTTCTAATTTCCTGGATTTTTAGTGAAAATTGCCACCCGTGGATTTTACGATTTCTTGGATTTTAATGAAAATTCCATTTTTCTGGATTTTAAAATATCTTTTTTTTAATATAAATTCGTAAAAATGATATATTGGATTTTTATGTGATTTTTTAGAAAACTTTATCCATGGAATAATCTTTCAGAAAATGTTAATTCTACAGTATGCAAATTTATGAAAAATTTTTAATTGTATTTAGTTTCATTTCGCTTGAGAATAAGTAAATTTTTTATTTTCGCTTGAGAATAAGCGAGTTCGCTAGAAAGATGAGCGATTATCTGACAAGAGTTGATTTCTCATTATATGATAATTTTTTCACAAATAATGACGTAATTTTCTAGGTAATTTTCATTCTACAGTATACAAATTTATGAAAAAATTTAAACTGTATTTAATTTTATTTCGCTTGAGAATAAGCGAGTTCGCTAGAAAGATGAGCGATTATGTGGCAAAAGTTGATTTCTCATTGTGTAATTTTCTAGAGGATGTTCATTCTACAGTATACAAATTTATGAAAAAATTTTAATTGTATTTAATTTCATTTCGCTTGAGAATAAGCGAATTCGCTAGAAAGATGAGCGATTATGTGATAAAAGTTGATTTCTCATTATATGATAATTTTTTCTCACAAACTTTTGTGATTTTTTAGAAAACTTTATTCATGTAATAATTTCCTAGATATCTATTCTACAGTATACAAATTTATGGAAAAATTTCAATTCCGCTTAATTTTTGTGCGAATTTTATATTTTCGCTCAGAAATAAGCGAACTAATTGTAATTTTAAATCACTGTAACGAAAATTTATTTTTTCTATTTTCCAACAACAATTTTATTCTTTTATTACTGTATTCAATTTACAGTATGATTTTCGCAATTATTAGGAACTTTCGTGGCGAGAATCAATTTCATCGTTGTATTTATTTTTAAACTAAATTTAATTTTAAAAAATAATTTTATTTTAAAAAATAATTTTTATTTTAAAAAATAATTTTTATTTTAAAAAATAATTTAATTTTAAAAAATAATTTTTATTTTAAAAAATAATTTTTATTTTTAAAACTTTCGTGGCAGGAGTTGATTTTTTGTCTCGTGATAGATAAAGCATAAATTTTATTATTTTTTTTGAAATAAAATTTTTTAATTTTTTTAATTTTTCGATTTTCATTCAAAATTGAATTTTGTGATTTTTTAAAAGTTTAAACAGACATTTTTTGATTCTAAAAATGCTGATAAGGATAAGCTTCCTCTATGAAGCAAATTTATCGATTATTTAGTTTTATTTAACCGGCCATTTTCCGAGTTTGTTCCGTCAAAAAACGGTCATTTTTGAAAAGTCAAATTTCTTCGAAAATGTCGCAGAAACCTCCGAGAATCCTCCGGACCCCGGCTAGACGTCTCAAGAACCCTGTATCCTCCTCGTCAGGTGATTCAGGTAGCCGGAACAACGTAAATTCTCTCGGATCTTCGGACATCCCGGATCCCCGACCTTCGAAGCCCGTTGGATCTCCGGACACTCCAGTCCGACCAATGTACCCTATCAGGTCCCAGGATATCCCAGACCCTCAACCCCCGATGTCCGTTGGATCTCAAAATAACCCATTCCGGTCTATGTACCCTATAGGGTCCCAGAGTACATTCTGTCCTCAGCCCCGGACCCACATGCCATCTGCTCATCAGCCGTCCCAAGACTACACACTCCCAAATCTGTATTCTTCGTCTTCAGAAGTCCCAGATTTGGGAAATCTTTTTTTATCCTCAGAAGAAAACAAGGAAGAAATCACTCTATCTTCTGAAATTAATAAATTCATAATTGGACAAGACGCGTAAGTTTTAAAAAATATTTTTATAAACGTTTTAAAATATTTCTAGATATAATAGAAAATTTCAAAATTATAAGAAATCTTTGGAAACTTTTGGAATCATCTGAAACTAAAAATTCAGAAAATTCCAGTCGGGACCATTTTATAAAACTTTTTATTTCTATTTTTACAGTATGATTTTTGAAGTTTTTCAAAATTCCAGTCGGGACTATTTTGTGAAAATTTATATTCTTACAGTATGATTTTTGAAGTTTTTTAAAATTCCAGTCGAGACCATTTTGTGAAAATTTCAATTTTTACAGTATGATGGATTTAAAAAAATTTGATATTTCAGTACGATTACTGTAATAATCAACAACGTCAGCAGCAATTCGGAGAAGAACGCCTTCTACATCAACGCCCTCACTTACGACAAACATAGGGTCGTGATCAAGGCTTACGGTCATGAGAGCGACATCTTGGAAGCCGACGTCAAAGCCGACGCTGTTTTCAGATTCGCGAATTTGAAGACCAAAAAAGTCGGAAATATAAACAACAGCGACGTTTTTTTCGATTTTCTTTTTGCAAAAGATTCCAAAGTCAATTGTGTTTTTGAAAATCAAATTTCAAAAATCGTCGAATTCAATTATGTCCAAAGTTACATCGGAAAGCAGATCCAGATCACCGGGACCGTCTCCAAGGCTCCAGAAGCCAAAAGGAATTACTACGTGTTGCAGCTCATAGATCTCCATGGAGTCCTCCTTCAGGTCAGAATCAGTCCTCTGAACTTCTTCGTCGAGGCCATCAAAGAAGGCAAAAGTTACTCCTTCCTCGGAATCATGAGGAATTACGGTGATCAGCTCGAATTAGAAGTCAAATTTCCAGCAATCACTTGCATCAGAGAAATCTAGAAAAATCCAAAAAGAAAGAAATCTAAAAAAATCCAAAAAGAAAGAAATCTAGAAAAATCCAAAAAAAAAGAAATCTAAAAAAATTTAAAAAAAAAGAAATCTAAAAAAATTTAAAAAATCTAAAATTTAAAAAAAATCTAAAAAGTTTTAAATTCGAAAATTTAGAAATTAAAAATTGTTAAATTTTAAAAAATAAAAAAAAGTGATTATTATTGTGTTTTGTTTTTTTGTGAATAAATGTTAAAAAAATTTTTTGATTTCTAAAAATCAATAAATATTTGCATTTTTAAAAATCAAAGTTGATGGTTAGTTTGAAGTCGAGATTTGAATTTTTTGCGTTCAGACCATTTTTCAGGAATTTTTATTTTTAATTTTTAAAAATGTAAATTTCAAAATAGTTACTGAAAATAAGAATTAGGTTACTGTAATTTCTAAAAAGTTTCAAAATTCCAATCGGGACCATTACGTATGTTTTTATTTTTAAAAATGTTAATTTCAAAATAGTTACTGAAAATCCAAAAGTTTACTTAGGTTACTGTAGTTTCTAAAAAGTTCTGAAATTTCATTCAAAATCATTTCTTGAACATTTTTATTTTTTATTTTTTTTTTAAAATTTTGCGTCGGAACAATTTTTAAAATTTTTAATTTTTGTAAAACACAATTTCTAAAAATAGTTTTAAAATAAAAATATCTTATTGATCAAGTACCAAAAATCACAAGTCATAAGATGAACAAAAGCCTAAGGCAATTAAGTCAACAAAGCACTCCTAGTTGTAAAACATTCCGATTTTTTATTAAAAAAACTGATTTTTTATTAAAAAAAACTGATTTTTTATTAAAAAAACTGATTTTTTATTTAAAAAAACTGATTTTTTATTAAAAAAAACTGATTTTTTATAAAAAAAACTGATTTTTTATTAAAAAAAACCGATTTTTTATAAAAAAACTGATTTTTTATGATTTTATATAAATTTAAAAATAACATAATTCTCACATCGATGACAGTTTTTTTCTGATTTTTCTCAAAACGAAAATAATTCATTTTAGATGAGCTGCTTTGGCATCGATTACGGTATTTTCGGTTTGCGATTGTGGAGCTCAGAGGATATTCAGGAAGTTCTAAATTTTATATAATTTTAATCTAGAAAATTGTAAAAATATTTAAAAAGTTAATTAAAAAAAATAAAATTATTATTTTTAAAAAATCAAAATTGTCACGTAGGTCGTTGTGGTTTCTGAAACCTTCTGGAAATTCGTTTCAGGACCATTCCTTTGAAGAAGTGATTGTTACTTTTTATATTCTATGATTCATCACGAAATCACATGAGATTATAAAAAAATAAAAATTCCAGGTTACTGTAATTTTTAAAGATCTATAAAATTCGTGTCGGGACCATTTCGTAACAGTTTTTAATTTTATAATTTTGGTAACTATAAAATCAAAATTAGGAAATAACTACCAGAAAAAATAAAAATTCCAGGTTACTGTAGCTTTTAAAAATCTATAAAATTCGTGTCGGGACCATTTTGTAACAGTTTTTAATTTTATAATTTTGGTAACTATAAAATCATAAAATTAGGAAACAATTATCAGAAAAATTAAGAATTTCAGATTACTGTAATTTTTAAAAATCTATAAAATTCGTGTCGGGACCAGTATTGTGAGACTGGCACTCCAGTGGATAGGTATATAATCCAAAAATCCTGTTGCATCATTGTTTATTATAAAAATTCAGAAAATTGTGGTTTGTCGTTCCGATGGATTCAAGTATTTCTCCAGACATATCGCGACAAATAAAATTTTGTTTTTTTCGATGAAAGGAATTTTTATCATTTTTTCACACTGTATCTTGGAGGTCTTTAAAGATCCGTCTCGTGACCTCCTAATTCTCTTATCTTCTAGCCCATTTGATCGTTTTTGATTTTTTCAGAATTCAGTTACGTCCAGCCCCGGAGTCCCGTGGCCATTGTCCGCCGTTGCCTCAGGGCAAGCGATGACAATTCTCAAGTAAGTGATCAAGATACTTATCCCTTTTTTTTAGGGAATGAGTGATGATAAAATCGAAATAAATAATTAAAACAAATTCACTTTGGTTATTTTAAAAAAAAATAAGAATAGTGAAAAATTAAAACAATGTCGAAGTTTGCAAATTAATCAACATCAAAGTTAAAATTAAATTAATTTTTTTGGTACCTGAGCAGGCTGGATGGATGTTGCAAGCAAAGTGCAAATTTAACTTCGACATTGATTTTCATATCGATTTATCTGCCACAATGTTGCACGCAACTTGCAAATTTAACTTTGATTTTGATTTTTTTTAATGTTGCGCGCAAACTGCGAATTTTTCTTTGATTTCGAAATTTTTATAAATGTAAATTTAAATTTTAATCAAACTGTTGGAATATTGTGTGCAGACTGCAAATTTTCCTGATTTCGAAATTTTTATAAATATAAATTTTAATTTTAATCAAACTGCTGGCATGTTGCGCGCAAACTGCAATTTTTTCTTTGATTTTGATATCGACCTAGCTGCCACAATGTTGCGCGCAAACTGCGAATTTTTCTAATTTCGAAATTTTTATAAATATAAATTTTAATTTTAATCAAACTGCAAATTTTTCTTTGATTTTGATATCGACCTAGCTGCCACAATGTTGCACGCAAACTGCAATTTTTTCTTTGATTTTGATGTCGACCTAGCTGCCACAATGTTATGCGCAAACTGCGAATTTTCCTGATCTCGAAATTTTTATAAATGTAAATTTTAATTTTAATCAAACTGCAATTTTTTCTTTGATTTTGATATCGACCTAGCTGCCACAATGTTGCGCGCAAACTGCAAATTTTTCTTTGATTTTGATGCCGAGCTCTTTGTCGACCTTGGGATAGGAAAGAATGACTAGGATTACCCGGAATAAGGGCCAAATGATAAGAAACCATGGAAACTTTTCCTTAATGTACAAACCGGATGAGAGATTATACATGAAAAATTTGGAGAATTCAGGATTAAAACAATTAAGAAAAAAATATTTTCAAAGATCTATAATTTTTTGATTATTGAAAATTTATTTTTTAAAGTCAGAATTAGGACAATTTTTTATTTTTTTAAATTAAGTCAGACCAGTTATTCTTTTTTAACTTGATTAAAACAAAAGTCATTTTTGGCGAACTGTTCCGATGAACAATTAATTTTTTATGAAGCGAGAATTAGGCCAATTTTTATAAAAAAATTAATACGAATGATTTTTGCCAAATAATTCATTTTTATATTAAGTTAAAATTAGGCCAGTTTTTCTTTTTTTAAAAAATTAATACGAATGATTTTTGCCAAATTATTCATTTTTATATTAAGTTAAAATTAGGCCAGTTTTTCTTCTTTTTAAAAATTAATACGAATGATTTTTGCTAAATTATCTACTTTTATATTAAGTTAAAATTAGGCCAGTTTTTCTTCTTTTTTAAATTAGTACGAATGATTTTGCTAAATTATTTATTCTTATATTAAACCAGAATTAGGCCAGTTTTTCTTCTTTTTTAAATTAGTACGAATGATTTTTACCAAATTATTTACTTTTATATTAAACTAGATTTCACCCGAGCTACCACCTACACACGCAACCAACTGGAAAGATGGGTCAAAAGAGACAACTACGATTAATAAATTTTGTTATTTATATTGTTGTAACCTCTGATTTCCTGCGAAATAGGAATAAAATGTAAAAAATATATTAGACCAGAATTAGGCCAGTTTTTTTTTTTTTTAAATTAATATAAATAATTTTAAACTAATTTTGATTTTTGACTGATTTTATAAAAAATAATAAATCGAACTTTTTCGGATTTTTTAATGTTTATAATTTCACTGAATTTCCAGAAATTTATGCCGAAATAATTTTGTAAAAAATACTTTTACAATAACTTTTAAAATTTATTATATTTTTTTAAAATTCAAGAATAACTTTCAGTTTATAATTCTCACGATGAATAATTGTTAATAATAAAATATATAATTACAGTAATCTATTTAACGATAAATCACATATTTACAGTAGCAACTTAATAGTGGAGAATGTTTTTACGGTAATACTTTAGTAATAGAAAGTATTTTTACAGTAATAATTTAACAGTAAATTACATATTTACAGTAATATCTTAGTTAAAAATATTTCTACAGTGATTATTTAACAATGAACTACATACTTACAGTAATAATTCAACAATTGAAAGTATTTTTACAGTAATGCCTTAATAATAGTAAATTACATATTTACAGTAATATCTTAGTTAAAAATACTTTTACAATAATTGTTTAACAACCAACTACACACTTACAGTAATACTTTAATAATAGAAAGTATTTTTACAGTGATGCCTTAATAATAGTAAATTACATATTTACAGTAATATTTCAGTTAAAAATACTTCTATAGTAGTTATTTAACAATGAACTACACACTTACAGTAATAATTTAACAATAGAAAGTATTTTTACAGTGATGCCTTAATAACAACCAACTACACACTTACAGTAATACTTTAATAGTAGAAAGTATTTTTACAGTGATGCCTTAATAATAGAAAATATCTCTACAGTAATTTTGAAAATTTATTATATTTTCTGAAATTTAAAAATAACTTTCAGTTTATAATTCTCACGATGAATGGTCGATGTTGCTGCTTATGTGGGTGTCGTCAGAAAACTCGGTCCCTGATTTTCTTATCAATTCCGAGGCTTCCACATGAGCTCATTTTTCTTCTACTGGTCTACTTTGACAATTCAATTTTTTCCAAAAATCATGAATTCCTATATTTTATTATTTTTATTTTTTTTTCAATTATGTGCAACAACAAGCCCTCCGGCAATTTTTTTATTCGAAAAAAGTTGTCGATTATTAAATGGGGAATCTGGATGCAGATGTGTCTTGAGGACGAAAGAAACCAGATGCTGTTGTTTGGAGGAAGTTAACGAAGAATTTAGTGAATCTTTGACCGTTTTGTGAGTTAAAAATTATTAATTTTTTTAATTAAATTTTAATTAAACAATATTCGTATCGAAACCGGGGATTTTTACTTTTTATTTTAACCAGTGGTCCCGAGGTGAATGATGTCAGGTTTTATTTTTAAAAATCAATGATAAAAATTATCTTAAAAAATGAATTAAACAATATTCGTGTCTGGACCGAAAATTTTCATTTCTATTTTTTTATTTTTAAAAACATGTTTAAAACAGTGGTCCCGAGGTGAATGATGTCTGATTCTATCTTTAGAAATTAATGATAAAAATTATCACAAAAAATGGACAATATTCGTGTCAGGACCGAAAATTTCTACTTTTATTTTTTATTTTTAAAAATGTTTAAAATAATGGTCCCAACGCGAATAATGTTTGATTCTATCTTTAAAAATCAATGATAAAAATTATCATAAACAATATTCGCGTTGGGACCGAAAATTTCTACTTTTTAATTTCAACTAGTAGGTCCTAACGCGAATGATGTTCGGCTCATTCTTTGATCACAAAGTTGGTTAATAATTTTTATATGATCATGATAAAATTTGTTGGGGAAGAATGAATCACATATTATTCGTCGTGGGACCGATGCTTATTCATTCTGTTTTTTATTGTTCATTTTCTAAAAATAAATTTTCATTGTTGATCCCCGACACGAATGATGTTCAGTTTTCAAATTTAATCTTAATTATTGATTTCTCAAATATTATTTTCAATAAGATAGGTACTTTTTTAATCGAAGGTTACTGTATTTTTGTTGTTTAAAAAGTCCTTCAAGTGATGGTCCCGACACGAATAATGTTTACTTTCTTTCCACCCAAGAGTTTAGTTACTAATTTCTCAAATATCATTTTCAATAAGATCGGTACTTTTTTAATCGAAGGTTACTGTATTTTTGTTGTTTAAAAAGTCCTTCAAGTGATGGTCCCGACACGAATGATGTTTACTTTTTTTCCACCCGAGAGTCCAGTTACTGATTTCTTAAATATTATTTTCAATAAGATAGGTATTTTTTAATCGAAGGTTACTGTATTTTCATTATTTAAAAAGTCCTTCAAGTAATGGTCCCGACACGAATAATGTTTACTTTCTTTCCACCCAAGAGTTTAGCTACTGATTTCTCAAATATTATTTTTAATAAGATCGGTACTTTCTTAAATAATGAAAATACAGTAATTTTCGATTAAAAAACATCTTTCAAGTAATGGTCCCGACACGAATAATGCCTAATTCAATCCTCAATACTGATCTTATTAATTTTAAATTTTTAAAGTTTTAAAATTTTGTTCGTTTTAAAGTTTTTTAAAAATTTCAGATTTCTGTATTCTCCAAATTTTGAATATATCGATCGTCATTTCTTCAAGCGGTATCCGAATTTGGAAGAAATGTTTGTTTTTTTTATTTTTATTATTTATCGATAATTTTCCAGTGTAATCGATAGTGCTTCAAAATTAATCCAAATCGACGGAAGAGCCTTTGAAGTTCTGGAAAACCTCAGAAAAATGTAAGTCAAAGTTTTATTTTATCAAAGTTCAAAGTCAGAGGTTGAAGTTCGAAATCAAATTTTGAGATCGAACTTGATTTAAAATTTAAGACCAAAGTTGGTTGTCAAAGTTCAACATCAAATTTTGAAGTCGAAGTTGGTTGTCAAACTTCGAAATCAAAGTTGATTGTTAAAATTTAAAACTAAAGTTTATCATCAAATTTTGAGGTCGAAGTTTGAAGTCGAAGTTGATCATCAAAGTTCGAAATCAAAATTTGAATTCAAAGTTGATCTTCAAAATTGATCATCAAAATTTGAGATCAAAGTTCAAAATCAAAATTTAACTTTTTATGTTAAGACAACATTTACGGATATTACTGTTTTGAAAAAATTATTTTAAATTGATAGAACTTGATAGTTTGGGCTTTTAAATTACAATTTGACTAGTAAGTTGCGTTTCAACACGAAAAAGTTCAAATTTCAAAAATCATGTCTTACCGAGAAAAAGTTCAAATTTCAAAAATCATGTTTCAGCACGAAAAATTTTAATTTCGAAAGTTATTTCTCAGCACGAAAAAGTCAAATCTCAAAAATTATGTCTTACCACGAAAACATTCAAATTTTCGAAACTCGTATCTCAACACGAAAAATTTTAATTTCGAAAATCATGTCTTACCACGAAAAAGTCAAATTTTTGAAACTCGTATCTCAACACGAAAAAGCCAAATCTCAAAAATCATGTCTCAGCACGAAAAATTTTTATTTTCAAAAACCATATCTCAGCACGAAAAAGTCAAATTTCAAAAATCATGTCTTACCAAGAAAAAGTTCAAATTTTGATTTCTAATTCTGACTGTTGACTTTGATAAAATACAACACTGGCTTCATTGAAAGACCAAATTTGTACTTTTTTCAGATCAATAACCAACTGTCCGAAACTCGATGGAATCAACGGTACTCTTATCGACAAAAATCACAAACTTCAATCATTGTAATTTCATTTATTTTTTAAAATGAAATTCTAGAATCTTGCAGAAAATTTCGAAATTTCTAGAATCTTACAGGAATTTCTAAGATCTTCTAACATCTTCCAGAATTTTTAGAAAATTCTGAATTCTTCAAAAATTTCATAAAATTCTGGAATTTTTTGATTTTTAAAAATTTTTGAAATTATAATTTCTAACATTTTCTAGAATTTTTAGAATCTTCTAAAATTTTTGAAATTATAATTTCTAACATCTTCTAGAATTTTTAGAAGATTCTGAAGTCTTCAAAAATTTCATAAAATTCTGGAATTTTTTAATTTTTAAAAATTAAAAAAAATTTTTTGTTTTTAAAAATTCATAAAGTAATTTTAATTTTTAAAAATTAACAAAATTTTTGTTTTTAAAAATTAACAAAAAAAATTTTAATTTTTAAAAATTAACAAAAAAAATTTTTATTTTTAAAAATTCATAAAATAATTTTAATTTTTAAAAATTAACAAAAAAAGTTTTTTATTTTTAAAAATTTATAAAGTTTTTATTTTTAAAAATTAACAAAAATTTTTGTTTTTAAAAATTAATAAAATTTTATTTTTTTCATCTTCGGGTTTCAGGACGATTTCGTCAACTTCGCTCTCGAGGCTTCCTCAACTGAGAATGTCGATGAATCACTTTTTGACTATGGACTTGATAGACTTCTCAGAGAACCATATCTCTTACGTCGGACCTGGTCAGTTCTCGTCGCTTCAGGCGAAGACCCTCCGGCTGAACGGCAATGAGATCAGCTACGTCGGGGATAAAGCTTTCGTCGGATCGAAATTTGTTTTTTTGCTGCTCAACGACAACAGAGAACTGACGTCATTGAGTCCTTTGGCGTTCGCGGACATTTCGCTCCTGCAGACGTTGGACCTGAGTAGGACCTTAATTGACGAGTTGCCCGTGATCGGTCTGAAGGACCTGAAACACATAATCCTCAAAGATGTTCCAAATTTGAAAAAATTGCCTCCGGTCCTGGCCTTCAACAACCTCAACAAAGCCGAATTCACTTATCCTTATCATTGTTGTTTTTTCAAATATGCAAATCGAGAATACGAAAAAGGTCAAGGAACTCAATACAGTAGTCACTACGAAGAAATTCAACAAAGATCTTGCAAAAGAAAAAATTATCCATCTTTGAATCCAAATTTTTCTTTTTTTTCAAAACGAAAAAGATCGGTTTCGGATTCTGTTTCTTCATGGATGGATTTTTTCGGAAATCATTTCAAGAACTCCACGGAGGATTCTGGAGAATTCGAATTTTTCGGCGACATCAAAGGTCAGTTTTCTTTTTTCATTTCAAAGTCCAAAACGCAGAGCAGATAACACTAGAGTCAACATCGGACCATTTCAACAGGTTGTAAAAGGGTGGAATTTTCCGTTCGAGAGTTTTTTGAAAAATTTTATTTTTTCATTTATTCAAAATTTTTTCTGTTTTTCATATATGAAAAAGTATACTAACTTGTAGAGAAAGTTCCAGAGATTACAAAAATACAAAAAACAACGAAAAAGATCGAATTTTGATCGAGATTTTAATATCTTACATTACATTTAAATTCATTAAAAATAGATGTTTTTTTATGGTTTTTCATATATGAAAATGTTTATTATTTTATAAAGGAAGTTCCAGAGATTACAAAAATATAAAAATCAACGAAAAAGATAGAATTTTGATCGAGATTTTAATATCTTACATTACATTTAAATTCGTTAAAAATAGATGTTTTTAAATAACTTTTCATATATGAAAAAGTCTATTATTTTGTAGAGGAATCTCTGAGGATTACAAAAATATGAAAATTAATATAACATTATGGATTTTTATTAATATTTTTATGTTTAACATAATGTTCAATATCAGTAGAAATTCATCTTTCCCGATAGTTTTTCATATATGAAAAAGTCTATCATTTTGTAGAGGAATCTCTGAGGATTACAAAAATATAAAAATTAATATAAAATTATGCATTTTTATTAATATTTTTATGTTTAAAAATCTAAAATTACCAAACAGGTCTCAAACGGAAAATTTCCATTTTCAGAATTGCTCATCAAAATGATATGGGGTAAATTTAGTTCCTTTAATGACCTGTTTATTACTCGTTATCTGGGGTAATAATTCCCGTGCTTTGTGGTGACTGTTTGATCCTAAAAATTTCAGCTTTTTCTGAGCAAGAAATCGGGGCCACAATTGTTGTTGAAAAATTCGACGAAAAAAAATTCAAAAAATGCATCGAAAAAGCCGTAGAAGAATTTTATTTAAATATTAGTTGTACCCCGATGCCGGACGCCCTGAACCCTTGTGAGGACATAGTCGGGTACCCGTGGCTGAGGTACCTGATCTGGGTTATATGGGTCATGGCCATAATCGGGAACATTCTTGTTTGGATAGTGATTATTACCATATGGCATCGACGATCAAGATTACATTATTTTTTCATGGTTAATTTATCTATTGCGGATTTCCTGACAGGGATATACCTCGGGATATTGGCCATCCAAGACGCCAGGACCGCGAACGAGTACTACAACTTCGCGGTCGAGTGGCAGACAGGTTGGGGGTGTACTGTAGCCGGATTCATATCCGTTTTCGCGAGCGAATTGAGCGTTATTTCGATGTTGATGATAGCTTTCGAAATTTACTACAATGCAAAATTCGCTTTTTACGGAAAACGGATATCTTCGAAAAACGCTTGTTCGCTGATGAGTGTAGGGTACTGTTACGCCGTGACGATGGCGAGTCTGCCGGTTTTCGGAGTTTCGTCTTATCAAAGAACTTCCATCTGTCTTCCCTTGAGTATCCAGTCCACCAAAGACCGATTTTACATTTTTTTCGGACTTTCTGTTTCACTCCTGTGCTTCGCTGGAATGATCCTCAACTACATCCTCATAAATTGCATGATCCGGAATCCAGGAATGCCGACGAGGAAAATGGACAATCAGATCTTCAGAAGATCCCTCGTCTTGATCGTGACGAATATGATCTGTTGGGTTCCAGTTTTGTTCTTCGGAATAACCGCGACCCTCGGGGTCCCCCTCATAACCCTGACGAACGCGAAAATCTGCTTGATCCTCTTTTATCCGATCAACAGTTGTGCCAATCCTTATCTTTATGTAATTTTGACTCAGATGGGTTCTGAAGCCAAGAAAAAAGCCGTCACGAATTTGAAACGACATAGTGGAGAAAAATCGTGGGTATTTAAAAAATTTATTTCAAAATTTGTAATTTTTCAAATTTAAAAATTTATTTCAAAATTCGTAATTTTTCAAATTTTTTTACAACTTTAAAAATTTAAAAATTTATTTCAAAATTTGCAATTTTATAGATTTTTTTACAAATTTAAAAATTTATTTTAAAATTCGTAATTTTTCAAATTTTTTTACAATTTTGAAGATAAAAAAAAATTTATTTCAAAATTCGTAATTTTTGAAATTTATTTTAAAATTATTTCGTAATTTTTCAAATTTTTTTACAACTTTAAAAATTTAAAAATTTATTTCAAAATTCGTAATTTTTTAGATTTTTGTAAATTAAAAAAAATTATTTTTAAACTATTTCATAATTTTTTAAATTTATTTTAACTTTAGAAATTTATTTTAAAATTATTTCGTAATTTTTTTACAACTTTAAAAATTTTAAAATTTATTTCAAAATTCGTAATTTTTCAAATTTTTTTACAACTTTAAAAATTTATTTCAAAATTCGTAATTTTTTAGATTTTTGTAAATTAAAAAAAATTATTTTCAAACTATTTCATAATTTTTTAAATTTATTTTAACTTTTGAAATTTATTTTAAAATTATTTCGTAATTTTTTAGATTTTTTTACAATTTTGAAAATTAAAAAAAAATTTATTTAAAAATTCGTAATTTTTCAAATTTTTTTACAACTTTAAAAATTTATTTCAAAGTTCGTAATTTTTGAAATTAAAAAAAATTTATTTCAAAATTCGTAATTTTTGAAATTTATTTTAAAATTATTTCGTAATTTTTTAGATTTTTTTACAACTTTAAGAATTTTAAAATTTATTTCAAAATTCGTAATTTTTTAGATTTTTGTAAATTAAAAAAAATTATTTTTAAACTATTTCATAATTTTTTAAATTTTTTTACAACTTTAAAAATTTATTTTAAAATTATTTCGTAATTTTTTAAATCCTAGAAAATTCGTTTCGGGACCATTTCGTGGATATTTTTAATTTTCAAATATTGGTTCCAGATCGATAAGTAAATTTTACTACTCTCATTCTCCTGGAGAACGAGAAACGCTAAAAAACAACGAAGAAGACGTTCGAAATGCGTCTTTTCTGCAAGCCACGATGACGACGTCCCTAGGGTCGACCCCCAGGGGATCCAATGCTTCTAGTTCCACTTCTACTCGAGGATCCACGACTTCAGAAGACCGGAAAAACAGTCAACTTTCGTTCCAGGAACACGTCATCCAGACCGCTAATGAAAATCCGATGAAATCCGGGTCCAGACCGAGGGTGTCTGCCGCTCCAGAAATGAGCGTCATCAGCGAACATTCCACAAACAGCAACGATGATTCCATCAAGTCATCCAAAAGTAAAACAGTAAGTACAGTATATTTATAGTAATTTCAGAATTATTTTTTTTACAGTATATTATAGAACAAATTAAATCCGCTTTTAATTTTCATCGAAAACAAAGTCAAGATTCAGAATTCGAACTTCCGAATACAGTAATCTCCAAAGATCCAAGACCAAGCACATCCGTCAGCATCGGACAGGACTCAGGACTAGGGTCATCTTTGAATTCAAAAAGATTCAGCTCCAGTTCAAACGAGACCCAAGAGGACCAGAGTCCGAAATTCTACATCCACTCATCCGTGATTCAGAAGGCCCATCATCACAAGGACAAAAATCATCAGCACCTAGATACCCCAACCCTGGTCCTCTCTCAGTACTGTTCCTTCGATATCGAAGAAGATACCGTATAACACAATCACCAGAACTATGCAGTAGATACTCCCCCATCGAAGTGTTCCCCAGTAACAGTTACCTTCACCAAAAAGTGTTCCCTATCGAAGTGTTCTCCATTAACAGTTACCTTCACCAAAAAGTGTTCTCTACCGACAGTTACTTCCCATCAGTGTTCTCCACTAACAGTTACCCTCATCAAAAAGTATTCTCCACCGACAGTTGTTTCTCATGAATAATGGTTTTCCACCGATAAGTGCTCCCCATCGACAATTGCTCCCCATCAAAGTGTTCTCCACTAACAGTTACCCTCATCAAAGTGTTCTCCACCGACAGTTACTTCTCATGGATAATGGTTTTCCACCGAAAAGCGTTCCCCATCGACAATTGCTCCCCATCGAAGTGTTCTCCACTAACAGTTACCCTCATCAAAAAGTGTTCTCCACCGACAGTTGCTTCTCATGGATAATGGTTCTTCATCGACAGTTGCTTCTCATGGATAATGATTCTCCATCAAAAAGTGTTCTCCATCGACATTCCCTCTATTTCTTAAGCTTTATCTCATTCCTCTCATTTTTATAAATTTTTCGGTAGTTAACTTAACATCTCAGTTAAGTAAGAAAAAAATTAATTCAAAAAGAATTCCGAAACCAACACGAATCAAAAAAACGAAAATGCCCACAGGAAGCAACTGTCGTACAGCCGTCATCAGAAATACATTAATACGAGTAAAAAGTGCCATATATATTTGTAAAAAATGGAAATTACCACAAAATATTTTTCAATTTTTCCGAAAATAAATCTTTTTTAAAAAATTAATTCGATACAAATTTTGAAAATTTTAAAATATTCTATAAAAATTCCGAAGTACTTCAAAAAATCACTTTTAACATTTCCAAAAAGTACTGTAGTGACCTTCAGGAAGAAATTTCAAATTCAGCACAAATTTTAAAACTTAAAAAATTAAATTTATTACCCGATTACGTTTCTATTTCATCTTTAGCGTTATTTGGATCATGATCTTGTTCCAAAAAACCAGCTCTAATTAATTCTTGTCGGAGTTCTTCTGTAAATTTCTTACAAGATTCCGTTTCAACTCCACTTTGAATCCACAATTCTCTTTTAGGAACAGCAACTGCTGGTTCAACTGGAATTTTTGGAAATTCTTCATCATGTCCCAGCAATGGTTCTTTTTTTTCTTTTTCGGATAAACCGGGATAAACGCAATTCAGAGGTTTGAATCCAGGTGGAGGATAGACAGGAGGAGCAAAATTCAAAGGATTTTCTGACATGCTGAAAAAAATTATATAAAATATTGTAAAAACAAAAAATACAAATTATCACTATTTTCGACACGAATTTCTTTTAAATTTTATAAAATTCTAAAATTACAAATATTTAAAAATAATTTCGACACGGATTTTTTAATTTTCCTAAAAAGTTTAAAAACTACATTATACCTAAAACTAATGCAAAAAATCTCAAAACGAAATTTAAAAACACCTAAAATTATATTATTAAAAATATTACGAAACAATCTAAACACGAATTTTTTGGAAACTTCTGAAATTATATTATTATAAAAACTACAAAACAATCTAAACATGGACGTCTAGAACTTTCTAATAACATCTAAAACTATATTATTAAAAATACTACGAAATAGTCTTAACACGAATTTTTTGGAAATTCTGAAATTATATTATTATAAAAACTACAAAACAATCTAAACATGGACGTCTAGAACTTTCTAAAAACACTTAAAATTATATTATCATCAAAAATATTACGAAATAGTCTCGACATGAATTCCCAGAATCTTTTAAAATTTGTATAAAAACCATTTTTAAATTCTGAAATTCTCATACTTCCAAAAACTCAAAAATAAAACCTTGGTAATAAACCAATATTTCTCATCTTATAAATCTTAAAATATATTTAACCAAAAAACAACTATCAAAAAACACTACAATCCTAATCCTCTTTTTTTTCTTTTAATTCTTCCTTAATCCTTTCATCCATCCTTAATTTGATTGGTTTACTTGTCGTTGGACGTTCTAATTCATCATCCGGAATATCTTCAATCAACTTATCATCGATTGGTCCCTGTTTTGGTGCAATTCCATCTGGATAAATCTTGTCATGAAGTCTCCATTGACTTTCAAAAACCGCCACATGATTCTCAAAAACCACATATTCAACAACATCTTTTTCTTCCGTTTCTGATCCAAGGATTAACTTTCCAAATCTATCATATATTGCTAATTTTTGTCTAGAATTCATTCTAACAATCAATTGAGCAATGTCATTTCCTGATTTGTGAGGATTATCTGCACATCTAACACTCACAACTCTCGAAGGTTCGTTGAATCTAACAAGTTCCCAGAAAACCGATCCTGTTTCCACATCCGGCCACATTTTCTATAAAACAAAAACTAATTCAAACTTTTAAAAACAAAACTAACCACAAAACCATGTTCAGTAACCAATTTATGAAGTTCATTCTTGTTCCTGTTCATCATAGCATTGTGGGCTTCGACATAGATATACTCAGCAGTAGGTCCAAACTTCTTAGGATCGAATTTCTCCATTCCCTCCTTCTTTCTGATTTTCCTGGTTCCGTTGTAAGTGTGCCATCGATGACTGACAACATCCTTGGATTTATCCCAAAGATTTCTATTATCTCCCGTAGTGAATTCAGAATCCTTGGCGACGAACTTGTTGGGAATATAAGGATCAATGACGCCATCTGAGGAAATTATTAATCAAAAACTATTAAAATTAAAGAGCAATTTTATCAACGGGGCATTTTAGAAGTGAAGACTCCTTAAATATGTGTTTTTTTATATTTACTAAGCTTCCAAAACGAATAGAGATCATTGTGATTTGAAGCACTTAGATTCGGAAATTTCGAAATACACCCAAGGTGAGTATATCCCAAAATAATGTTTAAATTGTTTAAGACTAAAAACGTCACGTAATCTACTTTATTTTTTAGAAAACGTAAAAATATTCGTTTTCAACAGCAGAATTTCGTAAAAGTTTCTAAAACTTCCTAAGACCTAATAAAACTTAAAATTACTCAACGTAAAAAATATAGAAGTTTTATAATAATACTCATTTTTGACTTTTATGACAGTGAAATTTCGAACGAAACATTTAAAATTAAAAATCTTTGAATTTCTTTCAGCGATAACCTCATAACGTTCGTTTTCGGGTTTTATAATAATTTTAGTTATATAAAATCAGAAATTTCTCTAGAAATCATTTCGTAATGGTACTTATTTTCCGAGTTTTGTAATAAAATTGATTTAAAAAACTCACAAAATGACTGTAATGTCGCCTGATGTTCGTTCCATTGCCGTGGATCGACGTTTTTGAACGGATTTATGCCTTTCTTCAAAAAGTGCAACCTCAACTCATTCGGAGTCATTTTTTCTTGTTCTCTGAGTTCGACGTCGTCTGGCAAGTCAATGACCATGGTCTTCCTCGCTCGTTCCTAAAATTCCACATATCGAAATTTAATAAAGTTTTTCATATATCAAAATCCAAAATCCAACTTACTCTTCTGAATTTCCTTTCATTGTGATGAGTATTACGGTTAGCTTTGGCTTTGTTGGACCGCTTGATTCCGAGGAACAGTTCTAGGTCGTGCCGTTCCTTGTGGTGGTGGACTTGTCGAACTTGGGACACCAGACATGACGCTTTAAACACGTTCTGAATTTGCCCTAGTTGACGATGAAGCATTTTTCAACAATCAAAAATGAAAAAAATCAGAAAAATAACATAATCTGAACAAATTCAGATTTTTCCGAAGAAAAACAGAGTCAAATTTTCCAGTCAGGACCGTTTTTCCAACTCGCGCTCGAAACATTCATATTTTTTTGAAGTTGTTTAACTTTGTTAATTTTTTTAAATTTGTTTAATTTTATTATTTCATATATTATTTTCCATCCCTTGATGTTTATTTTACTGTTTTTATTGTTTTCAAGGCGATGCATATTGTATATTTGTATTTTTTAGGGTTGTTAAAAGAGTGTTTCTGAAGATTGATCCTAAATTTGTTTTATTCATATATTGTTTTCCGTTTCCTAGAATTTACTATTAAAATGATCTCTAGTATTATATGTATTGTATTTATATATTTTTTAGAGTTGTTAGAAAAATGTCTCTGAAAATTTCTCCTAAATTTGTTTTATTTTATTATTTTATATATAGTTTCCCTTTCCCTATCTTTGATTTTGTTGTTCTGGTGATTTCCAACATTATGTATATATTGTATTTTTATGTTTTTTAGAGTTGTTAGAAAAAATGTCCCTGAAAATCTTTCCTAAATTTGTTTTATTTTATTATTTTATATATTGTTTTTCTTTCCCTATCTTTGATTTTGTTGTTCTGATGATTTCCAACATTATGTATATATTGTATTTATATATTTTTTAGAGTTGTTAGAAAAATGTCTGAAAATTTCTCCTAAATTTGTTTTATTTTATTATTTTATATATTGTTTTTCTTTCAGTATTTGATTTTGCTGTTTCTATTTTTCCTAACGTGATCTATGTAATTTACTGTTTTATTTTTTGGAGTTATCGAAAAGAAATTTCCGCAAAAGTTTGTTTTTTTTATTTTATTGGTTCGTATTATTTCTCCTGACGTTGATTTCATTGTTTTTATTTTTTCTAACGTCATGTATGTACTGTACGCCTTTATTTTTCAAAGTTAATGAAAAAAATTGTCCATAAAAATTGTCTATTTTTGTTTTATATTTTTTACAATGTGATTTATCGTTCTGGTCGTTTTTGACGCGATTTGTATGATGTATGATTTTATTTTTCAGAATTACCGAGATGCCTTCGAAAAAAGCCAAGTCTAATGCAAGTGGTAAACCCGCCAATAAACCCCCATTGAAGCCTCCAGTCACCTTTGAAGACATCCTGGCAAGTGTGTCTGCTCCGCCGCCTCAGGTTACGGTAGCCCCGGTGATTCCAGGACATGCCTCAAACCTGCCTGATCAGCAGCTTGAAAGTAAGCTAGTTTCGCTTTTTGAATATCTCCGAGATCGTTTTAGGTGAAGTGTTAATTCATGAACAAATGGAAACTGACGAAACTGAACCACAAACTTCCAACGAAGATGACTGGAAAACCGACGACGAAACAGAAGACCAGTTAGTGGTCGTAGAAGTCAATGGGTTCCTGGATTCTGGGGGTATCATGGAAAAAGTAAAAGAAAAACTGGTAAAAATCAGACATCCGGAATCTGAACGTCCGACGATCCAGATTGGAGGCCAACTTTATGCTGGGAAATACCGAGATCCGGATGGGTCGATAATGGTGATTGAAGAAAACAAAGATTCCGACAATCCGAGTTTTAGTCTTGCTGGAATCACGGATTTGATTATAGACGCTCAGAAGACGTACTTGTTCGCCAAAGGAGAAGATGAAAGTCAGCCGGGAGAAGACGTGAGAAAACCGATAGAGCTGAGGTCGACGCAGAGGACCAACAAGGCGCTCACTGTTAATATCCGCAAGAAAAACTAATTTTTATATACATGAAATTTTATAAAAATTGGATTTTTGTCAGACTACGTATTGGAACGTGGAAGATTCAGGGTTTTTCGTGGATTAGTTCCTGAAGTCTTCCCTTTGGCTTGAACCCTGGGGGCATTCCGAAACCGGTGAGCTTTCTTTCGCAAGGAAGTTCGAGTTGTTTTTGAGGTGATTTTTCTGGAGATTGAGGGTTTTCGGAAGGAGAAAAATATTCGTCATCGACGTCCTCGAAGATGTCAATGAAGTTGTTTTCGATTGCAGGAGGACAACTGTAGTATCCTTCTTCGGCTTTTAGCTCGTATATCCTCTTCGGAAGAGGAACCGTCGTTGGTACTGCTTCTACGTCAACTAAAATTTTTAATGATTATTTTAGATTTGAAGAAATTTCGAAATTTAACAAATTCTATAATGTGCTCGCAAAGTGCGGATTTCAAAGTTTAGTTTTTTAAGTAAAAAGGAAATTTAGGATAAAAAATGATTTCGAAATAATTTCCTAAACTGAATTAATGTTGTCTGCAAAGTGCAGATTTCCAACTTTTTAGGTAAAAGGAAATTTAGGATAATAATTAATTTCGAAATAATTACTCTAAATTGCTCAGATGTTGTTCGCAGAGTGCAATTTTCCAACTCTTTAGATAAAAAAAGAAAATTTTGGAAAAAAAATTGATTTCGAAATAATTTCCTAAACTGAATTAACGTTGCCTGCAAAGTGCGGATTTTCAACTTTTTAGATAAAAAAAGAAAATTTAGGATAATAATTAATTTCGAAATAATTATTTTGACCCACGCTAACGTTGCCCGCAAAGTGCGGATTTTCAACTTTTTAGGTAAAAGAAAATTTAGGATAAAAGTTAATTTCAAATTAATTATTCTAACTTGTCTGCAAGATGCGAATTTTCGTATTTATTATTTTTGAAATTTCGAGGTTTTAAAATCGAATAACTTACTTGGATTTTTATCTCTTACAATGACAGTGCCATTTTTCGTTTTGATTTTTCTTTTTCTGGTGTCTGTGGAAGTGCTGCAGACTTTGGCGAGAAAATAAAAAAGAATCAAAACCAGAAGTATTCCAATCAGGACAAAAATCAAAACAAAAACACCCGCAAGAGAACTTTGATGATTTAAAGTTTGATTACTTCGACCAAAAAAACTCGTTCCATAAGGTCCTGTTCTGATCCTTTCATCTAGCTGATTTTTTTTCGAATAAGGAATCTGTGGAAGAGATAACTCGTCCTCTGTGGAGTTCCGCAGCAGGTCGGCGATGGACTGATAGGACTCCCCCCGGGAACCCGGTCGAACCCCGTGGTGTTTTTTCTTAGTTCCCGGAGTCGAAGTCATCTCCGTGGATTCTGAAGTCGAAGCTACTGGAGGCATCTTAAAACACCTTCATCCAAAAAATAATTCTAAAAATTAAAAAAATTACGAAAATCGAAAAAAAATTTAAAAAATCGAAAAATCATGAAAAAATTTTTAAAAAAATCAAAAATATTAAAAAATATTAAAAAAATAAAAATATTAAAAAATTCAAAAAATTTTAAAAAAATCAAAAAATACAAAAAAATCAAGAAATTCAAAAATATTAAAATATTTAAAAAAAAAAATATTAAAAAATTCAAAAAATTTTTAAAAAATCCAAAAATTCAAAAATAAAAAAATTTTTTAAAAACCCAAAAATTTTAAAAAAAGTATAAAAATCTGAAAATTTAAAAAAATATTTAATTCCAAAAATTTAATTTTAAATTTTTTTTCATTTTTAAAAATTTTCTTAAATTTGGAATTTTTTATTTTTTTTGTTTGAAATTTTAAAATTAATTTTCAAAAAATTGTTTTTAGAAAAAAAACAGAAAATTACTGAATTTGGATAAAAAATTTTGTTTACTCATGAAAATCCGTAAAAAATTCATTATAAAATTAGAAATACCTCAGGGAATTGGAATTTTAGGTTTTTTTTAAAAATCAATTTTTTAAAAAAAAATATTTAAAATTATTTTCGTCAAAAAAAATAAAATCATCGAAAAAATAATTAATTTAGACAGACGCATCTCGATCGATCACGTTCAAAAAAGACGAAAAAGTTCGAACAGTATTTAATAAAAAAAATAAAAATGGTCTCAAACGCAAGAGAATGGAGAACATGGCCAGAGGGTATAAAAGCACAGAAGCTCTTTTTGTAAAAGTAAAAACTTTGTAAATGAAAAAAGTTCTTTAAACAAAAAAAAATAAAAAAATTAGAAAATATAAAAATAGAGAAAATTAGAAAATATAAAAAATAAAAAAATTAGAAAATTAGAAAATTAGAAAATTAAAAGATATTAAAAAATTTTAAAAATTAGAAAATAAAAAAATTAGAAAATTAGAAAATTAAAAGATATTAAAAAATATTGAAAAATAAAAAAATTAGAAAATATAAAAATAGAGAAAATTAGAAGATATTAAAAAATATTGAAAAAATAAAAGAATTAGAAAATTAGAAAATTTAAATTAAAAAAATTTTTTAAATAAAAAAATTTAGAAAATTACACAGAATTTTTAAAAATAAAAATTTAGAAAATTTTAAAAATATTAAAAATATTAAAAATTATAAAATTTAGAAAATTTAAAAAAATAATTTTTATTTTTTTATTTTAAATTCGAATTTTCACTTTTCACTCCAGGAACTGGAATTTTGCAAATTAAATAAATCCGAAAAATTCAAAAATTTGGAAGAAAAAATTGTTTTTGTGTACCGCCTCTAAATTCCAATTTTCACTTTTCGTCTCAGGAACTACAATTTTGCAGATTGAAAAAAAAACATAATTAAAATAAATTCATAAATTTTTTAAAAAATTATATTTTTTATCATAATTGTGGATTTTTTATTTTCGTTTTCAAATTCAAAAAGTTTTAAAATTAAATAAATTAAATAAATTTAAAATTTTTAAAATAAAAATTATGTTTTTGGCGTTGTGGTCGGAAATGCCAATTTTCTTATTTTCATTCTAAAATCCAAAAGTTAAAAAAATTAAATAAATTTAAAAAATCTAAAATTGTTAAAATAAAAATTAAGTTTTTGGCGTTGTGGTCGGAATTGCCAATTTTTTTATTTTCGTTTTCAGATTCAAAAAGTTTTAAAATTAAATAAATTAAATAAATCTAAAATTTTTAAAATAAAAATTACGTTTTTGGCGTTCTAATCAGAAATGCCAATTTTCTTATTTTTATTCTAAATCCAAAAATTAAAGACATTTAAAAATTAAATAAATTTAAAATTTTTAAAATAAAAATTACGTTTTTGGCGTTGTGGTCGGAAATGCCAATTTTCTTATTTTCGTTTTTAGATTCAAAAAGTTTTAAAATTAAGACATTTAAAAAATTTAAAAATTTTTAAAATAAAAATTACGTTTTTGGCGTTGTGGTCGGAATTGCCAATTTTTTTATTTTCGTTCTAAAATCCGAAAGTTAAATAAATTTAAAAAATTTAAAATTTTTAAAATAAAAATTATGTTTTTGGCGTTCTAGTCAAAATTGCCAATTGTTGTTCAAAGTCCCAAAATTCTGTAAATTAAAAAAAGTTCAAAAATAGCACTTTTCGATGTTTTGTTTTTAACTTCTATTTTTCATATTTTCGCCGAAACTTAAAGTCAAAAAACTTTAAAAATTAAAAAACGAAAAATTCCAAAGGTTCGTCAAAGGTCAAAAATCGCGTTTTTGTCTTTAATTACAAATTTCCATATTTTCGTTTTCGGACTCAAAATTCTAAAAAAAGTAAAAAATTCTAAAAAAAATAAAAATTTTTTATTATTTTTCTTTAATTATTAATTATTAATTTTTATATTTTCGTTTTCAGACGCAAAATCGAAAAAAAAGTAAAAAATTCGAAAAATTTAAAATCAGAAAATTTTGAAACTAAAATTCGAAAAATTTGGAATTTAAAAAATTAAAATTTGAAAATTAAAATTCAAAAAATTTCAAAATCAAAAATTAGAAAATTTCGAAATTGAAAATTCGAAAAACATTAGAATTAAAAATCAGAAAATTTTGAAACTGAAATTCGAAAAATTTGGAATTTAAAAAATTAAAATTTGAAAATTAAAATTCAGAAAACTTCAAAATCAAAAATCAGAAAATTTCGAATTGAAAATTCAAAAAATTTAAAAATTAAAAATCAGAAAATTTTGAAACTGAAATTCGAAAAATTTGGAATTTAAAAAATTAAAATTTGAAAATTAAAATTCAAAAAATTTCAATATCGACAGTTGTGGTTATCTTCAATTCTTGGAAGACTGAATTTCTGGGACGGCTGGGCAAGGACAGGTTTGTCCGAAATTGGAAGGGTCCCTGGAGGACGAATTGAGCACATTTTTGATCTTCATATATTCACCAATTATATAAATATAAAACAATTTTTAAAGTATTTTTTATTTATAAAATTGGAAAAAATGTAAATTTTGGTCCCGCAAAAATGGGATAATCCTAATCTTCGAAAATTGCCAGATTAAGTCTCGACAAAAAAAAAAGAAAATCTGCCAAATTTTTAAAAAATTAATTTTTACAAATTTTTTAAAAACAAATTTATTAAATTTTAACTGATAATTTTCAAAATTCAGACAGTTTCGGAAGATTATTAAAATTTTATAAGATTCTGGAAAAATTCAGAAGTTGCTGACAAGATTCTGGAGATTTTTATGAAGTTTCGGAAAATTTTAGAAACTTCTTTGAAATTTTAGAAGACTGTAGAAAAATTCAGAAGTTGCTGAGAAGATTTTGGAAATTTTTATGAAGTTTCAGGAAATTTTAGAAACTTCTTTGAAATTCTAGAAGACTCCTGAAAGATTCAGAAACTCCAAATGAGATTCTGAAAACTTCCACAAAATTTCAGAAAACTATCTAAGATTCTGGAAGGATTCAGAAACTCCTAATGAGATTCTAGAAAATTCCATTAAGTTTCAGAAACTTCTCTAAGATTGCAAATAATCTCAGAAGTTTCTACAGTATCTAACAAAATCCTAAAACTTTCTACTAAATTTCAAAAATTAGAAGCTTCTACAGTACCCGAAAAAGCCTTAAAATCCACGATAAGATTCTGAAAAATTTCAAAAATTTCTACAGTATCTAATAAGATTCTGAAAAATTCCAGAAGCTTCTACAGTACCTGAGAAGATTCTGAAAAATTTCAAAAATTTCTACAGTATCTAATAAGATTCTGAAAAGTTTCAAACGCTTCTACAGTATCTGACAAGATTCTGAAAAATTTCTACAGTATCTGACAAGATTCTAAAATTTTTCATCATCTCTTAGGATTTTTGACAACTTTCAACAAGTTTCGAAACTTTGGAAAGCTTTTATTATAGCTTAGAAAATTTAATAACATCCTACAAAATTTCGAGACTAAAAAGATGAAAAATGCTGGCTGAGAAAGTCACGTAATTTGAATCACAAACCTTTGATGTAAGAAAATGAGAAATTTTACAACTTTCCGCATTTTTAAAGAGCGAATGTACGTCATAATAATTTATAATTAAAAAAATCGATTAATGCTTAGATGGAACGGAAGAAAATGGAATTAAGTGGAGTCCCAAAGTCCATAAAAAATCAAAATAAAAAAATTAATTTTCGTAAAAAAATTGAACAAACTAGTTGTCCAGAATGCTGCATGCATGTTGCAAATTTTACTTTGACTTCGATGTCTGTATATTCACCTAAACGTTGCATGCATGTTGCAGATTTTAATTTAATTTTAAAATTTCAGTAAACATAAATTTTAATCTTGATCTACGAGAATGCTGCGCGCAAAGTGCAAATTTTATTTTGACTACAATTTCGATGTTGATATATCTGCCAGAATGCTGCATGCATATTGCAAATTTTACTTTGACCTTTATGTCAACATATCTGCCAGAATGTTGCGCGCAAAGTGCAGATTTTATTTTAACTTTAAAATTTCCAGAAATATAAACACAAAAATTTTGATGTTTTACCAGAATGTTGCGCGCAAAGTGCGGATTTTACTTTGCCTACAATTTCGATGTTGACCTTTTCACAGAGCTCAATACAGGTGCAGAAATTGGAACTATAATTATGTTTTATATTTTTTAAATTCAGTCTCGATGCGAAAAAATGATTTCAGTTTTTTTTTATTTTTGGGGTTTTAGTTAATTTTATATTCATTAAAAAAGTACAAAAATTATGAAACTCAAAAAAATTATTTTTTAAACAATTTTTAATTTTTTTTTAAACTTTCGTGTCAGGACCAAAAAGTAAACAATTTTTTTACAGTAATCCAAAAAATTACAGAATTTTGGTCCTGAAACGAATGAAAGTTTTTTTTATTTTTGATACTATTTTTATTTTTTTATATTTGTCCGGTTTCGTATATCTTTATTTATTTATTTTATAAAAAGTCAAAAAAGTTCAAAAATAACCGGAAAATGATATTCAAAAACAACGAAATACATTTTCTCGTCGAGACCAAAATTGAAAGTCAGATTTGTCCTCTACAATAAAAAAAACAAAAATTTTCAACTTTGGTCCTGACACGAAAAAAAATCATTTTTTAAAATTTAAAATTTAATTATTTTTTAAAATTTAAAGTTGAAAAGTCAGATTTGTCCTTTACAATAAAAAAAAGGAATTTCTCAACTTTGGTCCTAACACGAAAAAAAATCATTTTTTAAAATTTTAAATATTTTTATTTATTATAAAATATTTTTAAAAATTCGAAAATTATTAAACATTTTAAATTTAAAATTGGAAAATTAAGTTTGTTGTCCTCTACAGTAAAAAAACGAAAATTTTCAATTTTGGTCCTAACACGAAAAAAAATCATTTTTTAAATTTTCAAAATTTTAAATATTTTTATTATTTTAAATATTTTTAAAATTTTAAATATTTTTATTATTTTAAATATTTTTATTATTATAAAAATCCAAGAAATAAAAAGATTCAGAGATCACTGAAAATTATGAAAAGTACTTAATTTTTTTAAATCCAAGTTTGAAACTATATTTGTCCTTTTAATTACAGATTAGCCTAAGACGTCATGGGAATAATTCTAGCTCCAAAATACAAACTTACTAAGTAAAAAAATCCAAAAAGATTTTTTAAAATTCAAAGAAATTTGAAAAAATTATTAAAAATTAAATATTTTAAAAAAATTATTAAAAATTTAAAAAAACAAAATTTTTAAAAATTAAATATTTTTAAAAAAATTAAAAAAAAACAAAATTTTTAAAAATTAAATATTTTTAAAAAAATTATTAAAAAAACAAAATTTTTAAAAATTAAATATTTTTAAAAAAATTATTAAAAAAACAAAATTTTTAAAAATTAAATATTTTTAAAAAAATTATTAAAAAAACAAAATTTTTTAAAATTTAAAAATTGAATAAAATTTTTAAAAAATTGAAGAAATTTAAAAAATTCTCACGGAAACTCTTTTTTTCTTGTTTCTTTTGTAATTTAATAATACTGAATTTTAAAAACAAAATATTCCAAGAAAAAGAACAATGGAAAAAACTGAGAAAATGCAATTTCTTTAAATTAAATGTTTTTAAAAAACATTGGAAGTTTTAAAATTAGACATTTTCAAAAAATAGAGAAATAAAATATTTTTTAAAAATAAAAAATTTTAAAATGAAATATTTAAAAAAAAATAAAAAATTAAACATATTTGAAAAAATAAAAAATTTAAAAATAAACATATTTAAAAAAAATAAAAATTTTCGAATTAAACATATTTTTAAAAATTTAAAAATTAAACATATTTATAAAAATTTTAAATTTTAAAATAAACATTTTTGAAAAAGTAAAAAAATTTTAAATTAAATATTTTTTTAAAAATTAAACATATTTGAAAAAATAAAAATTTTCGAATTAAACATATTTAAAAAAATTTTAAATTTTAAATTTTAAAATGAAATATTTAAAAAAATAAAAAACTTTAAAATAAACATTTTTGAAAAAGTAAAAAAATTTTAAATTAAATATTTTTTTAAAATTAAACATATTTGAAAAAATTAGAAATTAAAAAATTAAATATTTTAAAATTTTTTTTGAATAATGAATTACAAAAAAAAAGAAAAATTATCAGCTGTTCTTTTTTGTTTATATATAAAGTAGGACATCAGACAGGGATTATGTTGACAGGGACTCCGGAAAGAAAATTTTCCGTTTGAAAATTTCCCAAAAATTATTAATTTTAATTTTTAAAGAATCTTTATTAAAATTATTCAAAATTATTAAAATTATTTAAAATATTCAAAAAATACAAAAAATAGTAAAATTTTGATTGAAATTTTTAAATTCAAAAATTTATTTTTTTTTTATAATTTTTCATATATGAATTTATATATCATCTTGTAAAAAATCTTCTAAATATTCTAAAAATACAAAAAATAAAAGGAAATAGTGAAATTTTAATCAACAATTTATTTTTTAAATTTTGATTTTCGACGTTAGCAAAAATCGCTTTATTTTTACTTTTTATATATTAAAACTTATGTGAGATTATATAAAATATGGTAAATACCCTGAAAATAGAAAAATCATCAAAACATATGTTAATTTGGTTGCAAACTTTATGTTTAAAATGATGTTTAATTTTATTAAAAATCGATGTTTTAAAATAAGTTTTCATATATGAATTCATATATAAATTTGTAAAGGATCTTCTAAATATTCTAAAAACATAAACATTACTCAAAAATAACTAAATTTTAATTAAAATTTGTTTAAAAATTTTTTAAATTATCGCGACTCTCGAACGGAAAAGTTTCTTATTTTTAGTTTTTTGGGACAATTCGAGGTTTATTGTTTTTTATATTTGATTTTTGAATAACAATAAAACTAAAAATTATCGTCGATTCAGAATTTATCAAATTTTGGTCAATATATTCGAAAAAATAAAAAATGAATAAAGTTATCGAACGATAAATTTTTAATTTTTGAATTTTGCACAAATGGACAAAATGGATTAAGTCAGAAAAATGCAAAAAAATTTTCAAAGATGTTTGAAAAATTACGTCAACTAAGTTGATGTTAAAAATAAAAAAATATTTTTGAATTACTTTATCATCAAAAATTTAGAATTTATAAAAATCAAATTTAAAATTAGAAATAAATGCATAAAAATATGAGATTATAAAAAAATAAAAAAATTTACAAATTTTGGAACAAAGTGGTCTCGACACGAATTTTTGGAATTTTCCAGTCGGGACCAAAATTGTTAAATTTTATAATTTTAGACAATTTTAGAATCATAATATTGTAGAAATTAAAATATTTATGAAGAAAATTAAAAATAGTCTCGACACGAATTTTGGAATTTTCCAGTCGGGACCAAAATTGTTAAATTTCATGATTTTAGACAATTTTAAAATCATAGTACTGTAGAAATTAAAATATGTATGAAAAAAAATCAAAAATAGTCTCGACACGAATTTTGGAATTTTCCAGTCGGGACCAAAATCGTTAAATTTCATGATTTTAGACAATTTTAAAATCATAATATTTTAAATACAGGAATGTTTACAGCAAAAATTCTCTCAATGACGATTTCGAAAATTTACCCGTTGGGACCGCAAATTGTGAAATTTCATGTTTACACGACTTCAAAATATCCTTAATTATATTATTTTGAAAAGTAAAAATTTTCATGGTGACGTTCCAAAAAATAATCTTCATACAATTTTCTTTAAATTTTCCACTTAAGACAGGAAATGATAAAATTCTGTGTTTACGTGGTTCTAAAAGATTATTTTTAAAAATAAAGATTTTTCAATAAAATCCTAAAAAATGGTCCTGACACGAATTTCGAAAATTTTCCAACTGAGACCTATAATTATGAAAATTTTGTATTTTTATGATTTTATACAATTTTAAAAAGTATTAATGTACAAAATAAAAATTTTCAACAAAATCCTAAAAATTGATCCTGACACGAATTTTCAAAATTTTCCAACTGAGACCTAAAGTTATAAAATTTGTATTTTTATGATTTTACACAATTTAAAAAAGTATTAATGTACAAAATAAAATTTTTAATAAAATCCTAAAAATTGGTCCTGAGACGAATTTCGAAAATTTTCCAACTAAGACCTATAATTATGGAAATTTTGTATTTTTTTGATTTTAAACAATTTTAAAAATATTAATGTACAAAATAAAAATTTTCAATAAAATCCCAAAAATTGGTCCTGACACGAATTTTCAAAATTTTCCAACCGAGACCTATAATTATGAAAATTTGTATTTTTATGGTTTTAAACAATTTTAAAAATATTAATGTACAAAATAAAATTTTCAACAAAATCCTAAAAATTGGTCCTGAGACGAATTTTCAAAATTTTCCAACTAAGACCCATAATTATGAAAATTTGTATTTTTATGGTTTTAAACAATTTTAAAAAGTATTAATGTACAAAATAAAAATTTTCAACAAAATCCTAAAAAATGGTCCTGAGACGAATTTCGAAAATTTTCCAACTGAGACCCATAATTATGAAAATTTCATGTTGATATGGTCTTAAACGATTTCAAAACATCTAGCAAATTCTGAAATATTCCAGAATTGAATATGATGCTCTGCAATGTTATCCAAAGACCGTAAACAAGGAAGTTATTCAAAATCGAGCAGTCTTAGTTGTGTAAAAATTGTTGGAAATTTGTCACAACAAAATCAAAAAAAAAATAAACATAAAAAAATTCAAAAAAAAATTTTTTAAGAATTTAAAAAAAAATCAAAAAAATTCAAAAAAAAAATTTTTTAAGAATTTTAAAAAAAATCAAAAAAATTTTTAAGAATTTTTAAAAAAATCAAAAAAATTCAGAAAAATTTTTAAATTGAAAAAAAAAAAACAAAAAATTTTTAAAAAATTAAAAAAGTTAAAAATTTTTTTTTAAATTTAAAAATAAATCTTGTCAATTTAAGCTCAAGATAGATCTATTTTAGAGCTTAAGGAATTTTTTTGGAATTTTCTATGAGGGACAAAAAAAGTAAATCTTCTTTGGTATTTCTTTGGCTGTAATATTGTAAACATTAGTAATCAAAATCCTTACGAAATAATCCTGAGACGAATATTTTTCAAATTTTAAAAATCAAAAATTTCAGATGTCTACTGTAAGATTACGGTATTGTAAAAAAACAAAAAATTCGCGAAATGGTCCCGACACGAATTTTTCAAAAGTTAAAAATTTAAAATATTTACTGTAAGAGTACGGTATTACAAAAAGACTGAAATTTTACGAAATGGTCCCGACACGAATTTTTCAAAAGTCAAAAACTTAAAATATCTACTGTAAGAGTACGGTATTACAAAAAATTTGCAAAATGGTCCCGACACGAATCTTTCGAAACTTAAAAATTTAAAATATCTACTGTAAGAGTACGGTATTGTAAAAAAACAAAAAATTCGCGAAATGGTCCCGACACGAATCTTTCAAAAGTTAAAATATTTACTGTAAGATTACGATTTCAAAAGCATCTTCTAGACTAGAATTCTTTAGAATTATCTACAGTAATCTAAAAAGATTCAAAAAATCTAATTTTAAAAAATGTTAAAACCTAAACTATCCCCTCTGGATATCTTTGGTCTTACTTTGAAAAGAAAAATCACAGTAATCTGAGAAGAAAAATCACAGTAATCTGAGAAGAAACTACAGTAATTTGAAAAAAAATTACAGTATTCTGGAAAGAAATATTACAGTACTTCGAAATTTTCAGAATTTTACAAATCTTCAAAAATTTCAAAAATTAAGCATTCAGTCATCAAGAACCAGAAACTTTGTTTCACATGTTCACAAAATCCCAACTTTCGAGTCATTGATGCATATTCCATCAAGTCTTTCAACAACTTCAATTTTAACAATGTTCTAAAAAAATACCAAGACAATTGTTAATTAGAAATGTCAAATAAATCACAAAATTGTAAACATTAAAAAAAATAAGGAATTTTACAAATTTACCTGAACACAAAAATTTGACTTTTTAGAAATGGTCCTGAAACGAAAATTTGGAACTTTTTAGAAATAGTTCTGAAACGAAAATTTAAGACTTTTTAGAAATGGTCCTAGAACGAAAATTTGAGACTTTTTAGAAATGGTCCTGAAACGAAAATCTCCTTTTTTGATGATCCTAGAACGAAAATTTGGAATTTTTTAGAAATAGTTCTGAAACGAAAATTTAAGACTTTAGAAATCGTCCTAAGACGAAAATTTAAGATTCTTTAGAAATGGTCCTGACACGAAAATTTGGAACTTTTTAGAAATAGTTCTGAAACGAAAATTTGGAATTTTTTGGAACTTTAAAAATTATTATTTTTAAAATAAAGAATACGAATTTCGAGTAATTTTTAAAAACGTTTAACATCTTTGATTTCAGATAGTTTCGAAAATTTTCACTGGATTTTTGACAATTCCAGAATTTTCCATAATATTTCAGAAAACTCCGGAATCACATACAGTAATCTCTAAAATCTCCACAATATTCAAATTCTTCAAAAATTTCCACAGCATCCTTTGTTCCATGTTCTTTTAATGTTGTTTTTAAACATATTTGATTGATTTTATTAATAGGCCACATAATCCATACAATCATCGATGAAACAAGTGCGAAACTGGGCTTTTCAAAAGCAAATCAGGCAAAAAAGGACTATTGTCAAAGCGACACAATACGGCTGTATGGCAGTTGCTCCCCATCGAAAAGTGTTCCCCGGTAACAGTTTTCTTTCATTAGCAAGTGTTCCCCCAGAGATAAGTGTTCCCCATCGAAAAGTGTTCCCCGGTAACAGTTTCTTCCTAGAGACAAGTGTTCCCCATCGAAAAGTGTTCCCCGGTAACAGTTTTCTTTCATTAGCAGGTGTTCCCCATAGAAAAGTGTTCCCCAGAGATAAGTGTTCTCCATCGAAAAGTGTTCCCCAGAGATAAGTGTTCCCCATCGAAAAGTGTTCCCTGGTAACAGTTTTTTTTTCATTAACAAGTGTTCCCCGGTAACAGTTTTCTTTCATTAACAAGTGTTCCCCATCGAAAAGTGTTCCCCAATAACAGATGTTCTTTTATCGAAAAGTGTTCTCCTTCAAAATTCCCTTCCCCTATTTCTTAAGCTTTATCTCATTTCTCTCGTTTTTATAAATCTTTCGGTAGTTAACTTAACATCTGAGTTAAGTAAAAAAAAATTAATTTAAAAAGAATTTCGAAATCAGCGCGAGTCAAAAAGGGAGCAACCCCCACAGCCACTAATACAAGACACAGGCAATTTTTCCTTGATCAAAAAAACGCTCAGAATTTAAAATAAATAAAATATTTTTAAAAACTGGACGGCAAATATGAACAAAAAAAACAGTATGACAAAAAAAAATTTTAATTTTTTTTAAGTTTTTTTGATTATTCTTCTTTTTTTTCTGCTGCTTTGCTTGGACAACATTTGTTCAAAAATGGCAACTTTTCTCCAACACTAAAAAAAAATTAATTAAATTTGATTTTTTTTATAAAACTCACATATTGTGGATTTTTTCAACGTTTTCCTTAGCCAAAGCCAAATGGGCATCGATGGGTTCCTTGTAGATTTCGTAAACCTTCGGTACAGTAAAGACTCCAATAATAACTAAAAAACAATCATCTCAAAAAAGTTAAAATTATTATTTTATATTTTTTTAAATTTTCAAAATTATTATAAAAATAAAAATATTTTTTTAAAATAATCCAAAAAAGTTAAAATTATTATTTTACATTTTTTTAAATTTTCAAAATTACCACAAAAAAGTGTTTTAAAAAATTCTAATTTTAAACAAGTTCAAATTTTTGGAAAATTCTAATTTTTAAAAAAATTTAATTTAAAAAACTTTTAATTTTAAACAAGTTCGAATTTTTTTAAATTTCAATTTTTAAAAAATTTAATTTTTAAAAAGTTTCAATTTTAAACAACTTCAATTTTTTTAAATTTCGATTTTTAAAAAATTTCAATTTAAAAAATTTAATTTAAAAAATTCTAATTTTAAACAAGTTCGAATTTTTAAAAAATTCCAATTTTAAACAACTTCAATTTTTTTAAATTTCAATTTTTAAAAAATTTAATTTTAAAAAATTTCAATTTAAAAAATAGAACTTACAGAGAATGATCAAAGAAAAACCGCTGAACCAAGCCCCGACGTAGGTCAAAGTCCACAAGAGAAGTCCGAATTTGACAGAATCACAAACATTTTCAACCAGGAAAAGACGACGAAGTTGATTCAGAACGTTTCTTCCATGTTCAACAAAAACATCAACTTGAGCATGAACTCTGTCTTGTGGAACATCTAAATCCTTTTCCAAGTACGGTTTGAAGGGATTTGATCCATCGGTTTTCTTAATCTGAGCTTCCGCAATTTTGAAAATTCTGAATCCAAGAGTTCCAACAAGAACAGCCAGAGATCCATAAGCCAACAAAGAAATCAAACTGAATTTCGAAATCAAAAATAATCCAACAAGGATTAATCCCAATGCAGCTCCGGATTTCTTCGGATCACGCCAGTAAATAATGTCCAAAACTAAAAAAATTTTTATTATTTTTTAAATTTTAAAATATATAATTTTAAAAAACCTTCAAGATGATTACGTTTGACCAGGATTTTTCTTCTAGAAATACTGTGATCTCCTCCACAACTTTCATCCATCACAATTACTACCGTACTACTATGAAAATTAACAATGAATTTTGCAGAATTCTCTCGACACGAAAATCCCAAAATTCAAAGATTTGGTTCAAATTTTAAGAGATTTTAAAATTCAGAAGTTTGTAGAAAATTCTGAGAAATATTTGAAAGATTCAGAAGTTTGTAAAAGATTCTAGAAAATTCTAAGTACTCGAAAATTTCAAAAGTTTGTAGAAAATTCTAAAAACATTCAGGAATTTCTAAGAAATATTTGAAAGATTCAGAAGTTTGTAGAAGGTTCTAGAAAATTCTAAGTACTCGAAAATTTCAAAAGTTTGTAGAAAATTCTAAGAAGTACTCGAAAACTTTAGAAATTTGTAGAAGATTCTAGAAAATTCCAGAACTTCTAAGAAATACTTGGAAGATTCAGAAGTTTGTAGAAAATTCTAAGTACTCGAAAACTTTAGAAATTTATAAAAGATTCTAGAAAATTCCAGAAATTCATAGAAGATCCTCAAATACTTCGAAAATTCCTGAGATTCCAGAAACTTTCGTAAAATTCCACAACTTCTTCCAAAATTTCAGAAAATTTACAAAAATTACATAAATTTAAAAAATCAAAAATCTTCAGAATTTTAAAAACTTAAAAATTTTTTAGAATTGTATAATTTTTAAGTTTTTTAAAATTCTGAAGATTTTCAATTTTGTAATTTTTATAATTTCGTAATAATTCCTATTTTAAAAAACAAGCAAAAATGGCGGTAGTGAATCATAAAATTTTTTTTTCGTTCAACTTTGAAATCGATTTTGTTCAATTTTTATGTTTCCTCAAAAATTTTTTTTCTTTTGCGTCAACAAGACTCATTTAATCACAAACCCAAGCTTTGAATCAATAGTTGACCTTTGAGGAACATATTTGTCTCCGAAAAAGTAAAATAACTCAATGACCTTCAACTTTCTAATCGATCGTCATTTTTGTGCAAAATTATATAAAAAAAGATTAAAACAAAATCACATTATTCTAATTTAAAAACAAAAAATTTTCAATTTTTATCGAATTTTAAAAAAATTATTTTTAATAATTCTAAGATCGCCATTTTTGTGCAAATTATATAAAAAAAGATTAAAACAAAATCATATTATTCTAATTTAAAAATGAAAAATTTAATTTTAAACAATTTCAATTTTTATCGATTTTTGGAATTATTAAAAATAATTTTTTTAAGATCGTCATTTTTGTGCAAAATTATATAAAACAAAAAAGATTAAAACAAAATCATATTATTCTAATTTAAAAATGAAAAATTTTCAATTTTAAACAATTTCAATTTTTATCGATTTTTGGAATTATTAAAAATAATTTTTTTTAAATTGCCCTGATACAGATTTCCAAAATTTGGATTTCTAAAAATTTCTACAAAATTTTAAAATTATTAAAAAATAAATTTTTTAAAAATAATTTTGAGACAAATTTTCAAAAAACTCCAAAAATTGAAGTTGTAGAATTTTCAAAAATTTTTAAATTACCAAAAATAAATTTTTCTAAAAATGATTTTGAGACGAATTTCTAAAGACAAAACTAGCCTATGTAACAATTTCATTTTGAGTACCTTTTGTAATCTTGTCAGATTTCGTAATCAACATTTTAAAATTATTTTTACTTAGGTAAATCTAGGAACTTAAGCTAGAATCCCATAGGGTACACAACCCTCTGTCCACTCACACACTTTAATAGTCACAGTATACAAACATATTTAAAAATTCTAAATCCACTATAATGTGAAATAAAAAAATTACTTTTTTTTAAATATAAAATTTTTTTAAACATAAAATTATTTTTTTTCAAGTATAAAAATTATTTCTTTAAATATAGAAATTACTTTTTTTTAATATAGTTTTTTTGAATATAAAAAAATAATTTTTTTAAATATAAAAATTATTTTTTAAAAATATTGTAAAAAATTACTTTTTTAAATATAAAAATTATTTTTTTTTATATTTTAAAAATATTGTAAAAAATTATTTTTTTCGAAAAATATGGGGTTATTTTTGAATTTAATTCACATTACAGTAAAAAATAGGAAAATTTTTAAATAAAAATTATTTTAAAATACCTTTTCCTGGAAAATCCTCGGCAGGAACCCATTCGGCTTGTTGATGAAAGGAATTTTGTCGACGATTTGATTTTCCCATTTTTAATTAAGATTTTTTAGAAAATTATAAAATTAGAAAATTTGGAAATTAGAAAATTTCAACTTGAAGATATCTCGAAAATTTAACAATACAGCTCAGCTTTGAGAAAGACGAGCACGTACGGACCAGTTTTGTTCGCGCAGAACACTAGTCAATGTCAATGGGCGGGACACACAGCTCAAGATATTTCTGGCCTTAGATCAGATATACAATTCTCGTAAAAATTGGCGAATTTGATTGACAACATTCATATTTGTCTAGACCTTAGTTACCATAATCTGTCACTCAAAATTCACTTTTTTAAGCCATATCTATTATCAATCTCATTAAGAGTACTTCTGATAGTGATTTTTTGCACAATAAAGTTTCCAAAAATACTTTTGTAAAAAATTAATGTTCTTCGTTCCAGACAATTTTCAACCTTGACCGATATAAAAAATAAAAACCTAAAATTTGCTCGAAATTCACTAAAAAATAATCTGGAAAAATAAAAAAATTTAAAATTAAAAAAAAATAAAAAAATATTTAAATATTTTTGTGCGCGGTGGTTTTTGGCGATCTGTTCCAATCGAAAATTTATTTTCCGTCGAACGTCAATTAAACCTATCATTCCTTTTTTGAAAAAAAAAATCAGCGCGAGTCACTCTCGACAGACCACTTATTCCTTATTGAACACAAAGCAGATCAGTTATTCCTTTAAAATGAAGCAAAGACCATAATTTTTGGCAAAATATTCCTATCGACCATTCATTCCCAAAAATCAAGCGCGAGTCACTTTTACCGACCTCTTCTACGAACCATTCATTCCTTTTCTCAAAATAAAACAATATGTAATTTCTGGCAAAATATTCCTATCGACCATTAATTCCTTTTTGCCAGGTCCAAGTCACTCCGATTACTCCTTTTTCTCAAAACAAAGACCAGCGCGAGTCAACTTTGATTGCTTTCGACTCTCGCGTAATTTCCCATATAAAAATTTTTTTAAAAATTCTTTTTTTCAATTTTTTTACATTAATATTGAAATATAGACATTATTCAAGTTGTAACATGTCAGATACATGTTTTGAAATATTATTTAAAAAGTGTGAAATTTGTTTTTTACTTACCTTCTTTTTTATCTTTCAAAAACTGCCTTGTGTAATCGCCAACTGTGTAAACTGCCAGACCAATACTGAATACCAAAGCCACGTTTAAGAGTAATTTATACGCCAATCTGACAACGAGGGAAATCAGGGCATATATGCCCCGACCAACGGCGCCCAATTTGCTCATTTTTCAAGAGATCAAATTTTTCGAGATCACTCAATCTGCAGAAAAAACAATACTATTATAAAAATAAAAATAAAAACTACCACGAACTAATTTCAACGCGAATTTTAAAAGTTTTGGAAGACTTCAGAAGGTTTCAAGAATCCAATATCGGAATTCAGAGAAAATGTTCTTAGATTTGGAAGGATTTTTAGGAATTTGTGAGATTCTGGAAGATTTTAGAAACTTCTACGAAATTCTTTGAAATTCTAAAAAAACACAAAATTATGAAATCCTAAAAATTATAAAATTCTATGAAATCCTAAAAAACATAAAATTATGAAATTTTATGAAATCCTAAAAAACACAAAATTCTAAAAAGTCTAAAATTCTATGAAATCCTAAAAAACACAAAATTATGAAATTCTAAAAAGTCTAAAATTCTAAACCCTAAAAAACACAAAATTATGAAATCCTAAAAATATAAAGTTTTATGAAATTCTAAAGTCTAAAATTCTAACAATTTCAAAAAATTCTAATTTCAGGATCTTCTACAAAATTCTAGAATCCTAAAATTTCTACAAACTTAAAAATTTTCAAATTTATAAAAATTAAAATTATCGGAATTTTTAATTTTAGAAGCTTTTTTAAAATTTCTATAATCCTAAAATTTTTACAAACTTTTAAATTTTTACAAATTTTTACAAATTTTTAAATTTTTAAATTTTTAAATCTTTAAATTTCTATAATTTCTTAGAAAACTTCATTTATAAAAAATTTCGAAATATCCAGAAAAAAAAAATACACAAGTCAGCTGAGCTAGTTGCGCAAGTCCTCAAAGTTTCTTTGTCCGGAAAAAATCCAACGGATTTCGATAAACATTTTTTTCAAACAAAAATTCAAAATGTTAGACATGTTTCTGACAAACAAAAAAGTAAAAATTGGCGCTTTTTAGCGTTATAAAATAATCGATTTGTCCTTAAACGAACATCCGAAAAAAAAAACCAAGTTAAAGTTGTAATTTTTTTTTGGCTTATTTGAAAAAAGAAAAATTTCCAAGTCAGAAGTTTTCAGGCTTGTTTACAAAAAACAAGGAAAAAATCAATTGAAAATGTACTTTCGAAAACAATGATAATTATCGTATTTTAAAAATGAACATTATGACGAAATTTTTTCGGAAAATTTTTATTTAAAATTTAAAAATTTAAATAAATTTTTTCTTAAATTTAAAAATTTCTTTAAAAATTTTTTTTAAATTTAAAAATTCCAAAAAATTTATTTAAGTTTTTTTTTAAATTTAAAAATTTAAATAAATTTTTTCTTAAATTTAAAAATTTCTTTAAAAATTTTTTTTAAATTTAAAAATTCCAAAAAATTTATTTAAGTTTTTTTTAATTTTAAAATTTCTTTAAAAATTTTTTTTAAATTTAAAAATTTATTTAAATTTTTTTTTAAATTTCAAAATTTATTTAAATTTTTTTTTAAATTCTAAAATTCCGAAAAAAATTTTATTTAAAATTTCTTTAAAAATTTTTTTATTTTTATTGTATTTTGAAAAGCTGTAAAAATTCAAGAAAATTCTAGAAGATTTTAGAAACTTTAATTGCATTCAAGTTACACAAAAAACTTCCTTCGATAATTATCCTGACACGAATTTCCTGAAATTTTTAGAAACTTCTAAAACTATATGTTTAACGTAATTTTAGAAAATTTTAAAATTCTGAAAATTAAAAAATACAAAATTTTAGAAAATTTTAAAATTCTGAAAATCTCAAAAATTACGAAAATTCTAAATTCCAAAATTTTCAAAATTCTTAAAAATTACGAAATTTAAAAATTCTCGGAAAAATACAAAAATTATAAAAATTACAAAACTCTAAAAATTACGAAATTTCTAAATTCTCAAAAATTGCAAAAATTGCGAAATTCTAGAAATCTATAAAATTTTAAAATCCTCAAAAATTACAAAATTTAAAAATTCTCGAAAAATACAAAAATTATAAAACTCTAAAAATTACAAAATTCTCAAAAATTGCGAAATTCTAGAAATCTATAAAATTATAAAATTCTAAAAATTACAAAACTTTAAAATTCTCAGAAAAATACAAAAATTACGAAATTTCTAAATTACAAAATTCTCAAAAATTGCGAAATTCTAGAAATCTAAAAAACTACGAAATTTCTAAATCATAAAACTCTAAAAACAAAAACAAAAACAATTTACTACTTTCTTTAAAAAATTACAAAAAATTATTAATTTTAAAAAAAAAATAAATATTTTTCGAAATTTAAAAAAAAATAAATTTCACTTTCAAACTATAGTTGGAATTTTGCCAACTGCATTGTGTAACTCCAAAAATGGATCTCATCCTGAGACTGCAACTGAGAAACAACCGCCAAATTTCCGACCAACTAAAACCAAAAATTTTCTTCGACCATGTGCGTTCTCCAAAACCCGGACTCCAGGACAGTCATGTGAGGGGCAAAAGGGTCTATGCCAAAGGACATTTTTCCTTTATAGTAGGTCCAGTTGATGAACGCAATGCTTCTCTTATATTTCTGCTGCCAAGTCACGAGTAAAGACAAGAATGTTAGAGTCATTTTAGCTTACTACTATTTTCGGAAAGCCACAAATTGATGTTCTGCTTCCACAGCCCCTCGTTTCATGCGCATTGTTTTAGAAAAGAAAACACTTTATTCGAATTAGCTTCTCAAGACGATCCATATATCAAATTTAGTGTTTTTAAAGAGTACAGTCAGAATATGTAATCCGATTTTTTAAAGATTTTCCTGAAACAAGATAATCTAGAAAATCCATAAATTTTATTTTTCCTTCTTAAAAACCACTAGGATAACCATAATCTGCAAAAAATATAGATCTAATTGGAAAAAAGAATTATTAAAATAAGTTAAATTAAAATAGAAAAAAAGCGAGTTGAAAACTGTTCGTCAAATAACAACCGAGTTCGATTTTCTACTTTTATGAATACTTTTTCGAAAAATCAATTAAACAGCTATAATCACTACAAAGGATATATCTAATAGGAAAAAAGAATTATTAAAATTAATAAAATTAAAATAGAAAAAAAGCGAGTTGAAAACTGTTCGTCAAATAACAACCGAGTTCGTTTTCCTACTTTTATGAATATTTTTTCGAAAAATCAATTAAACAGTTATAATCATTACAAAGGATATATCTAATTGGAAAAAAGAATTATTAAAATAAGTTAAATTAAAATAGAAAAAGAACGCCTTTGAAATTGTTTATCAAAAGTTCGCCAACAAGGAAACGAAGTCGCTTCCGGTTTTTTGACCCTTGATATATAAAACTCTACTTTTCAATTTTCTCGTTCCATAAAAGCATTCAATAAAAAGTGAAAATATATTCTGAACAAGTATATATAACCTAGAAAATGGGTTGTAAAGTAGTGTAAAAAATTCAAAAATTTCTGATATATGAAATTTTAATTTTTGTTTTCAATTCCCTCACTCAAGTAAAATATATAATCGAAATTTAATATAGATTCTGAATACTCATCTTCTAACTTGAAAAATGAGTATGAAATTACATTTTAAAGAAAATTTTAAAAAATTTTAGATTTTTGATATATGAAATTTTAATTTTCACTCTTAATTCCCTCATTCCTGAAAAATTGTTAAAAACTACCATTATATCTTGAATACTCATCTTCTAACTTCGAAAATAAGTATGAAATTACATTTTAAAGAAAATTTTAAAAAATTTTAGATTTTTGATATATGAAATTTTAATTTCCACTCTTAATTCCCTCATTCTTGATGACCTTCCAGTAAATAATGAAAATACTCCCTCAATATCCATTTCCTAATCTACAAAATGAGCTATGGTTTCTTCCAAAGGACAAGTCGGAATAGTCCTCTCCCTTGTGAGTTCGTCTCCACTACGACGGCTTAATTTTCTCCATTTTCAATACCACTAAAACTAGAACCGATTTCATCAAAAATACATCACTAAGACTTAAATATAAAATTATTCTGAAACTAAATACGTTCCATTTCCATGTAAATCCTTTTCAAAAGTAAATTGCCTGGCACCGGACCCTCTGGCGACCCGCACAAATTATGCAAATTCACTGGTCAAGCGTAACTAGGACAACCAAGTCAGTAGAAAATCAAACTAACCTTTAGGATCGATGGTTTTGAAGTCAATCCAGGGCCCAAGTCCAGAATGATGTCTCAAAATCGGTTTCAAACCATGATCAGACGATTTTTCGTGAACTGTAATTTAAAATAATTATATAAAAATTAAAAATATTCAATTATATAAGAATTTAAAATAATTAATTATATAAAAACTAGAAATATTTAATTAAATAAAAATTTAAAATAATTATATAAAAACTAAAAATATTTAATTATATAAAAATTTAAAATATTTAATTATATAAAAATTTAAAATAATTAATTATATAAAAACTAAAAATATTTAATTATATAAAAACTAAAAATATTCAATTAAATAAAAATTTAAAAAACTAATTATATAAAAAATTAAAAATATAATTAATTATATAAAAAATTAAAATAATTAATTATATAAAAAATTAAAATAATTAATTATATAAGAATTTCAAAAAACTAACTACATAGAAAATTAAATATAATTAATTATATAAATACTGAATTTTTAAAAAATTTTATTTTCTAGAAATTTAAAAATTCTTAAAATTTCGAAATTTAAATGTTTTTAAAAAATCCTAAAATCTTCCAAAAACATTTTTCTAAATTCTACAACTTTCTAAAAACTTTTAAAACTGTATTTTTATATAAAAAATCAAAAACCAACCATGAGAAGGCGGGCCGAGGTCGATGGAGGGTGGTTGGACGTCTTCGTCGCTGAGGTCCTTGGGGGGAGTCGGGGGTCTGGCAGGAAGGTCGTCAAAATGAGAATGTTGTTCAGGAATTTGTTCAAAATCTTCTTCAAAATTTCTCGATAGTGGAACAGATGGAATATCATTGAAAATTTTTGATTCAAAATTAGGAAATTTTTCCGGAATCGTCAAAGGACCACGACGATCGAAAGTTTGTTCATCAGGAGAAATTTCTCTCATTCCGCTCAATGAGTCACTGACGGGAATTTGAGGTTCAGATTCGTGATGTTCTCCAATCAATCCAGCAAGGGTATCTCTTCCAGAATCTCCAGAAGGCGAATTCTGCTCAGGCACAGGAGGAGGGGATCCTGAGCTCAGCGCTCCAAGCACAGCCTCGACTTCATTTTGGGTGTCATTCACTGCCGACTGGATTCCTTCTTCTAAAAAACCAAAATAATTAAATTAATTTTAAAAATTAAAAAAAATTAAAATAATTTTAAAAATTTAAAATAATTTCAGATAATTTTAAAATTAAGAAAATCAACATAATTGAAAAAATTTTAAAAATTCCAAAAAATCAAAATAATTTAAAAAACTTTAATTTTAGAAATTTTAGAATTTTAAATTTTATGAAATTTTAAAAAATAAAAAAATTCACCGATTTGTTGTCTTTCTTCTGTCAGAGGTGAATGACGAATTGGTTCAGGCAGAACTTCATTTACGTTATCCACAATATCCGGCGAAGGGTCTCCAGGAAATTGTTGATTTTCTTGAGGAGGTGGTTGAGAAAAAAAATCATCGATGACTTTAGGGATGTTTTCTTGAGGTTCAGGAGGACTCAAATCAACAAGTAAATTTTCTTCTTTTTGAACATTTTCAAAAAAATTTTGATTTTTAATTTCGTCGAGAAAATCGTGGGTTTTTTGTTGAACATCTTCCACGAAATCTTGTCCTTTTTGCTTTGCTTCTTCTAAGTAGTTTCCGAGTCCTTGTTCTTGAGGAACGTGAACAGGGGAGGTTTCCTGATCAGACATTGTCAGCTGAAAAGACCGAAATTACATAAATATAAATAAATATAAATAAACATAAATAAATATAAATAAATATAAATAAATACAAATTATATACAAACATATATCAAAATACACATTTAATACGTAAATATCCACATATAAACGTGTATAAACATTGAAATTAAATAAAATTCAAAAAATTGATATATGAAAATTTAAAAATAAACAAAATAGAAAAAATTAACGATTTTTTGAAATCCTAAAATATAAAAGTAAAGTTCAAAAAATTGATGAAACCGCAATTCCTAAGGTTAAAACTAAATAAAATTCAAAAAATTGATATATGAAAACCTAAAAATAAACAAAATTAACGATTTTTTGAAATCCTAAAATTTAAAAGTAAAGTTCGAAAAATTGATAAAATCACAATTCCTAAAGTTAAAACTAAATAAAATTCAAAAAATTGATATATGAAAACCTAAAAATAAACAAAATTAAGAAAATTAATAAATTTCTTAATAAACTTCAAACAATCCTAAAATTTTTCCATTTGATAAAACCACAATTCCTGAAGTTGAAAATGAACAAAGTACAAAAAATTAATATATTAATATCCTCAAAAATATGGAAATTTAATAAATTCCTTAACAAAAGCAGAACAATAGGAAACTTCATAATCGGATGAAAATGAAGGTTTTTTGAATCAAAACCAAACAAAATCCATATATCAATATTCCAAAAACCATGAAAGTGTAATGAATTCTTCAATAAAAAAAACAAAAATCCTAAAAAAATTTCAGAAGAAAGAAATTTTAAAAATTCATATATCGATTTTTGTAAATAAAGAAAATTAAAAATATTTGAAAATGTTTAAAAATGTTTAAAACTTCATATATCGATTTTTGTAAATAAAAAAAATAAAAAATATTTGAAAATGTTTAAAAATCCAAGTTTTTAAAATTGACTTTCAAACGAAATTTTAAAAATTCATATATCGATTTTTGAAAAATCAAACAAAAATAAAAATATTTAAAAATTCATATGTCGATTTTTGTAAATAAAGAAAATAAAAAAATTTGAAAATGTTTAAAAATTCATATATCGATTTTTATAATTAAAGAAATTTAAAAAATTTAAAAATTCATATATCGATTTTTGTAAATAAAGAAAATAAAAAAATTTGAAAATATTTAAAAATTCATATATCAATTTTTGTAAATAAAAAAAATAAAAAAATTTAAATATTCATATATCAATTTTTGAAAAATCGAACAAAAACAACGGAAATTCAATAAATTTTTCAATAGAAAAGAAAATTCTAAAATGAAACTTTACAATTGACCGAAATGAGAATTTCCAGAAGCGTTCACGACTCAATTTGATGCGCACCAGGACGACAACTGAGTCTCTCGTATTTCTGGTTAAATTTAGTCTTTTCACGTCTTCCTACATTATTTGAGGAATTTTTGGACAACAATGGATGCGCGAAAAGAGAAATTTAACAAGTGTCAAGTATATGCACATCCTCAGAACAACTGTCACGAAAGAAAAAATAGAAGATTAATAGTGGTTGTTTTGAGGATCAATCTTTGTCAATGTCTACTACATCAGAAAAATGAAAATCGATATATCAATTTTCGTTTTAAACGCTTTCTTAACAACATAACTCTTAAAATTAATGCTTTTTAGATATTTTTATATATGAAAAATGAAAACCGATATATCAATTTCTGTTTTAAAACTTTCTTAACAACATAACTCTTAAAATTAATGCTTTTAAAATACTTTTTATATATGAAAAATGAAAACCAATATATCAATTTTCGTTTTAAAACTTTCTTAACAACATAACTCTTAAAATTAATGTTTTTTAAATATTTTTATATATGAAAAATAATAATTAAAATAGAATATTCAACTGTTTGTTAATAGTAAATATTTATAAACATCCCTTACATCAAAAATACGAAAACGAATATATGAATTCTCTTTCTAAAGTCTTATTAATAACGCAATTTTCGATAACTAATCTTTGTAAACATCTCTTACATGAGAGACACGGATACTAACATATGAGCTTCCATCCGTAAACCTTGTAAACAACGGGATTTTAGGATAAATCCATTTTTAGCGTGTCATACATGAAAAAATTAAGTGATATATGGATTTTTCCCTAAAGCCGCAGTAACAACATGATTTTTAGGATTGTTAGTTCTGAATGTGTCTTTCATAAAAACATAAAATTTGATATATGAATTTCTATTCCAGAAGTTTATAAACAACATAATTTTAGAAAACTATTCTTTAAGATGTTTTATATGAGAAAAATAAAAGTTGATATATGGATTTTCTTCTTTAAAGCTTTACTGACAATGCAATTTTCGGGGACTAATCTCTGTAAACATTCCTTATATCCGAAACATGGAAATCGATATATGGATTTCTATCTTAGAAGTTTATAAACAACATAATTTTAGAAAACTATTTTTTAAGATGTTTTATATGAGAAAAATAAAAGTTGATATATGGATTTTCTTCCTTAAAGCTTTACTAACAATGCAATTTTCGGGGACTAATCTCTGTAAACATTCCTTATATCCGAAACATGGAAATCGATATATGGATTTTTTCGGGAAGCACTGTAATGGACAAAAGACCCGATTTCAACAGACAAACAGAGGCATTCATGACCAACAAAGCAGGTTCTCGAAGATTGATTGACGAGTGAAAGTCGAACTTGAGTCAAGAAACATTACACAAATTTAAAATTTGAAACCTTTGTTATGAGGAAAAACTGGCATGCTTCCCTTGAGGCTCTTTTTCTTTTCATTGCTAAGGTTACAGAACGGTCGTTTCCACAGAACACTCTAATTAGGATTTCCAATTCTCTCGCGCGGCTGTCAACACCAATCATACTACTATAAAAGCCCAAATGGGGAGTTTTGCGAAATTATCCTAAAATTTCCTATAAAAATCCAAAATTGAGGGTTCAAAAATAAATTTCGAAATTATTTTAATTTAAAAAAATTGAAATTTCTCAACGAAATGGTCCTGACTGGAATTTTAAAAATTATTAATTGCAAATATTTTGGAAGAATACTACTATAAAAGCCCAAATGGGGAGTTTTGCGAAATTATCCTGACTAAAATTTCCTATAAAAGTCTAAAATTGAGGGTTTAGAAATAAATTTCGAAATTACTTTATTTAAAAAAATTAAAATTTTTCAACGAAATGATCCTGACTGGAATTTTAAAAATTATTAATTGCAAATATTTTGGAAGAATATTACTATAAAAGCCCAAATGGGGAGTTTTGCGAAATTATCCTAAAATTTCCTATAAAAATCCAAAATTGAGGGTTTAGAAATAAATTTCAAAATTACTTTATTTAAAAAAAATTAAAAATAAATTTTTTCAATGAAATGGTCCTGACTGGAATTTTAAGGATTGTTAATTGCATATATCTCAGAATAATATTCCTATAAAAATCCAAAATTGAGGGTTCAAAAATAAATTTTGAAATTACTTTATTTTAAAAAAATTGAAATTTTTCAACGAAATAGTCCTAACTGGAATTTTAAAAATTTTCAATTTTAGATAGGTCCAAAGTCCTCGCTAAATTCTGGAAAATTTCAGAAGTTTCTATCAGATTCTAGAAAAATTCACACGATTTCCTAATTTTTTTAATTTTAAAATTCTCACAAAATTGTAAGAAATTCTAGAAGATTTTAACATATATTTAAATATTTCAGAATTTTTCATTAGATTCTAGAAGGTTTTAGAAAAATTCATATTATAGAAAAATTTCATAATTTTTTAAATTCGAAATTCTCACAAAATTGTATAAAATTCTGGATTAAAAAAAATTTATAATATTATAAAAAAAATTCATAATTATTTAAATTCGAGATTCTCACAAAATTGTATAAAATTCGAAGTTTTAAAAAATTCATAATATTATAGAAAAATTTCAAAATTATTTAGAATTTCAAAATTCTCACAAAATTGCAGAAAATTCTAGATTAAAAAAAATTTATAATACTATAAAAAAATTTCATAATTATTTAAATTCGAAATTCTCACAAAATTGTATAAAATTCGAAGTTTTAAAAAATTCATAATATTATAAAAAAATTTCAAAATTCTCACAAAATTGCAGAAAATCCTAGATTAAAAAAAATTCATAATATTATAAAAAAATTTCATAATTATTTAAATTCAAAATTCTCACAAAATTGCAGAAAATTCGAAGTTTTAAAAAATTCATAATATTATAGAAAAATTTCAAAATTCTCACAAAATTGCAGAAAATTCTAAAAGCATTAGGAAATCCTAGTTCTATGGGGCTACTAGGATTCCAGTCTTGCCGGAATGGACTTGTAATAGAATAGACTGACTGACTCGAAACTGGTCCAGGGTTTTGGCCAGAGGAAAATGTTTTTAACGGAAGTGCGAGTGGTCGGGTTTCTTCGACGACAAACGCGGCATCGATTGAAGGAACGCTCGGCACGACCAAATAAGGTCACATTCATAACAGTCAAAAATTAAATAAAAATTTTAAATTTTTTTTTTGGGGATTTTTAAATTTTCTTTTTTTGGGAATTTTTTAAATTTTCTTTTTTGGGAATTTTTAAATTTTTTAAATAAAAATTTAAAATTTTCTTTTTTGAGAATTTTTAAATTTTTTAAATTTAAAATTTAAAAATTTTCTTTTTGGGAATTTTTAAATTTTTTAAATAAAAATTTTTAATTTTCTTTTTTGAGAATTTTTAAATTTTTTAAATTAAAAATTTTTAAATTTTTTTTTGGGGATTTTTAAATTTTTTAAATTAAAATTTTTAAATTTTTTTTTGGGAATTTTTAAATATGATGAAGTCCGAATTTCGGAAGATTGCAAAAAGTTAAAAATAAATTTTAGTGACAAAAACAAAACTTGATAAACATGTTTTGGCGTTCTGTTCCGAATCAATAAAATACAAATTATTCGTTTTGAGAAATATCTGGAATTAAAAGTAATTTTTATATTTTAGGATTTTTAGAAATTTTGAAAATTATTTTTTATAAAAAAGTCCTGAGAAGAATTTCGAAAATTATTTTTTACAAAATGGTCCTGAGAAGAATTTCGAAAATAATAAAAATTAAAAAATGATTTTTTAAAAATTATTTTTTATAAAATGGTCCCGAGAAGAATTTTAAAAATAATAAAAATTAAAAAATAATTTTTTTTAAATTTTCAAATATTAATTTCGAAATCAATTTAAAAAATAAAAAAGCATTTTTTCGACACAATTTCAAAATGGATTTTTGATATTTTCTAGGGACTTTCGAAATTGGGAATTTCACGTGTTAGTTTCGAAATTTACTATTAAAAAAAGAAATTTTACAAAATTATCTCGAGACGAATTTTCAAAGTTTATAAAATTTTTCAGATTTTAATTTTAAAACTTATTTAAAAAAGAAATTTTACAAAATTATCTCGAGACGAATTTTTAGAATTTTGTAAAATTTTTCAGAATTAAAAAGTTTCAGAATTTTAATTTTAAAACTTATTTAAAAAAAAGAAATTTTGCAAAATTGTCTCGAAACGAATTTTCAAAGTTTGTAAAATTTTTCAGATTTTAATTTTAAAACTTATTTAAAAAAGAAATTTTACAAAATTATCCTGAGACGGATTTTCAGAATTTTGTAAAATTTTCTAAAATTACTTTGAAATTTTAAAAATATTCTACAACATTCTTATCCGGTAATTTTTCAGTAATTACGATCTCTGGTGTTCTGTCCTCAATCAGCCAAGTGTAAATTTTTGTTTTAAAAGCTAGGATATTTGGAAACATTAAAAATTAAAATTGCCTAGGATTCAAGTCGAGGATAAAAGGAAAATGTTTCCGGTTTCATTTTAGCGCAACGAACAATTTTGAATCCGGGATGTTTGCCAATTACATCCGACAACAAAATAAAAAAATAATTCAGTGTTGCGGTCTATAAAAAGGTTGACATTAAAGTCCGCACTTTGCGTGCAACGTTTAGACAGCTAAGTCGGCATCAAAGTCGAATTTGCAGGTTTTTTACAACATTGTACTAAATCGATTATATTTCTGTATTTTTTGGAGATTTCGAAATCAATGCAAAAGTCAGCTGCCTACACGTTGCATGCAAAGTGCAAAGTTAGCATAAAAGTTGAATTTATAGGTTTTTTGCAACATTATACTAAATCGATTATATTTCTGTATTTTTTGGAGATTTCGAAATCAATGCAAAAGTCCGCACTTTGCATGCAACGTTTAGACAGCTAAGTCGGCATCAAAGTCGAATTTATAGGTTTTTTGCAACATTGTACTAAATCGATCATTTTTCTATATTTTTCGAAGATTTCGAAATGAAAATAAAACCCGCAATTTACTTACAATATTTAGACAAACTTCTTAAATTACGCAAAAAGTCAATTTAACTTTGATTTTAATTTGAACTACTTTACGGACTTTGGAACAGGAAATAACTGACTAAAAATTTTAAAATTACGTAAGAATTTTTTTCAAAATTAGATATTTCGATAACTCAAAGGAAAACAAAAAATCTGCAAAAGGCAGCTGTTGGTCGGGAGCAAGAGAGCCAGAGGCGGTCCTGCGATAATGAGAGTTCCAGCTGTCCTTGCGGAATGAGACTTGAGCTTTCGTCGTTAAAATTCTTAATTATCATGATTAGTGCGTTAATTTATCAATGGAACTCAAATTAAAAACAAAAAAACAACCTAAAAAAAGAAATAAGGTCAACTTTCGTCGTGAAAATTTTTAATTATTGTAAAAATTTCTTTTTTACTAAAACACTAATGAAATTTAGCCTAAAAGCAAACCATATATGTAAAGTAAAAACAAATATGTCAAAGTAAAAAGTATAAAATTGATGTACGAACTTTATTTTTTAAAAATACGAAATCAACTCTCGCCACGAAAGTTCCTGATTACTGTAGGTCCATTTTTACCAGTACAAGTTGGGCACAAATAACAACTATGCATATAAAGTAAGAACAACGAAAGTATTAAGTCTAAAATTGATATATAGATCCTATTTGTCAAAAAATATGAAGCTAACTTCTGACACAAGAATTTTTAATTATTATAAAAAATGTTCCTCATATTGATGAAAGTAGAACCTAGTCTAAAAATCAATTATATATCTAAAGAAAAATACAGCAGAACTTGGAAATAAGATAATTCCGCTATAAGATATTTCGGGTTATAGCATAGGGTCTGAGTTTGGTTAGTATATATTCAAATTGACCCTCGCTATGATATATCCTTCCTTATAACATACGCTTTGGCCGGTTCCAAGGGGTATCTTATATTCAAGTTCTAATGTATTTTATTAACTGGATTTCTGGAATCACCATTATAGAGGGAAAATATATTATGTTAGTGTTGTAGTTAGTAATTTGTTAATGCAGTAGAACTTGGATATAATATACCCCCTCTATGATATATCCTTTGTTATAACATACGCTTTGACTGATCCCAAGGGGTATCTTATATTCAAGTTTGACTGTAGAATAGAACTTGGATATCAGATACCGTGCTATAACATATCTCACATTATAGTATACGATCTGAGTTTGGTTAGTCTGTCTTCAAATTTACCTCCTCTATGATATATCTTTTCTTATAATATACGCTTTACCCCATTCCAAGGGGGTATTTTATATCCAAGTTTGACTGTATATCAAGTTCAAAGTTGGCATGTGAATTTTATCGAAAAGCAAAAAATCGATTCTCACAACGAAAGCCCCTGATTATCAAGATCAATTTACTCGTTTACTAACACAAGTGGGATCTGGCCTAAAAGACGAATTTTGTGCTTACTAAGAACAACAGAAGTACTAATTCGAACACTGATATATGAACCTTATCCATGACAGAGTGCAGCTAGTGATATATCGCTTTAATCCTATTTGCATTGTGTCGGCGTTGCTGGGACATGTTATTAGGAGACAAACCCTAAGCAAAGGACTTCGATCAAGTGCGGACTGGGAAAACCATAGAACACGTCAGAGTTCGCAACAACTGCGAACATAGCTGGCTCTACCATTAAGAAATAAAAATGATAAAAAATTGGATATAAAATTAATTAATGATAATATATAGACTTGGCAGTTGAGAATCACTCCACTCTAGTTTCTATAAAAAATACAATTGATATAAAATTATTGTAAAAAAATGCAATTGATATAAAATTATTGTAAAAAAATAAAAATTGATATAAAATTATTGTAAAAAAAACAAAAATCAATACATAATTATTGTAAAAAAAACAAAAATCAATACATAATTATTGTAAAAAAAATAAAAATTGATATATAGTTGTCCTAAAAAAATAAAAATTGATATATAATTATTATTAAAAGATAAAAATTGATATAAAATTATTGTAAAAAAAATAAAAATCAATATATAATTATTGTAAAAAAAATAGAAATCAATATATAATTATTGTAAAAAAATAAAAATTGATATATAGTTATCCTAAAAAAATATATATAATCATCCTAAAAAAATAAAAATCAATATATAATCACTGTGATTTTAATTTTTAGGATTTTATAGAAAATTTCAAAAATCAACTAAAAAATAAAAAGTGAGAATTAGTCAACTTTCGAAATGCACAGTCAGATTTATCATTTTTTTGCTTTCACTCGCACCTGCGCGGGAATTTCAAAATCACAAAAGAGCCATGTTATTGTAAAAAATTCGAAAAACAAATTTTTACGAAATAATTTTGAAAATGATTTTTAAAAAACTTGACAAATCCTAAAATTTAGAAAAATAAGATAGCGAGTCGGTTTCGTAGTACTTGCCAGATTTGCCACTTTTTCCTCTTCTGCACTACTTCGCTCGTTTGGCGGGAATTCAAAAATTGAAAAAAATTACATCAATTTTTTTTTATTTTTAGTTTTTAGTTTTTAGCTTAATTTTAAAAACTAACTTTTCCGGATTGGTATTGAGCGAGTTCAGCCGGATCTGGGGCATCCAAGTGCTCGAATTCGTGGTCGGAATCTCCAGTGTGAGAGACGGTCGGCTGCAAAACGAAAATTTTAATTTTGAGGTCATGGCCAGATTTCGTCATAATTGCAAAATAAAAATATTTTCCATTTTTGCATATATTCTGATTTTTATTGACACAAATTTTCAAAAAAAATCGATCAAATTTAAAAAACAATATTCGTGACGGGACCAATTTTTTAAAAGTGTGATTTAATGGTCTTGAAACAAATAGTTTTTGATTATAGATATGATTACTGTACATTGGAAATTTTTTAAACAGTTGAATTGCGGAAAATAAAAATAAAACAATATTCGTGGTGGGACCAATTTATTTAAAAAACATAATTCAGTGGTCCAGAAACGAATAATTTTTAGCTTCTTCTTTGATTACTGTATATTAGAAATTTTTTAAACAATTGAATTACGGAAAATAAAAACTAAACAATATTCGTGGTGGGACCAATTTATTTAAAAAACATAATTCAGTGGTCCAGAAACGAATAATTTTTAGTTTCTTCCTTGATTACTGTATATTAGAAATTTTTTAAACAGTTGAATTGCGGAAAATAAAAACTAAACAATATTCGTGGGAGGACCGAAAAATTTTCGACAATTTTTGTTTTTTTTTTGTCTAAGTGCATGGTTCAAGTGGTATTGACGTAAATAATGATTGAGTCATTTTTGATCACGAGTTAAGTTTTTTAGGATCATTAACCAAAGTTTTATAGGTCAAAGAAGCAGAACAATTATAATTAATTTGTATTTGCAAGCTTTTGATTTTTGAGCAAAGTAAAAGTAAAAGTAAAAGTAAAAGTAAAAGTAAAAGTAAAAGTAAAAGTAAAAGTAAAAGTAAAAGTAAAAGTAAAAGTAAAAGTAAAAGTAAAAGTAAAAGTAAAAGTAAAAGTAAAAGTAAAGTAACCAAAGTTTTGATTCAAGGAAAAATTAAGGATTATTCGCGACAAGACCAAAGATTTTTTTGAAATATCTTTATTTTTGGTCCTGGCACGAAAATTGTTTAATTATTTCTGAATTATATTTTTAAAATTTTTTCAAACCAATAATTAAATTTTTAATTAAAACAAATTATTCGTTGCAAGACCAAAGATTTTTATTTTTTGGTCCTGGCACGAAAAATGTTTAATTATTTTTAAATTATATTTTTATTTAAAATTTCTTCAGAACTAGTAATTAAATTTTTAATTTAAAAAAAATTATTCGTGTTAAAACCAAATATTTTTATTTTTGGTCCTGGCACGAAAAATGCTTAATTATTTCTGAATTATATTTTTATTTAAAATCTCTTCTAAACCAATAATTAAATTTTTAATTAAAAAAAATTATTCGTTGCAGGACCAAAGATTTTTTTTGAAATATTTTTACTTTTGGTCCTGGCACGAAAAATGCTTAATTATTTTTGAATTATATTTTTATTTAAAATTTCTTCACAACTAATAATTAAGTTTCTGATAGAAGGAAAATAAAAATCATTCATGATGGGATCAATATTTTTTATTTAGTGATTTTTCTTCAACGACAAACTGCAATTTTCAGTTTCATCATGAATAAGGTCTGAATCATCCTTCAATCAAAAATTTGATTACTGATCCTTCAAGATTAAAACTATCAAAAAATATAAATAAAAAAATTAAAAAAACTAATTAAAATTTTATTTTTTTAGATATTTTCAAAAATTAAAAAAAAACTAAATTTAAAAATTTTTTTTAATTTTGAAAATATCTAAAAAAAATAAAGTTTTAATTTAAAGTTTTTAAAACTTTTGGAAATATCTAAAAAATAAAATTTGAATTTAAAAAATTTTTTTAATTTCGAAAATATTTAAAAAATAAAATTTGAATTTAATTTTCGAAAATTTTTGAAAATATTTAAAAAATAAAATTTTAATTTATAATTTTTAAGATTTTTGGAAATATTTAAAAAATAAAATTTTAATTTAATTTTCGAAAATGTTTGAGAAATTAAAAACTTACATCCATGATTTTTTTTGGAGTTTTCTCTCTCTCGCCAAATAAGGTGTCTTGGAGATTTACTAAAGCTGTTTTGAATTGTTGTCGTTGACCACAGCTACTGATGGATGAAAACGAATCTCTTCTGGCTATATCAGTTAAATCCTCGACTGAAAAAAATAAAAAATTGAAAGACCCCACAGACCCGGAAACACGTGGTAAACGATTATCTGTCGATTCAAGGTTCTCAAAACAGCTGATTGATGTTTCTTTTTTCCTGTCCATCAATTAAATCATCGGTTTTAATTTTCAATCATTAATGACACAATTAATTTTAAAAAAATCAAAAAAATAAATTTTAAAAAAATTAAAAAAATAAATTTAAAGAAAATTTAAAAAATCAAAAAAATTTATTTTAAAAAAATCAAAAAAATATATTTAAAGAAAATCAAAAAAATAAATTTAAAGAAAATTTAAAAAATATATTTAAAGAAAATTTAAAAAATCAAAAAAATTTATTTTAAAAAAATCAAAAAAATATATTTAAAGAAAATCAAAAAAATAAATTTAAAGAAAATTTAAAAAATATATTTAAAGAAAATTTAAAAAATCAAAAGAATTTATTTCAAAAAAATTGATTTAAAACTTTAAAATTTTAAAAAATTCTAAAATTCTAAAAATTCTAAGTTTTCTAAAATTTCTACAAAATTTTAAAAATTTTCAAAAAAATTTAACAAATTTTAAAAATTTTAAAAAAATTCAACAAATTCTAAAAATTCAAAAATTTCTACAAAATTTTAAAAATTTAAAAATTCTAAGTTTTCTAAAATTTAACAAATTCTAAAAATTTAAAAATCATAGAACATCCCGAAAATTTTGCAGAAATTAACTTTTATAAAAATCGAATTTTTAAAGACTATGACCAAAAATGGATTTCGACATTATCGAACAAGTTTGATTTTAAAAAAAATTAAAAATCGAATGACGAAGAAAATTTTGATTAAAAAACATCGATAATTTTGTTGAAAAATGTTCAAAATTCGTTCCGGTTAAAAATAATGAACAAATACACGAGGTCAAAATCATTTTTTTTTTTTTTAAAAAATGATTGTTTAAAAAGACAAACGAAAAAAATCGGTTTGTCTGTCTTTGAAAAAAAATATTTTTTAAAACAATTTTCCGCGCCTATCAAATGTCAAATCTGTCTTCAACTAAGTTTTCTAGATTGTTGAAATTCATTGTGGAATTTTGCAACAATGAAAGTAAAATCGTGTCAGGAGTCTCGGTCAGTGAGAGAGTCAATGTGGCATCCAGCGAGAGAGCACGAGCAGAGTCACGCGGCTGGAGGCAACACGCGCTCTGTCTTTTGAGTTTTCTCTGCACTTTCGGCCCAGTCCAGAAAACGGATGAGATCACTGTTTTTCCAGCTGATTCAGTAAGAGGTTAGGTTCGTAGATTTGGGGTAAACAAAGTGCTTTGGAAGATTTTTTTTTGATAATCCTTAGATATCACTATATAACACTATATATGATCGTAAAACTTCTTAGAATTCTCGATAATCCAGAAAATAGATACGATCACTGTTTTTCCAGCTGATTCAGTAAGAGGTTAGGTTCGTAGATTTGGGGTAAATAAAGTATTTTGGAAGATTTTTTTGATGATCTTTGAATATCACCATGTAACACTATATATGATCGTAAAACTTCTTAGAATTCTCGATAATCCAGAAAATAGATAAGATCACTGTTTTTCCAGCTGATTCAGTAAGAGGTTAGGTTCATGGATTTGGGGTAAACAAACTACTTTGAGAAATTTTTTTGATAATCCTTAGATATCACTATGTAACATTATATATGATATTAGAACTTTTCAGAATTCATATTATACTTTGACTTAATTCAGAAAATGAACGAGCTCATTGTTTTTTCAGTCGATTCAGTAAAAACTAAGACTTGAGGATGTGAGATGAACTACATTCGGAAAATTTTTAATGATTATTGGATCACTGTATAACATCATATATGATTGTAAAACTTCCTAGAATCCCCCATATTTTAGCCTAATCCAAAAAGCAGATGGGATCATTGTTTTTCCAGCTGATTAACTAAGACTTTGGATTTAGAAATTTGGAATAAACAAACTATTTTGGAAAATTTTCTGGATGATTTTTGAGCAAAGTAATATGATATGTAAAATTCTGGAATTTCCAAAGTTTTTCCTACATTTTGGTCCCAGTCCGAAAAGTACATGAGATCACCGTCTTCTCAGCTGATTGAATGGAAACTCTGAAGTTTGAAAACACATAAAAATTGGTCGTTTTTAATCATCTTTACAGTACTTGGACAACACTACGCAATCGTGAACGAGAAAAATATAAGGAAAAAAATATAAGGAAAAAAATATAAGAAAAAAAATATAAGAAAAAAAATATAAATTATGAAATAAATGACTAATTATGTGTGGAAATCGACTTTTGGGATCGGGCTTAGGCACCTAGATCATGGTGATAACAATACTATGTAAAATTCCGGGATATCATAATTGGCTTAATATTTTATCTTCTTATATTTTTTTCTTCTTATATTTTCTTCTCTTATATTTTTTCTTTTTATATTTTTTTCTTCTTATTTTTTCTCATTTTATATTTTTTTCCTATTGCCCTGCGTAACATACAATTTTCAAGTTTTTAAAATCCTTATTACACTATAACTTAATCTACATGCTAAATAAAATTAATATTCCTCAATTGGTCTGAAAAAAGTAAACTTTAAAAACGCGAAAAAAGTAGATAGTTTTCGACTATTTTATGATTTTTATTTTTAAATAAAACTACGTGGCATAATGTATGGTTTCGAAATTTTCAGTTTTTAAAGTTTTTTTAGTTTTTAAAGTTTTTAATTTTTTTAGTTTTTTTTAATTTTTTCAGTTTTTTTAGTTTTTAATTTTTTTTCAGTTTTTAAAGTTTTTAATTTTTTTAGTTTTTTAAGTTTTTTAAGTTTTTTTAATTTTTAATTTTTTTAGTTTTTAGTTTTTTTAGTTTTTAAAGTTTTTTAAATTTTTTAAAGTTTTTTTAGTTTTGATTTTGTTCAGGAAGTGAATAAGATCAATATTTCTTAACCGATTCAGAAAAGAACTGGGGTTTTGAAATATAGGAAAAATAAATAATTTCAAAGATTTTTTGATAAAATTATGATTTTAAAATTTTTAAGTTATTTTTGCAGTTTTGGTCCTGCCGAAAAAGTTGATAAAATTATTATTTTTTAAAATTAATTTTAAAAACAGTATAATTTTCGAATAAAAAAAGGAAAATTATTTCGAATAAAAAAATCATTTTTGAATAAAATATATAACATACAAGATTTTAGAAATTTTTGAAGTTATTTTTGCAGTTTTGGTCCTGTCAAGAAAGTTGATAAAATTATTATTTTTTAAAATTAATTCTAAAAACAGTATAATTTTCGAATAAAAAAATCATTTTTGAATAAAATATATAACATACAAGATTTTAGAAATTTTCAGAGTTATTTTTGCAGTTTTGGTTCTAATTCGAAAAATTTAAAAATTCTATATTTCGGTCCTAATTTGAAAGTTCCAAAAATTCCCGTCGAGACAGATTCTTTAAATTTCGTAGAAACTTTTGTTTTCTATAATAATATAATTTAAAATTTTTAAATACCATGCAAAATTAAAAATTAACAATTTTCGGTCCTAATTGGAAAACTCCAAAAATTCCCGTCGAGACAGATTTCTGAGATTTTATGAAAAATTTTTGTCTTTAAAATCACATAAGTTGAAATTTTTAAAAATCATTTAACTTTAAAAATATGAACTTTCCGGTCTTGATTGAAAAGTTCCAAAAATCCACGTCAAAAATTTTCCTCGAGATCATGTGGCAAAAATCACCGTTTTTTATAAAAAACCCGATAGTGTGCTTTCCAGATTAGAACTACCCGATAAAAAAAGGTAAAGATAAAAAGGGCCCAATAATCGAATTTGACAGAACTTTCCAAATCCGCAGATATCCGGAATTTTTGGGAAACTTCTGGATATGGCGAAGATGGGCTTGCCACCTTGACCCCTAAGGTCAACTTTGGTTTTTAGAGGTCAACTATGAGCTTTAGGGGTCAACTATGGACTTTAGGGGGCAAGTATGAGCTTTAGGGGATCAACTATGGGCTTTAGGGGTCAACTATGAACTTTAGGGATCAACTATTGACTTTAGGGGTCAACTATGAGCTTTAGGGGGCAAGTATGAGCTTTAGGGATCAACTATGGGCTTTAGGGGTCAACTATGAGCTTTAGGGATCAACTATGGGCTTTAGGGGTCCGCTGGGGTCAGCAGTACTCGGACTCGCCCTGTCTTCCACATTGAATGTGTCCCCTTTTCGCTCTGAAACCTCCCAAAGAAAGGGATGGCTTTACGATCTTGGAATTACTCGAATAACTGAAAATTTATTCGAATGTTTCCTTATCTGGTAACAGCCGGAGGAAGTCAGGAAGAGCACGAGGTTGTGTTTGGACAGGGTTGTGACGAAAAAGATAAGAAAAAAGCCCCTTCGAAGACCCGACTTTGGCGGTCAAATGATAGACTTACTTTCTGACGTCATTTGTCTGATGGATTCCACAGGAATGTCTTCTTGGATTTCCATGATCAAATCCGGTTCTTCTGACTTCAGAATCGGACTGGCAGCTCGGAAGTGAGACCGAAATAAATTTTTTTCTCCAGAATCTGTTGGAAACGACATTTTGGATCGCTTTTCTCTGAAAAAAATTATTTAATTTTATACAAAGAATATCACAAGAAAATTATGGAAATTTTAAAGTTTCTGAAGTTTTTTAGAATCTTTTCAAAATTATAGAAGTTTCTAAAATTTAATAAAAGATTCTGGAACTTTTAAAATTTTACAGAATTATATATATTTTTATCGAAATTTTTTGGATTTTTTACGATATAACTGAAAATTATAGAAGTTTCTAAAATTTAATAAAAGATTCTAAAACCTTCGAAAATTTTACAGAATTATTTATACTTTTATCGAAATTTTTAGGATTTTTTACGATATAACTGAAAATTATAGAAGTTTCTAAAATTTAATGGGAGATTCTGAAACTTAAAATTTTACAAAATTATTTATACTTTTATCGAAATTTTTTGGATATTTTACGATATAACTGAAAATTATAGAAGTTTCTAAAATTTAATAAAAGATTCTGAAACTTTTAAAATTTTACAAAATTATTTATACTTTTATCGAAATTTTTAGGATTTTTCACGATATAACTAAAAATTATAGAAGTTTCTAAAATTTAATAAAAGATTCTAAAACCTTCGAAAATTTTACAGAATTATTTATACTTTTATCGAAATTTTTAAAATTTTTTACGATATAACTAAAAATTACAGAATTTTCCAAAATCTAATGGGAGATTCTGAAACTTTTAAAAGTTTCGTTGAAGCTTCTAGAATCTGACGGAAAATGCTGAATTATTCGAAAATATTACAGAATTTTCTAGAATCATCGGAATTTAATGAATGTAGTTGAAATTCAGTAGAGGATTTTGAAATTTTCCAAAATCTTTGTTGAAACTTCTGAAATCAAAGAGAATATTTTAGAAATTTTTAGGAATTTTTAAAATCATCAAAAATACAGACACAGATTCTGAAATTTTTGGAAATTTTATAGGAGATTCTGGAAAATTTAAAAACTTCATGGACATTTTTAGAATCCTTCAGAATCCAGTAGACGATTCTAGAATCCTCCGTGACTTGATAGAAGCTTCCAAAATCGTCATAAATTTCAGTTTCTAAAATTCAAAAAATTTCTAAATTTTCAAAATCTGTAAAAAATTCAAAATTTTAATAAAAATTAAAAAATTAAAAAAATTTCGCGTTAAGACAACTTTGTAAAACTTTTTATTTTTATTGTTTATAATGATTTTAAGAGAAAATAAGAAAAATCAAAACAAAGAAGGCGGATTGATTGGGATTATTTAAGACAAAGGCTTTCGTCGACAGGTGTTCCGACGACAAATGAGTTCTCGAGAATTTTTTCACGAAGGAAAGTTGACGAAGTCTACGAGTTCCTTGAACGTTAATTTTTATCTTTTATTGCATTTTTAATCAAAAACATTAAGTGTTAATTACACCCTTGAAAAAGAAAAATACAGTAGAATTTGGAAATAAGATACCCCGGTATAAGATATTTCGGGTTATAGCATAGGGTCTGAGTGAGTGAGTTTGGTTAGTATATCTTCAAATTGGCTCCTGCTATGATATATCCTTTGTTATAACATACGCTTTGACTGATCCCAAGGGGTACCTTATACTAAAGTTCTACTGTATAATAGAACTTGGATATCAGATACCGTGCTATAACATATCTCACATTATAGCATACGGTCTGAGTGAGTTTGGTTAGTTTGCCTTCAAATTTATCCCCTCTATGATATATCTTTTCTTATAACATACGCTTTGACTGATCCCAAGGGATATCTTATATTCAAGTTCTACTGTACAATAGAACTTAGATACAGATGTCCCCACTACAATATATCTCACATTATAGCATAGGGTCTGAGTGAGTTGAGTTTGGTTAGCCTGTTTTCAAATTTACCCCCTCTATAACATATCCTTTCTTATAACATACGCTTTGCCCCGTCCCAAGGGGATATTTTATATCCAAGTTCTACTGTAGCTGTCCGATTACTGTAGTATTGATCACAACTCCTAAGGTCTGTGTTAAGATAGAAAAAAGTATATTAATGGTTTTTATTAACACAATAAAATACAAATGATCATTATTATATCTTTTCCCATACAATTAGAACCGAAGGTTTCACTCACGTCCTACAGTATTTCACGTTCCCTGATATTCAGGCTATCGCTTCAGGTCCTTTCTTTCTGTTCCAACAGTTTGTAAAGTTACCGACATAAAATTCGAAATTTGAATTTGTACGTAAAATTCGAAGTTTGAATTTGTACGTAAAAATCGAAGTTTGAATTTGCACGTAAAATTCGAAGTTTGAATTTGTACGTAAAATTCGAAATTTGAATTTGTACGTAAAATTCGAAATTTGAATTTGTACGTAAAATTCGAAGTTTGAATTTGTACGTAAAAATCGAAGTTTAAATTTGTACGTAAAATTCGAAGTTTAAATTTGTACGTAAAAATCGAAGTTTGAATTTGTACGTAAAAATCAGGCATGTTGGCTTGTCTGAATGTTGCGGGCAAGCTGCAGATTTAATTGGAAAGTTTACACAAATGGGAATATGGAAATCTCACTCTACCTATCTGGATATTGCGAACAAACTTTGATTTCGATGTAGACTTATCCAACTAAACTACAGACTATTTTGGTTTTCAAATTTTTTTCGACAATTTATTTAATAATCGTGAGCATAACAAAACTCATGATTCGAAAATAATGAAGTATTCTTCGTGTTAAGACTATTGATTGAAATATGATATCAGAAAAAAATAAAAAAAAATAAAGAAAATAAAGAAATAGAGAAAATTAAAAAAATCAAGAAGATAAAGAAAATTTAAAAATTTAAAAATTTAAAAATTTAAAAATTTAAAAAAATAAAAATTTAAAAATTCAAAAAATAAAGGAAATTTAAAAATTTAAAAAAAATAAAGAAGATAAAGAAAATTCAAATATTAAAAATTAAAAAGATAAAGAAAATTTAAAAATTTAAAAAATAAAGAAGATAAAGAAAATTCAAAAATTTTAAAAATAAAGAAAATTTAAAAATTTAAAAAAATAAAGAAAATTTAAAAATTCAAAAAATAAAGAAAATAAAGAAAATTTAAAAATTTAAAAAATAAAAAAAATTTTAAAATTTAAAATTCAAAAAATAAAGAAAATTTAAAAAATATAGAAAATTTTAAAAAATAAAAAATATCAGTCTTGTTTTGTATGTCTGATTTTTTCAACCAAAATACCATTAGTAATCCTAAAATATTCTTAACTAAGCAAATGATTGGAGAAAGAATCAGATATTGTTCGTATCAGGAGTAACTTCAGATGCTACTTGTCTTCAAAAAGATTGGTGTATGATCTCCCAGTAATCTTTCCACTACTTATTTCGTAATTTTCTTCAATTATAAATGACAAATAAAATTCAACAATTTTACCGAAAAAAGTGTTTATTAAAAAATTAAAATCATTGACAAATCGTGATATAATAAATATAAAAAATAAATTGAAAAAAAAAGAATTTTAAAGTATTTATGAGAGATATTCTTCCAAGCAAAATTAACTACTGATTGATTTATCCACAGCATCTGTTGCACATGAAATCGATACAGTTTTTGCCTTGACAACCAGGATTGCAGCAACGATCGCACATGTACTGGAAGCACATAAGCTTGTGGGTCTTACAAGCAGCTTTTCTCTTCATGCGCAATCCGCGGGAAGCATCAGTATCCTAAATACAATATATAAGTACAGTAGAACTTGGATATAAGATATCCCTTGGGATCAGTCAAAGCGTATGTTATAAAAAAGGATATATTATATAGGGGATAAATTTGAAAGCAAACTAACCAAACTCACTCACACCGTATGCTATAATCTGAGATATGTTATAGCACGGTATCTGATATCCAAGTTCTATTATACAGTAGAACTTGAATATAAGGTACCCCTTGGGATCAGTCAAAGCGTATGTTATAAAAAAGGATATATTATAGCAGGAGCCAATTTGAAAACATACTAACCAAACTCAACTCACTCAGACCGTATGCTATAACCCAAAATATCTTATACCAGGGGTATCTTATATCCGAATTCTACTGTATTATTTTTTCCTTCTAAATAATCTACAAATTCTCGATTTTTCTTTGTTACTTTGTTTTTCCAGGTTTTTTTGATGGGACTTTACTTTCATTTTTACTTGTATTGCTCAAGTCACAGTTCTCCGAATTACCAAAGCATCATTTCAATGTTAGTTGCGTATTCCCTAACGACAAAGCAACACTAAAACAACACCTTCATCTATCTTGTAAATTGTGGAATGGTATATGTTATATCGGTCCATCAACTGACTACTACATAAGCAAGCCAGTCTAACGATCTCGAAGGGAAAAATCCCACGTGCTAAACAGTGGACATACCGTCTACATGCAGATTAAGTGTTAACTAGTTAATTAACATATGGTGATTGTGCTTAATCTTATTATCGTTTGGATGAATGAGAATCTCATATTGCTCATCTCTCATGCAACTGCATCGGCCCACAGAGATCCAACAGGATATGATCTAACAAGATTGCCATCAAAAATTCCGTGTCGAGAATTGGTTTTATTCTACTTTCATTTGCTTCGGTAGTACAGTGGTAGTATATGTGATTGCAAAGTTACGAGACTCGGATTCGATTCCCGACCGAAGACTACAGATCCAGGCCTTGCCAGCCACAATCTGACTTCAAACGGCTAAGACGCACTCATCAAAGATAAAAGCGAGATCAGAAGGACCAAAAAGACGATCATAGTAAGAGAAGAATTTCCTGAAGATGATCCTAGTAAGAAGAAGAATTTTTTGAAGACGATCCTAGTAAGAAGAAGAATTTCCTAAAGATGATCAAAAAGGCTGAGATGCGCAAACAATAGAG
>SWDT01000197.1:0-15504 GCA_009193035.1 Halicephalobus mephisto | reverse complement strand
TAAACATTCTAGATAGAATTTTCTAAAAATGGTCCGGAATGATTTGAAAGTTCAATTCAAAGATGAATTCGACGTAATTTTGTCTTGTGTTTGATTTTTAATAAAAACTTCTAGTACTTTTTCGTCTTCTTAGGGACTAGAACAAGATGCTAAAACAGCTACACTGGCCACTCGGCGCAGTCCCGCAAGTTCACCCTATGGTTTGCAAACCACTAGCTTGATCACGGGGGAGTTTTAACCTTTAACCTTTAACATTTTTACTTTTTTGTCTTTATATGCAGTAATTGATACCGTAATCCGACAATTTTTATTAGAGAATCCAGAATAAAACTCACCAGAAACAATCCCGATGGAACCGAAAATCAAAGACCACGGGAATTGAGGGTCGTAAATGGGGTTTCGGAGGAACCCTGCGGGCAGAGTAATGGAATTCAGTTCTGGTTGGTACCTGGAAATATTTTTAAAATAGTTATTCTGGATTTAAAATTATTTTTTTTAAATTTTTTACGATTTTGGAAAAATACAGAAATTTTTATGGAATTTTAATTTAAAAAATTAATTAAAAATTTACCAGGCATTGGCGATAGCAGCAGGTCCGTTGAAAGCTGTCCTATCTGCACCTACGGTCTTCATGAGTAAATTCAAAGAGTTCATGATGTTGAATTGTTTCAAATATCCGAAAATTTTGTAATACGATGTTTCGCTTCTGAAGTCCACAATTCCATTGTAGTACTGTACTAGAAGAGTGTCATTGACGACGAAATCCGGATATGCGATGTTGATGATCAAGTTATTCAATTTGTCGTAGGCTTTCTGTCTCGTGGAGTCGTCCATCCAACTCAAGCCGTCGATCATGGACCTCATTCCGAGGATAATCGACGAAGCCACTCTTCCTCCGTTCGTTTTGATTGCTTGTTTGTCGTTCGAAGTCGGATAAATCTGATCCACAAAGACCCTCGTGCTGGCCATGTCGAAGTAATTCAGGAAGTCATTCATGCACTCTTCCTGGACCGGAGTCAGATCCTTGAGTTCGATGTTGTTCGAAACTTTCCTTTTGGGAACAAACGAAGGTCTTCCATGACGAGGCTTACGGTAGACGATTTTATTCTTGAGTACAGTACTCAATTCAAAGTTATCTCTGAAGGACATCGGGAAGTAGTCTGCATTAGCGTCGAGGATTCTGTAGTAAAAGTAATTCAACAATGTTCGTGCCGGGAACTGATTAGCATTGATGGCAGTCTGGAGTTTCGAAAGTTGACCAGGTTCCATAACAATGAACTAAAACAAATTTATTAATTTTTAATGAATAAATAAATTTCTAAAATTACTTAATTTTTAAAAAATAAACAAACTTCTAAAATTATTTAATTTTTAAAAAATAAACAAACTTCTAAAATTACTTAATTTTTAAAAAATAAACAAACTTCTAAAATTATTTAATTTTTAAAAAATAAATAAATTTCTAAAATTACTTAATTTTTAAAAAACAAATAAATTTCTAAAATTATTTAATTTTTAATAAATAAATAAATTTCTAAAATTATTTAATTTTTTGATATCTAAAAAAATAAAAATTAAATGTTGAAATTAAAAAATAATAATTTTTGAAATTGTTTTTAAAGAATATTTTAGTCGATAAAGGTAGATGAAGAACATCGAAAATTAAAAATTAAAAATTATAACATAATTTTGAGAAAAAAAATTTTCTATATTGAAAATTTAATACAAAAAGTGCTGTTTTAAGAATTTTTTAGAAAGTTTTCTGAATTTTGGAGATTTGTTATTGTTGGGGATGAACAGTCTCCATGATCGGGGGTATTCAGAATACAGAAGACTTAACGGTCCCTTCTCTTCAAGGAAAAGTACAAAAGGGAACACTTCGGTGTACCGGCAGTCCTCCTCGGGTGTAGCTCTGATATTTAATAATACTGTTCCTATTCTTATATTTGTGTCTTATTGTTATGTAAAGACATAACAGTTACATAAGTGGATTAACTGGCAATGGTTTGAGGAAGCCAGGTCTCGAAGGGAAATACCCTACGGGAAAAAGTGACTTTTAGGTCATTAATAAATATAAATCATGATTATTGTAATCTTCATCACAAATGCCAAATATTCATAAAAATGTGACGATTGTGTTACATTTTCGTCACATTTCACAATTGTTACAAAATTTAAAGTTATACTTTTTGTGTGTACATGTTAGGCAGTAGGCATACTGTGCATGACAGACCGAATTTAGACTAGTTAATATATATGATTGTTATCGCGTTTAATCTTATTATTGTTCGGGTTAATAAAAATCCTCATATCCTACATCCCTCACAGAACCATACCGGTTCATCGTGACTTCACAGTTTGGATTTAATTGGGCTTGATTTTTATCAATTTTTCGATCTCGTTAACTAGAGAACAGAGCTGTCAATTTCGAACCGATTAAATTCGAAATTCGGAAGGTTTGAATTTGAATTGAACAGGTTGAAATCGAAAAATTTGAAAGTCAACAGCTCTGTTAGAGACCGATGTTCACTTGTCCTTTTCGATCATCTTAGTAATGACACTTACCGTATAGCCATCGTTTGTTACTGTATTCGTGACTCCTGGGGCATAAGTAGTCAACTGTGTGAAGTAACTTTTCACATCGAAGAAGGTAAAGTTCTGTCCAAATACTGTATTTGTGAAGGGATTGTAATTCCTCTTAGTTTGCCATCTGGTGGTGGCGTCTGTGGAGAAGTTATTGGCCAAATTGTACTCGAATTGGATGATGGACTGAACATCGGAGTTGAGTTGAGTGTTGTCCAATGTGATTCCTTTGATTTGAGCGTAAGATTTAAAAAGTCCTTCGATATTGGACTTTAAGGCTGGTTGAGTGATGCTCCAAGTGTTCCCCACATAGTACGTCCAAGGAAAAGTTAAAACAGGCTGATCCATGTAGAGTTTATAAGGTTGAGATCCCTGGTTGTCCATCCAATCAGTGTCGACAAAGAAGGACACAAGGGTATCTATACCGTAAGCCCCGGAGAGGTACCCTAAGGCTTTCCCGAGTTGAGCAGGTTGGGGCCAGTTTGGAGTCGCCATATCCATCAAGGGGAAGGGCAGAGAACTGACAGTTTTGAAGTTGTTGACGACAGAAACGACCAAAGTGCCGTTGGCAGTGATATTGGCCCAGTTGTTTCTATCGGTTTTACAGACAGAATAGGCATGTTTAATAAGAGCTACGGGAAGAGGCTAAATTGAGGTTATTTTCAGTAAAATTGAAATTACAAAATATTCCACTTTAAAATCATTATAATTTAGAAAATATTTAATTAATTTTAATAATTTTTATTTTTGTTGGTAGATCTCCAACTGAAGGGATTTTTGAAATTTACGAAATATTCGATGAATTAGAGGAATTTGAAAATTGGATTTTTCAGATACAGTGAAACCTCGATATAAACACCCTCGATAAGGGCAAATCCTCTTTAAAGACAACTCGGTTCCGATCCCTACTGTGGATTTTCCCCTAGTAAACCCCTCGATAAAGGTAACTCTTCTGTAAAAACAACTTTTCTGCCGTCCCTTCGGGTTGTTTTTAGCGAGGTTTCACTGTAGTTTATACTTACATTATTTGCTTGTGACATCAAGCCGGCATCCAAGTCCGTGAAGTCTTCCATCTGAGACAAGTCCATTCCTCCGATGTTTACGATATTCGGATTCTTGTTTCCACAAACATATTCGTAGAAATTATTACAAGGATCTTGAGTGGTGTCCAATGTAGCAGTAAAGTAATCAGCTGCTTGTTGGTACTTGGAGGAATTAGAAGCAGAAGGAGTCGGAACGTTCATTCCCGAGGTGGTTTTCATAGGGTTTGGAGTGGAGACACCAGATGGAGTCATTGTAGAAGGAGTCCAAGTTGTCGGAACAGTGCAGACAAATGGGCTTTCGACGAAGCAATCAGCTGATCTCCAGTATCCACGACTAACTTCGATGTGGAGACAATTTTGGGGTTCTGGATATGTGGGTTCTCCTGTAAGAAAAAGAAATTTGGATAATAACTAGGATAAAAAACGATATTTCATTATGTAAAGAAATCTCAAATAGTGTTCACAAATTACCTCTCAGTCACTATCCTGGCAATTTACAATAGTGACAGAAATTGCCAAGATAGTGTCTCAAAATCGTTCTTCTTAGTCACTATTTTAACGATTTCTACTATAAGGATAGTGACTAACATAATGGATACTACTTTCAATAAAAAGTGAAAGAAGCTTGTATTGTCAAAAAACATTTTTTCTAGTCACTATGATTTTTACTGTAAGGATAGTGACTGAGAAATAATCGTTTTTTGAGATTTTAGATACTATCCGAAATACTGATATATAAGGAAAACGAACAATAATTTATTAATAAAAATAAACAAACCTGCAGCCCAATCGAAAAAGTTGAAAGTTGATCCATCTGTCCAAGTCCAATTTTTGCCGTTGAAATTACTACCTCCGATGAAAAATGCATTAGAATTTCCAAAAAGATTTTTAGTAATGTCTAAAATTTAATTTTCAATAGTTAATTCAAGAAATTTTCCCTTACCGGCTAGATAGAGATTATCAAAAGCATTATGTAAGCTAGTCAGATGACCTCCTTGACTTCGACAGTACTCCTCAGCATCGATGAATTTCATGGTGGATTTCACAAGGATCCAACAGACATCGTTGGAAAAAGAGGTGACACTTCCTTGAGGACATGTGAGAGCCCAGGATAAGGATATCGAAAGGAAAATTGGAAGCAACTTGAGGACCAACATGCTTTTGCAGAAACTGATCACCTCATTAGCCGTATTCTCCTCTATTCCAGATAACAGAATTTGCTTTCATTGATTTTTGGTTTCAGTCAGTATGATGTAAAAATATAATCATAGAATATATTGATATCATTATAATGATCTTCAAAACACCAAGTTGTTAAACTTCAATTTCAATGTGAACAATGAACATATTTTATCAGTGCAATTTTGATGACTTTTGGATTTGTGCTTTGGTTTTTACATTTATTAGATGAAAGTATACGGAAATCAACACAATAATAATAAAAAAGATTCTGAAATAAGTGGAAGTTAAATCCAAAGTAATAAGATGATAATTAAAGTTGATACTGTAGACATAAAGGATGGAGTTCAGCTCGTCCGAACTTCTAAAACAAAGCTCAATTGGTCATAATTTGGAAAATTGATTGAAGCAGAATGAAACCAAGGTCTAATTTGTCTCATCCAAGTTTCGCTCTGCATGTCAATCAATTTGAAGTTAATCTGAGTTTGGCACTAGCTGAGCGATGACTTCTTCCTATATTTTGTCTTTAACGATTGTGGAACAAATAAAACATAGTTTAAACTTGCTATTACAATGGCAATCTACAGTCTTCCGTATGCTAAGAGAGTTTCAAATGTACCACAACACCTCTTTTTTACTACAAGATCAAAGTTAGATAACTTGCCATGTTCCTTAACACACAGAAATCTGATTGTAATATACATCACTTTATAGATTTTGAGACGTTAAATCGAGTGATATGTAAAATTCCTAAGATTTAGTTGGGTGTGGTATATCGAACATAGGATCAGACATAATCTTGACGTTAAGTCCGAAAAAAATCACAACTTAATTGATAAAGACTATAGAGAAAGCGCTTATACGCCCATTATTAAGCTTATCTATGTCTCTATCAAATAATACACGAACCATGCATTCTAGCATTTGCAAGGTAAGATATGACAGATTACGTTATGATCTTTGATATTAATTACATCATACAATATCCTTTCAGAGTGGTATTTGAGGCTTCAGTTCTGTATATCTTGTTAAGCAATATCAATTATATAATCTTATAACGCTATATTGACTTTTTTATCTAATTTTCGGCAAAAAATCACTAAATAAATTACAAGATATCAACGTAACTTTTCTATACAGAAATATGCCCAATATCTTCAGTTTTTGCAAGAGGTAAGACGTCTAGTTACTTTATGAGTATGTCTGCATATGATTAACAACGGATAAAAATTGGAAGCTAGGAAATATCAAAAGTTGAGTTTCCGACAAAATCTGAGCAGGAAGCAAGGCAAATTTTCGAAGATTATCAAAATCAATCAATTATCATCGAATTTGGTTCAAATAAACTATATATCATTTTAAAATTAATGGTGAAAGACTAAGATTAACCAATTAAGCATTGAATACGAAGACATCAAACTTAGGAATCCAGAACAATCTTCAACGGACTAATCCATATATCATTTCCTTTACTTCTGCACTTTGCTCTTGTTCTTCTAGTAGATTTTTCTCTAATTATAATATTGGTAAAGAAAAAATTGAATAATGAAAGAAATCGAGTTTTATTTTCTTTGAATCACATCGGATTACACTCTTTTTGATTTAAAGACATTTTTCTAAAAGTAAAAGCAGAGTTTCATCTGTTAATATAGAATTACATATCCAATGATGCTTTACAAAATGCACCAGGTTTAATTCTTTAAATTTTAAAATATGAAGAAAAAGGTCAGTATGAATGATATTGGAGTACATAGTGCTATAACCTTACCCAGAGTTAATGAAATTGAATGGCTTCTATATCAAAAGGTAAGAAATAAATCATTTGCTATGATAGGTAAAGTAATGTCTTCTTGACTGCTTTATTACTTAAGTTATTAATTGTTTTCGAGTTCGATCACAAACGACTTCCAAAGTGATTTTTCACATGTTTAACCCAACTGAATCTTGGAATGTTATATGCCATTTTATTCAGTATTCCAAAATCCGCAATAAGCTGCCTAAATTACAGACGAACCTCTGTGTGTTAATTCTTTTTTATACTCAAACTCAAATTCTGAATCGTCAGATTCTGAAGGTCAATCTTCAATTCTCACTTCAGTTTTGGAATCTACAGGTTCCATACCTTGTTTTTAGTACTTTTTGCTCAAATTTAAAAATGTCTGATTTTGTGGCAAAAAATATGCAAAATTACATAGAAAAACTGAGAAATTTTAGTTTCATTTGGCTTAGATCTTTCTAAAAAGTTTCGATTTCGTCTAGTACAGATATTTTTAGAAGATTTCGATCTCATCTGACATGGATTATGTTAAAATTTTTGATTCGATCTACAGTATGCTATAAAGTCCTGGTTCGATTTGAAAGATCTAAATTATAAGGGGATTTATATATAGAGATTTTTTTATTTTAAACTTTATAACTGCAAATGTTTTCAAGGATATTCAACAATGTTAAATTACTGATGAATCTGAAAATCATAATTCGAAATATTGTATTCATGTAGACGTAAATAAAGCAGTATGACACACTGCAAACTGTAACGGCCTTGTTTCATTTGTCTACCAAGTTCTTGAAACCACTTTGTCATCAACACTCTTACATTATCTATTACTACTATTATTACTATGGTACCATCACCGGTAATAATGATGAGGACGACGACGACTCGACTTCTATCCTCAATGCTTCCAACTACTGTGACGATTTGAACATTATCTTCAATATTTGTAACTACTATGACAATTTGACTTTCATTTTCAATGTTTTCAAGTACTATAATGATTTAACTTCCATGTTCAATATTTGCAACCACTATGACGATTTGACTTCCATTTTCAATATTTTCAATTACTATGACAATTCGACTTCCATTTTCAATATTTGCAACCACCACGACAATACTCTGGTAGCAGAGCCCCTCTGTTACCTTTGTAAAACAAAAGACAGTATACCGCTTCCGTCATCAAATCATCACTAGCCAACCTCGTGATTGAGAAGTAAAGTATCTTTCGTGGTAAGAATAACATCTTTTGTTTGACAATTTCTTTTATCCTTTAATGGTAGATTTCAAGTAATGGTCCTAACACGAGAAATATTTGATTCATTTTTTTGTTATCTTTATTGTTAGTCCTTCAATTATTTATAGAAAAAATTAATAAAATTTCAATTACATTTTTTGAGTTTTTTAATTCAAAAAACAAATATTTGTAAAAAATTTCAATGCTATTATTTCATATTATTATGCAAAGTTGAAAATTGAGATTTTTATCAAATTAATTCGAAATCAATTTTCAGATTTCAGATTTCGAAAGTGTTTACTTGATTCTAAGAAGTTTCAGAAAATTCTATTATTGAAAAATTAACAATGAATTTTCTACAACATGGGCAGAGACTATTTTTCTTCAGAAAATACCTAAGTTGATATTGAAGCAGAACACCAAAATTTGAAAATTGACTAACTGTTGGATTGAACGTAATCTATTTGAGTGGAAGTTTGTATAACTTTGGTCCCGGAGGGAAATAGCCTGAGGATCAACGAAATTTGTACAATTGCGAGTTGACGGCAATTTTAAGATTACGAAATAATTTTGTAGAGTTGTGATTTATCTCGTGCCTTTGACCCTATGAAGTTGTTTTGTATATTCCTCATCTACACGCGGATCAGGAACCACCAACCACAATCTAACACTTACATTGTCAGAAATTTTCAGATTTTTATTGTTTTGAAAATACTTTAAAATTAGTTTACCTTATGTAAAATAAATTAAGATAAAAAAGATTTTCAACCGAAAAGAAGTTGGATAATGATTAAAGTAGAAATATTTTACTACAGAAAGGGATTTCAAATAGTGTTTACAAATTGCTTTTTTTAATTACCATCTTGACGATTTTTATTAACAACGAAATTTGCAAAGATCCACTAGATATCGTTGGAAAAAGAAATACTTTCTTGAAGATATATGAAAGCCCAGGATAAGGATATTGAAAGAGAAATTGGAAGCAACTTGAGGACCAACATGCTTTTGCAGAAATTTATCACCTCATTAATCATATTCTCCTCTATTCCAGATAACAGAATTTGCTTTCATTGATTTTTAGTTTCAGTCAGTATGATGTAAAAATATAATCATAGAATATATTGATATCATTATAATGATCTTCAAAACACCAAGTTGTTAAACTTCAATTTCAACGTGAACAATGAATTTATTTTTTCGAAGTAATTTTCGATTTTTTATATTTAAGGAATAAAAAAATACAAAATACATAAAAACAAAAAACTATTCAGAAATGAATGTAAGTTGAATCAGAAAAAATAAAACCGTCGTTCGTTTCAAAACTGCAATTGATCAAGTTTGAAAAAATTGAATTTTTTGAGATTCCAAAATTGTGAAAATTGAAAAAATTTCAAAATCAATTTTGGATTTTTATAAAAATTTAAAACTTTATCGTTCAATTTTTTGGATAATTTTATTTGTAAAATAACTACAATATTACTTATTTTTTCAAAGTAAAAATTTGAATAAATTTTACTTTTAAATTGAAAATAAGAATTTAGTTCCGGTTAATCTGTAAAATTATCTGTTTTATTTTCTCCGAAAAATGGGATAGTTTTAAAACGAAAAAAATCCTTAACTTTGCTTTATAATCAAAAATTGATGCAAATCCGATTTTTTTCCACAGAAAATTATCGATAAGAAAAAAAATTCATTTTTCTTCATTATTTGGAATCTTAAAGTTGTCCAAAATTTTCAATGAAGTTTAATTTATTTTTTATTTTTTTCGTTCTGGGAGTAAATGCTCAAGGAAGTTGCCCTCAGGGCTCTATTATGGCATTTAATGGACAGACCTGTTGGTACTTCATGAATACCCCTCTGGATTTCTTAAGTAGTGAAAACTACTGTAAAATTCTAGGGGGACATTTGGCTAGTATCCACAACGGCTTCGACAACTTGTACATGGCCGGTTAGTTGGGTTACTGTAGATGAGAATAAAGTTTAATTTTTCAGACAAAGCTCGTCAGTTATTTTCGAAATCAGATGCCTTCGCCGTTGGAGGAAACAATCTTGAGAATAAAAATAACTGGAGTTGGATCAACGGAGAGCCCTTCGACTTCACAGATTGGGGCACATGTGAGTTTTTTAACAAGAAAAATATCCGTTTTCGATGAGACGCTTTGGAGTTGGTTATGGTTTACTGGATATCCACCAGTACCGTCACGTAACTATTGATTCTCAAGAGCAGACAGGCCTTGTACTCTTGCAACCTCGACCTAGAAGTTCCTTAATCCACTCAGGCAGAATGTAATTCTAAAACACGATTGCGAAATATCATGTAAAGCTCCGAAACGATCGTCAAGCAAAACTAAAATTTTAGACTATTTTAATCTAACAAATTCCGGAAATTCAATCTGAGGCAATTTCGTGGAAATGCTTATTTTTAATTTTTCACTATCTTGATCTCGTAATTGTGTAAGATTACGAAATAAGCATCACGTAAACCAAAATTACAAACTGCTTCAGTTTCCACCAAGTTCTAGAAATTCCGAGGCAATTTCGTTTTTTATAACATTGTTCTTGTATTTGTCACGCCGAGTGACCCACGTCTGAATGAGGAGGGAAAATAGTATAGAAAAGGTTTATCAAATAAATGTCTTAGGCACAGTACAAAACACTATGTCGAACTCGACATAAACAAAACAACCCCACTTTCTGCCAAGAGGAACTGTATGTCTTCTTGTCGGTACTGAGACAATCCGTTCGGAACCAGATGTTCTTTATTGATACCAAGGAAATCCGTTCGGGACCAGATGTTCCTGGTTGGTTGCGCTTCCCATTAAGGCTAGGTGCCTGATCCAACAATTGTGATTCTGAATTTTCCCATTTTCAATTCTTTCTAAGGTTGTCAAACAATTTCAACTTGTAGATGAACCTGCGAATGATGATATGAAGCACTGCATCCATATAAGTGTAAGCAATGGAGTATGGCACACTGGAGACTGTTTTGACACTCTTCCATATGTATGTCAAGTCCCTCTTGGAGTCAACGTACCATCAACTTCTATGCCACGTACTACTTTTACATCTCAACCCTCAACTACTACCACTACCACTACATCTCACCCTTCATCGACTACAACCACAAAAGGAAGTAGTATTACTACAACCATAGGAGGAAGTAGCGCTACCACAACCATAGGAGGAAGGAGCACTACTACAGCTGCAGGAGGAAGTAGCGCTACTACAGCTGCAGGAGGAAGTAGTGCCACCACAACCATAGGAGGAAGTAGTGCTACTACAACCATAGGAAGAAGTAGTGCCACCACAACCATAGGAGGAAGTAGTGCTACTACAGCTGCAGGAGGAAGTAGTGCTATTACGACACCTTGGTGGAATAGCCCTCCTACTATACCATCAAAGCGCAAAACATACCCTTTCCGTCATTAACCGACCACTATTCAACTTCGTAATTGGAGAATGAATAAAGTATCTTTCGTGCTGGGACAAAACTTCTTAACAATTCCTTTCATTTCTTAGTGATAGACTCTAAGTAGTAGTCCTGACACGAAAAATACTTGATTCATCTCTCGATTATTAATTTCGTAACTTGTTTCTGAAGTATTCACGGAAGAAAATCAATAAACTTTTTCATCAATTTTCGAATTAAATTAAATTAAAAATAATATTTTCATATATGAATTTTTAATTCGAAAATATTTACAAAATTACAATACTTTTTAAAAATCTTTATTTTTAAAATAAAAAAATAATTTTCATTATTAAATAACTTTATAAATTTAATTTTAATTTTAATTTTAATTTTATTTTTAATTTTAATTTTAATTTTAATTTTAATTTTAATTTTAATTTTAATTTTAATTTTAATTTTAATTTTAATTTTAATTTAATTTTATTTTTTTTTTTATTTTTATTTTTATTTTAATTTTAATTTTAATTTTAATTTTAATTTTAATTTTAATTTTAATTTTAATTTTAATTTTAATTTTAATTTTATTTTTATTTTCCTATTTCGCACTATATCAAAATTTACAAACAATACAATTCAAACTTAAAACAAATTAAATTTTCAATTTTAATTGTTTACTTAATTTAATTTTCAATCATTATAAAAAATAAAAATTCAAAAATAATTAATAAAATCAACATATTTTATTTTTCATTTTCAAGCATAAAAATTTTTAATTTTATTCACAAAGTAAGTATTTAGTAAATTCAATCAAAATAATTCAAATTGATCACTTTTAGACTAGATTGAACCCAATAAAAGCTCAAAAAAAATTTACACGGATTCTTCGAGATCTCTTCAATTATTTTTACTGCTTTTTGTCGATTTTTCAAAATTCTCATTTGCTTCAAAAAGGTAATTGGAAGCCGAAAACCCATTAATCAGCTTATCTTCTGAAGGAATCAGTCTGGGAGATATCTGTAAAAATTTCAACATTACTATGTCATATTCCCATCATATTTTTCTTTGTAACTTTTATTCCATTTCTAAATAAAATTTAATTTCTGTTCATAATTTTGTATAACCAACCGTGTTATTTAAATTTACTTTCGTCATTTTCATATCTACCTTAATTCTACCAAACATTAGATTTTAGAAGACCTAATGATTTCTTATCTATTATGTCATATTATTCTAAAAATTTCAACATTACTGTATCATATTCCCATCATATTTTTCTTTGTAACTTTTATCCCATTTCTAAATAAAATTTAATTTTTATTCATAATTTTGTATAATCAACCGTGTTATTTAAATTTACTTTCATCATTTTCATATCTACCTTAATTCCATCAAACTATTAGATTTTAGAATACCTAATGATCTCTTATTTATTATGTCACATTATTCTAAAAATAAAAAAAATTTCCGGAATTTTTAAAATTATCATAAAAAAGATATTTCAACTACCGTATCCTCTACTATTACAAAAACTACTTTTAAAAAATTAAAAATTATAACAAATTTTAAAAATTTCTAAAATTACTGTAAAAAATAAATTTTAATGACAATTTCAATTATTATTTTTTATATTTTTATAAATTTTAAAATTATTTTTTTTTAAATTTTAATTTAAAACTTACTTTTTTAGTAAAATTTTCATTAACACTTGAATGATTTAAAGTTTCGGGTACTGTAAAAGACCTTACTGGTTCTTTTGAAAATAACTAAAAATTAATTTTTTTTAAAATTAAATAGTTTAAAAAACCTCTGTTAATTGACTTTGTTCTTCATCAATTCCCGAAAGTCTTCCATTTTGTTCATTAACAGGCGACACAAGACTATTCACTAAAAATTAAAATTTTAAAAAAAATTAAAATTTTAAAAAATATATTAAATTCCAAAAATACAGTACACTTTAGCATTAAAATAAAAATATCAAAAAGCCACAACAATAATAAAGCGATGCAAAGTCACAAAAATTACGATAATTATAATTTTAAAAAAACAACAATAATAAAAAATAAAGAAAATTACTTTGTTGAAAGCGCAAACCACTTTTGAGGTTCAAAAAAGTTGGTCGAGCTGTAAAAAACATGACATCAATAGCGAATTTAAAGATTTAAAAAATAGCAAATTTAAAAAAATATAAAATTTGAAAACTTTAAATAAAAAATAAAAAATATTTTATATAAAAATTATAAAACTTTAAAATATATAAAATTTGAAAATTTTTTAAATAAAAAATATTTTATATAAAAAGTATAAAATTTAAAAAAATATAAAATTTGAAAACTTTAAATAAAAAGTAAAAAATATTTTATATAAAAATTTCAAAACTTTAAAATACACAATATTTGAAAATTTTAAATAAAAAATAAAAAATATTTTATATAATAAGTAAAAAATTTAGAAATATATAAAATTTTAAAACTTTAAAAAAAAGTAATTTATATAAAAAATATAAAAATTAAAAATTTCTAACAATTGAAAAAATTTCAGAATTTTTATAATGAAAAAGTTGAAAATTTTTAATCATACAAAAATAGAAAATTTAAAGATTTCTTTAAAAAAATTCAAAATTTAAAATTTTTTAAACAAAGAAAATAGAAAATTTTTTAAATTTAAAACTTTTAAAGAAAAAATAGCAAAATTTAAAGATTTATTTTAATAAAAAAAATATTTTAAATAAAAGTAGAAAATTTTTTAAATTTAAAATTTAAAAAAAAAAATAGCAAAATTTAAAGATTTATTTTAATAAAAAAGCAGAAAGAGAAAAAAAGCTTTTTAGCTCATTAGATTTACAAAAATAATTTATTTTTAAAATAAAACATACCCATTGATGAATATCCACTTGACGATGATGTCGATACTTCCATAACTTTGTTATCTGTCGTTACAGAATTATTTCCATTACATTTATTATTAGGCGGAATAGGAGGAAGTACATTTGTCGTTGTATTTGGAAGACTTACTGTTCTTTTCATTCTAAAATTATTTGACGGAATTCCAAAACCATTCGAAAGTCTAGCCGCTCTTTCTTGTCTTGTTAGCATGTTCAACATTGCTGATTCTTGTCTAAGACGATCTAATTTCAACATCCATTCCACTGCTTGAATAGATTTAGTATAAGCTTCAATATAACTCGATTCAATTTTCGGTGATATAAATTGTTGATTTTCTGGATCATCATCATTAGAATTAGTATGTCTAGCCGCCATCATAGCCAACGTTTCTCTGTCTTCCACATCTAATGAGCTCTAAAAAACTCCCATATATAAAACATAAAAATTCCACATAAAAAGCATCGAATATAAAAAACTAAAACATTTCATATATAAAAAACTCAAAATTTCATATATAAAAAATTTAAAAAACTCATATATAAAAAGTGAAAATTCTCATACATAAACAATGAAAGAATTCACATATAAAAACTAAAAAATTTCATATATAAAAACTAACAATTTTCATATATAAAAAATTTAAAAAACTCATATATAAAAAGTGGAAATTTTCATATATAAATAATGAAAGAATTCACATATAAAAACTAAAAAATTTCATATATAAAAACTAAAAATTTTCATATATAAAAACTAAAAATTTTCATATTAAAAAAATTCGAATTTTCCATATAAAATTTTCATATATAAAAAACTAAACATACTTTTGGAATATGTGCCACAATATCGTAATGAATTCCAGTACCGTATATTATTTCATTTCCCACAATTTTCTTCATTAATCTTTCTGTAAAACTTGGTTTTTTATAAACATTCAAACATATCCTTTTTCTCAATATTAATTCAGCCATGACGGGTTGATTCAATTTTAATCCAACTTTAATAATTGCGTAAATTTTTTCTCCATTATTCGTTATTCTATTTAATACAGTACATCCATGAATAGACGAATCCCAAGAAGCCGTTACACTCATATCAATTGTATCTTTTTCTAAAATAGGTAAAATAATCATTTCATCAAATTTTTCTCCTAAAATTATTGAATTAATTCCTGCTATTTTAGAATTTCCAGGAGAATTATCTATATCCGATTCCATATCATCCACATTTAAATCCATAAAAATAACAGGTACATGTTTTTCAATTCCAGGTGGAGGTTTCCAATCAGCAGGAGCTCCTGGAATATTCGAATTCGGAGTCGGAACAGAAACTGCGTTTCTTTCTTCAGTGAGGGCCACCCATTGGTTGATTAAAGATTGTTCTCTTTCAGC
>SWDT01000196.1:0-125505 GCA_009193035.1 Halicephalobus mephisto | reverse complement strand
TTTCCCATGGCAGCTTTGAAGTTGACAAACTCCTCGAATACGACTCTAGCAGCACCCTTGGGATAATGCAGTTCGGGATCGGTGTCGATAGAAGCATAGGTAACTTTCCCATAAGCTCCTTCCAACGCACTCACAAGATCAATAGCACGAGTGGACGAGGAACACCTCCGATGAAGACCGAGTAATGAGGGTTGATCTTCGGCATGGGGTCGTTGAAGTCTCCAGTGATGTAGAAAGAATCTGATTTGCGCCAAGGACGAACTTGCACCTGAAACAATGGTAGTAAAATCAAATTCACTCTTGGGATCAGTCAAACTCACGGATTTAGTGCTGGTTCTCGTGGTCATCTCCAGGAAGTAACGCCCGTTGTTGACAAAACAACATTGATCAGCTTGTCGATGGCCTCTTCGGACTGGAAAATCAGGAAGACGTATCCGTTGGATTGACGTTCGTGGTCATCCAGACGCCCTTTCACGAGATCTTGACGACGTGGCCAATCAACGTACAAAGCTCCAAACTCTCCAAAAGCGATTTGTAGGTCATCTGAATCACCGAAGTTTGGTGCAAAATTCATATATGAACACCCACTTTCGTTGACGTCAAACGGTAACCCTCGATAAATACTTTCTCGAGAATAATCCCTCATTCTTGACTGTGGAAGTAGCGATGGAGTCAGAAGAACTGTCGGTGAAGACAGAAGCCGTGGAGTGTTCAGAATCGTGATCACTGGAGGGAGGGACCTTGGAACAGGACATGATTTCCAGATTTTCCAAGTATTGGAAATCAGTGATTCTGAAAAGTGGGCTTTACCTATGAGAAAACTGGTCGTTGATTGGGAATTACCGTCAACCAAGTGCTGGTTTGCCTGAATGGAAGGAAAGCCACGGAGTCTCATCACGCAAATCGTGCAGCGCGTTCTTCGATTTCGAATTTTCATTCAGTAGATTTTTCTTTATTCTTTCATAATGTTTACAAATTAAATGTTTTATTTCCAGACACGTCCATACTGATTGTAGAGATATCACTGTTTTAATTTTCTGCCGTCTGACTCGTTGCATTTCTCAGAGCCTCGCTAACCAAGGTGGCCGGGTCCTCGTGTCTTTGGGGGATCTCATCGGGGCCGACGTAGACACAGAAGAACACCACACATCGGAAACGGGCAGGACACTGTCCATCATGGAGACACATCTCCACTTTTCTTTGGAGTCTTTTCAGGACCGGGATCACTCTGGGCTGAAGACGGAGTTGAGAGCTGTGACAAACAAGACAACCCACCTCACAGTTGCCGGTTTCTGTTTTACAGTACTCTTCAGGACCACAATCAAGATCCTTGTGACATCCGGCGATGGCGGATTTGATTAAGATCGCCAGGAGAAGGAGCTTGAGGATTGGCTTCATTTTAGGCTTTGACGGGACAGAATCAGATGTTCGGAAGAGACTTTCCCATTTGAAGTAAGACTTGGATTATTAAATTTCCGGGAAATCCTCATGAAAAAACAGAAATCGAGTTGTTTCGTCGTCTCCGGAAGGACAAAGAAGTTCCATCTCGTTCTACGGGATGGGAAAGAAGGTTTAGTGCATTCAGGTTCGTCGATCGATTCCAACTTGTCTGAAATCGATTCGAATTCTTTTAAAAGATAAAATTGCAATTTTAATAAGGAAAAACAGCTAAATTTAACCACTATTATTTAAAAATAAAAATTCCGAAAATGTTAAAATTAAAGATTTTTAAATTTTTTTAGAAAAATAAAGTTATTAAATATAGTATCAGGACCATTTGTAAAATATTTTTTTAATATGTAAAATATAATTTTTTATTTCTGCAAATTTTGTGATAAAAAATGTGTTAATTAATTTTTAGTAAAAAATTGTCGAATGAGTTATGAATACAAATAAATGGTTCTGACATGATTTCTAAGTATTAAAATAAATTTGTATCATATTCTGGCAATTAAGAAAGTTTATAAATTGATGACAAAATTGATCTTTATAAATTTTATTTTTTATAAAATTCAATTTTTTTAAATTTTTTATAAAATTCAATTTTTTTTAAAATTTTTTATAAAATTTTTTATTAAAATTTAAAGTTTTTTTAAATTTTTTTTTTATAAATTTTTATAAAAATTTTATTAATTTTTATTAATTTCGTTTTTTTTTGTAAAATTTTATTTCTTTCAAAATTTTTGTATTTGATTTAAAAATCGATTTTAATTATTAATTTATTAATTTTCAATTTCAAAATTATAAAAAGTATTAAATTTATAAAAATTTTGTAAATATTTTTAAAAATGTGAATATATTTCTATTTAAAATTTTCTGAATTTTTTTATTGTGATTTTTTGAAGGTAAATTTTGGAAATAATTTTAAACGATTTTTTAGAAGATCTTATATACTGTAATCTGTGGTTTTTGAACTTCTGTAATGTGCCCTAAATACCATATTTTTGAACGAAAAAGTTTAAAAATCTCATTAATAGGTCTAATTGTAGAGCCTGCTGTGAAGATTCCTGATAAAGAACGATAATTAAATAATTTTGCATGAATGTTTAAGACCAAAGCTGTTGATTTTTCGAAATTTTCGAACTCGAATTTCTCAATTTTCGAATTAAACTAATTCGGTTAAATTTGTAATTTTCAAACTCGAATTTCTCAATTTTCAAATTCAAATTAATTCGAATTTGATGTTTTTAGTGAAAAAAATTAGTATTATTATTTAATCATTTATGGAAACTTTGTTTCTTGCAATTTTTAGCTGTAGAAGCTTTATTTCCAAATCGCACTTTACCGAACGTTTCAAATTACAATATAAGGTTACAAACTTGATATATTCAGGCTTTGGATTTTTCTCCTCCATTGTTCGCGCATCTCAGCCTTCTGATCATCTTCAGGGAATTCTTCTCTTACTAGGATCGTCTTCTCGGTCCTTCTTCTGACTTCGCTTCTTTCTTTGATGGATCTTCTTAGCCGTTTGTAGTCAGATTGCGGCTGGCAAGGCCTGGATCTGCAGTCTTCGGGTCAGGACTCAAACTTGGGTCTCATGAGTTTCACGTCATGTGTACTAACCGTTGTATTATTCGAAGACTTCCAAAATCGCATATGCAATAAAAACACATATTTCATAAAATAAAATTAGTTCAAATTTGAACTTTTCGAACCGAACTAATTTAGTTCGAATCCTCGATTGTCGAATTCGAATTAGTTTGAACTTGATAGCTCTGTTTGAGACATCGCGAAAGAACCGACTCTCAGCACGAAAATCCCTGTAAAAAAACTGTTTCACGTTGTTTTTTGACTAAAGATTTTTGATGTGTATTAAATAATTTTAATATTCCGTACACTACTCCAGTGCTACAGTACTTTTAAAAACATACAGTAGTTATTACTGTATAACGAGCAAAATTACAACTATTAGTTTTAAAATTGTGGATCATACTGTAGTTTTCTGAAGTTATTTTTATAAAGTAATAATTTGCACTTTCAATAATGTGTAACACTAGTTTTTGTTTAATATTACTCATTTTTTGGAGATTTACTACCGTATAATTTACAATTTGCAAAGTATTGTAATTTGTTCAAAGTAACATAACTTCTGAAGCAGAAAATTTAGTCATTTCGTAAAAACTCTGTTGAATCTATTGTAAAGTCTTCAAGTACCTACAGTACTTTCCCATCGCTATGTAATAAAACATGCTACAGTCGGTAGTTTCGAAATTGCGGATCATACTGTAGTTTTTTAGATTCTTTTCAAAGATAACAATATAGCCCAAGGTTACGTGTGACTCTAGCCTATTTTAGTGTCAATCTTATTTGAAGATCTACTACAGTATAATCCATAATTTTAGAGCTACTGTAATGTGTCTTAAGTACTGTAATTTCCGAAATAAAAATTTGAAAAACATCACACATGACTTTGTTCCGAAAACTCCAACAATCTACAGTAAATCGAAGATTCTGAAGTTATGAATCATACTGTAATGCCTTATTCTGCAATTTTGAAAGTTGTTTTAAATTTTCAAAATCGAAAATGTACTTTAAAACATCGGAGCTCTTGAATTTTGAAGTAATTTCTTTCACATGCTCGTCCTTCTACAGTAATTTCCTAATAACGAATACCTTCGTCATTATTTTTAATTTCGAGTTGAATGAAAAATCTATTTTTAGTCTTAATTCTGCTTAATCTGGCTTTTTTGAAAAATAAAATTCAAATGTCCTTTTAGTCAATTTTTTTTAATTTTTATTAATTATCGAAGATTTTTAGAAAAAACGGATTTTATTTACTGAACTTCCTGTTTTTTGTTTCTTGGAAACAACTAAAGTTAGAACAAAGCCTAATGTAATATCCCTCGTCTCCCTCGTGTTCCTGCTGGCATTATCAAATCCGGGGGGACCTTTGTTTGTTCATTTCCTTGTTTCCATTGTTGTCGATTCAGCTGAATGGTTTCCGAGTCTATTTTTTAAAGAAACATAGGTTATTTAATTTTTTCAAACTTTGAAAAAAATTCAAAATTATTTTTTTTCAAAAATCCTAAAATGAAATTATTTTTACTTTTGTTGAACCGTCCGGGGTCCTGAATGGATTGCCTTTACAGTACCAAAATTGAACCATTTTTACACCGAGTAATGATTATGGATATGACAGTGCTGATTGAGTTTCGGAAAATAGTTCCCGTTTTTGGGGTTTATTTGATTATTTTCTACCTCTTCGGTCTCTCAACGAATTTAAACTTTTGTGAAATCCAATTTTTAGTCGTACTTTTCCCTTAAATGCAGTTTTTTATTTTTAAAAAAATATAATTTTAAAATTATTTAAAAATGTAATTTTAAAACTTTTTAAAAAATATGATTTTAGAATTATTTAAAAATGTAATTTTCTAATTTTTTTTAAACATAATTAAAAATTTTTAAAAAATAATTTTCTAATTTTTTTTAATATTCTTTTTTTTCTTTAATTACTTATTTCTTAAAATTGTAGGAGTTGTACTTTACTGGGTAATCCACTAGGCTTGGCATGTGTGTTAAAAAATACCGTAATTAATTTGGTTATTTCTTGTTCGAAAAATTATCGCTAATTCCGTTTTCCTTTGGCTACAATATCCAACTCGATGAACGACGACAGGTCAAATATGTGTTTTAAACTTTGACGTGGAATTGTGAATTTTCGAAGATTAAATTTAAAAAATTTGGATTTTTCGATGAAAAAAAAATTAAAAAATAGAAAATTAAATTTTAAAAATTTGGATTTTTCGATGAAAAAAAAATTAAAAAATAGAAAATTAAATTTAAAAAATTTGGATTTTTCGATGAAAAAAAAATTTAAAAATAGAAAATTAAATTTCAAATTTTTTTATTAAAAAAATATTTAATCAATTTTTGTATTTTTAAATTTTAAATAAGTTTGAAATTTTTTATTACCAAAAACAATAAAAATAAAAACGATTTTTTCGACAAATCCAAAATTATAAAATTGTGGCATGTGTAGTCAAAATACCTTTGGCGTTCTGTTCCAAAGCCCTTTTTACTTATTCCAAAAATGTTCTTTTTTATACTTAAAAATTAATTTTATAATATCTGAGATAAAAAAAATTAATTAACGTAGGATTGACAAATGTCAAGTACGGTTGGTAAGGTTCAGAAACACTATATAGGGTTGGTAAAGGGTTCATCAATGCCAAACGGAATTTAAGTAAAGTTCACTATTGTTAAATGGAATTGGCGTAACATTAACCGATGCCAAATTATATTGACGAAGTGTTCCCCAATGCCAAATCATATTGACAAAGTGTTCCCCAACGTTAATTCATCTTGACGAAGTGTTCCCCAACGTTAATTCATATTGACGAAGTGTTCTCTAATTCCAAATCATCTTGGCATAGTGCTCTATAATGCCAAATCATATTGATGAAGTTTTCCCCGATGCTAAATAGAATTAGTGTAGTATTCCCCAATGCCAAATCATATTGACGAAGTGTTCTCTAATTCCAAATCATCTTGGCATAGTGCTCTATAATGCCAAATCATATTGATGAAGTCTTCCCCGATGCTAAATAGAATTAGTGTAGTGTTCCCCAATGTTAATTCATCTTAACGAAGTGTTCCCCAATACTAAATAGAATTAGTGTAGTGTTCTCTAATTCCAAATCATCTTGGCATAGTGTTCCCTCAATACCGCTCTGCATTTTTCTATTTTTAAAACTTTTTTACAATGTAAATTTTATTTTCCTAACAATTCCCAGACTATTGTTGATATTTTTTGCACTTCCGAAAACAGCTTTTCATTCAAGTTAATTCTTTTTTACATATAATCTTTGAAATATTTCTTTCAAAAATATGACAATTAGATTTTTTCGGAGGAAATTCTTGTTGTCCCTAAAAATTTCAGAAAAAACTAATTTAATATTTTTTTCATTGTCTCCATTCAGAAAAATTACGCATTTTGTAAAATCAGCCAGACAATTGATGGATGTGTCCAGGAAGTCCTCCATCAACGAACCGGATAAAAATTATTTTATCTACGATTTTTCCAAGAACAAAAGTCAGATTTACGATGTCTGTTTTTTCTCACAAAAAATAATTTTTAAAAAAAGTAATTCCGAATTTTTAAAATAATAATTTTTTTGAATTTATTCTTTTTATTTTTAAAATAATAATTTTTTAAAATTTCTAAAATTCAACTTTTTTAATTTTTTAAAATATACTGTAATTTTCGAAATTTGGTGAAAAGTTTGAAAAAAAATTAAAAATTCAAGTTTTAAAATTTTTGAAAAATTTGCGATTTTTAATTTTTTCGAAATTTATTTTTGAATAATAATTTTTACCAAATATATATTTCGAAACTTTTTTGAGGATGAAGATTCCTCATCTTCCATTTTGAATCATTTTTATTTTTCATTTCCTGTCTAAATCCGGACAAGGATTATTACGAATTTCTGTAAATTAAAATTTTTAACACAATTTAAATTATTTCATTTTTCCGGTATATTTTTAGAAAACAAAAAAATTTATTTCTTTAAATCAAAAAAATTTATTTCTTTAAATTAAAAAAATTTATTTTTTTTTAAATAAAAAATTTGAAATTTATAAAAATTTAAATTACTGTAAGTGAGTTTTTAACTTTTCCCTCAAGGTTTAAAGACGAATTGAGGATCTTTCGGGATACATTACTCTGTTAATGAACCTTTTTGTTTACCTCGGGGAATTTACATTTGGCGTCAGTTTTCAGAAGAAATTGATTCTGGAAACTCATAACTTTTCTAAATTCTTAAAAATCGAAAAATTACAAATATGTACATAGTATACTGTAGCTTAAAATTACTCCTCAAAAGTACTTTTGCAGTATTTAAAATATTTTCAACATTCAAAAATGGGATTTCTCAATTTCGAAGAATCAGCTACAGTATCTTTAAAAAAAGTTATTTAAATCTACAGTAATAAAACTATTTTAAATAATTTTGTATTTTTTAATTATTTTCTTTATTTAAATAATTTTATATTTTTAATGATCGTGGGATTCTGTAGAATAAAATATTTGATCGCCTGAGGGGGCTATAATCTTTCCCTGAAAATGAGTCAAGTAAACTTCCAAACAAAACGCCAAAGCTTAAAGCCGGATTTGGGACATGGCAAAAAATTTCCGAAATTTAAATTTCCCGATTTTAATCACTTTGAAATTTGTCATTTTCAATTTTAAAAAATAACGAAATTATTTAAATAAAATCAACCATTTTTAAATATTATCAAAATCGACAATAATTAATAAAAATTAAAAATTAAATTTTTGAATTTCATTTTTCAAAAAATTTAAAACCATTAAAATATTTTTTAAAATAAAATTATTTAATTTTTTTAAAATTATTTTAGATTTCTTTTTAGAAAATTTTTTAAATTTATGATTTTAGATTTTCTTAGAAAATTTTTGAATTTATGGTTTTAGATTTCTTTTTAGAGAATTTTTTGAATTTATGGTTTTAAATTTTTTTAGTTTATGATTTTAGATTTTTTTAGTTTATCCCAACGGGGAAGTTTCTGGATCCTTGCAAGCTAAGGAAGTAGGGACTTCTTCCAGTCTGTTCTTCTAAATTAAAGCCTGCCAAATTGATGTCATGACAGATTGCCGTGCCTGGCATTTTTTGATTATTAAAAATTGTAATTACGCAATTTTTTGGTTTTCCAAAAATAAAAAATCTGACTTTCGTTTTACATTTTAAATTAGAGTAGTAGTATTGTCATGATTATAATGCAATTTTATTACATATTGTAATTGAAAAAAATCTTTTCTTTGAAAAATATTTAATTTTTTTTAATTTTTTTGAAAAGATTTATAATTTTTCCAATATTTAGCAGAATTAGAGCTGTCAAATTTCAAACTTCGAATTGATTTTGAAGTAACTTAAGTTCAAAAATCGAAAAAGATAAATTCGAAATTAAGAATTCAAGTTTGGAATTCTGAAGATCCTAATTAAAATTAAATTAACTCAATTCGAAAATTGAAAAATCCAGATTCGAATATTTTCAATCCTAATTGATTTCGAACTAACTCGAGTTCAAAGTTCAAAAGCCTGAAATCCCAACTGAACACTTCGGCTTCAAGTTGATTCTTTCGATTTTCGAACTCGAGTTAGTCCAAAATCGATCCGAAATTCGACAAATTTAAGAGGATTTATGTATGTGATTTTTAACTTTCAAGGACAGGATTTTGTACTTTAATCCAGAGGTTCTTAGATCTACTTTTTTTACTTTTTATTCCTATTCCGCACAAAATCAAAAGTTAGAACAAGTACAAAAAACAAACTTAATTACAGTTGTTTTCTCCTTTGACCCATCTTTCCAGTTGGTGACGTGCGTAGGTATGAGCTCGGGTGGAATTGGGGAGCTGTTTCATTCAGGTTCTTACAAGGGAAGTACAGTGAAACCTCGCTAAAAACAACCCGAAGGGACGGCAGAAATGTTGTTTTTACAGAGGAATTGCTTTTATCGAGGGATTTACTAGGGGAAAATCCACAGTAGGGGTCGGAACCGAGTTGTCTTTAAAGAGGATTTGCTTTTATCGAGGGTGTTTATATCGAGGTTTCACTGTAGTCCCAGTGGCTATTTGAAATGAGTTATATATCATTTTGTAGCTCTTAAAATACTGGTTCAAAATCTGTATTCCATTTCTGCTAAACGATCTTCTAAAGTAAGATAATCAGGAAAATTTCTAAATTTAGGACTGAGTTTTCTTGTGTTTCTGATCATTTTTTCAAAAAACCAATGAAATAGTTATAAGCAGTACAAAAAATACATCTAATTGTAGAAAAACTTATTAAAATTGGTTAATTTAAAATGGAAAACGAACGTCACCAAAATAGAGTCGCCAAACTTCAACAAAAAACAAAAACGTTACTTTTCGTTTTTTCAACTTTCGATATATGAAATTTTACACATTTATTTCATTTTCTCATTCTACGAAAGTATTTAACAAAAATGAAATACAGATTCTGAATGAGTATTTTAAGAGTTACAAAATGATATATAATTCATTTTAAAAGACCACTGCGACTAAAGTGACTTTCCTTGTTAGATTTACCCAAGCCTAATATTTCGAAAACACCGATCACGAAATAACTATCTGTTGGATTGTGCACGATCTATTTGAGTGGAAGTTTGTATAACTTTGGTCCCGAAGGGAAATATCCTGAGGACCAACGAAAGGTGCACGATTGTGCAATAAATTTATTAGAGTTGTGATTTATCTCGTGCCCTTGGCCCTATGAAGTTGTTTTATATATTTCTCGTTTGCATACGGATCCAGAACCGCTAGCTACGATCTAACACTATCACACAAAATGGAAATTGTAGGATATTTTGATTTCTAACAAGTCTTAGAAATCCGTACTTAGGCTATTTTAAAGCAATTTTTATTTTTCATATAATTTAATTTTGGAACAAATATTGAAAATATTCAGTTTTAAATTTTTCTACAAGTTTAAAAATTCGTTTCCGAAATATTTTAAAACAATTTTTATTTTTTTAATTTTAATATAATTTAATTTTGGAACTAAGAATTTCAAAAAATTGTTTCGAGACTACTTTGTAGTAATTTTTGATTTTTATAATAGAATATTTTTAAATTACATAATTACTTTTGAAAAAAATGTTATTTGAACCAAAATATCAATTTAAAAAAAGTTGGATAAATTACAATTTATAATTATTGTTTTTTGATCTTTTTCGTTTTTAAATTTGTTATTTTTTATTTAAAAATATCAATTTTTTGAAAAACTTATTTTTCGAATTAATTTTCCAGTCTGGGACGAATATAATTTTCATTATTTTTGGTTTTCCATTTCCCAAACAGGTGAATTTTGTTCAAAAAAAATTAAAATAATTTTGTTCAAAAAAAATTAAAATAATTTTGTTAAAAAAAAATTAAAATAATTTTGTTCAAAAAAAAAATTAAAATAATTTTGTTAAAATATTCCAAATTCTGAAAATGAGTTATTTTTGAACACCTATGAACACCATATGATGTGACGTCATTGGGACGGTATTCTGGAAGTCAAGTAAACTTCAAAAAGAATCCAAAATTGAACCCTGTTATGGTATTTTTAGAATACTTTATTGACGCAGAATCATAAATGTAAAAAGTAATTGAAAAAATTTAAAATTTTTCAAACTTGGACATCGCAGAAATGGACCGCACAGGCCCATCCAGGTCCCGACGTAGACAACGATTACAGTACTAGTAGCTATTTTCAATGGATTCTGAATGCTTTTTTGATTTTTTAGTACTTTATCGAACCCTTTTCAAAACAAAAATAAAATTATATAACTAAATTAAACAATTTTTAATTTTTTTTAAATTATTAAATAATTAATTTTTTTTTGTTTTTTAATTTTTTTAATGATTTTTTTATTTTTTAATAATTTTTAATTTTTTGTTTTTTTTATTTTTAAATTATTAAATTTTCTATTTTCTTGATTTTGAAAAGTTTATTTTTTACTTTTTAAATATAAAAAAGTAGAAAACTTAATAATTTTCAAAGTTTTTTAACGTCGGTTTTCCAAATCGAGAGTCTTCGACGCATCCACCGTCCCACGTGGGACCGTCAGCGATAATTACCTAAGGCGTGCTGTTTTGGAAGAGGATTAGCCAAATAAAATCAGAAAATTTTTTCATTAAAAACTAAAGTTTCTTTTCGGGACCAATGAATCATTCGAATTTTGGTCCTAAAACGAAAACATACCCTTAGGAAAATATTTTTATTAAAATTAACTTTTAATTTTTCAGTGATTCATTTTTTATTTTTAATTTTATCAGATTAGAATTTTTCCGAAGAACAAATCTGAGGTGTTTTACGGATTATTTTTTATTAAATCCGCAAATAACGTAATTTTTTTTTTCACAAAAACTACAATGGTTTTTAAATTTAAAAATTTATAATTTCGTAAAAGGTAATCCGATGTGAAAATTAGGATTTGTTTGCGAAACTCGATAGACCCTGAGGGGGTTTGGAACTCACATGGCTTCGAAGAGAAAGTTCCAAAAACCAAACTTGAAACTCGTGGTCCGAAAATTAGTAAAATTTCTTCCGTAATAAAACCAAAAATAAAAAACTTCCAAAAAAATTTAAAAAAATAAAGAATTTTCGAAAATAAAAAGTTTTCAAAAAATTCTAAAAATTTAAGTTTCAAAAAATTCTAAAAATTTAAGTTTTAAAAAATTCTAAAAATTTAAATTTTATTATAAATAAATTTTTGAATTTTTTTTCTTGTATTTTTAATTGTCGAAAATGAAATGTAGATTTTATTTAAAAAATTATTGTAATTTAAAAATGATGTAATTTTTATAATTTTTTGAATTTCCGGCAGAATGAATGAAAATTTAAAAAATTATAAATCTAGTAAGTCTACCAAAATCGGCTTATTCAATTTTATTTTTTAAATACAGTTCTAAATATTCATGATGAGACGATTTTTAATTTTTATAATAATAATATTTTTCGAAATTTTGAACATCTAAGTAGGAAAAAAAGAAATTTTAAAAATAATAAAATTATAAAAAATAATTTATTTTTTAACTTTTTTATTAAAATTTTGGATATTTCTAATAAAGTAATTTTTGATTTTTTTTATAATATTTTTTACATTTTTGAATATCTAAGCAAAAATTATAAAAATTATAAAAATAATAAAATTATAAAAAATAATTTATTTTTTAACTTTTTTATTAAAATTTTGGATATTTTTAATAAAGTAATTTTTGATTTTTTTTATAATATTTTTTACATTTTTGAATATTTAGCTAAAAGTAATATATTTATTAAAATTGACTTATTTTTTACTTTTTATTGAAGGTCTAATTATCCGTGTCAAGACGTTTTTTTAATTTTTACAGTAATATTATTTTTTGCAATTTTCTAAACTTACAAAAGTAAAAAAACAGTAAATTTGGCAACTTTGATGGAAAAAGGACAAATCGATTTCGATAAAGTTCGAAAAAATCGTTCCGTAACAATTTTGCAAAAATATTTTTTCAATTTTTCGGATTTTCATTTAAAACGGATAAAAGTAGAAAAATAGTAATCCTTGTGATTTTCTACCGGAATTTGTTCGTCGTATCTTCCTGTTTTTTACAACTACTTTAAAAGTACTTAAAAGTTTCTAGGAATTTGTCAAAAATTTTCAAAAACATTAATTATTTATAATAATATTATTTTTCGAAATTTTCGAATCTCCGCGCGAAATAAATATAAACAAAAAACATTTTAATTTTTATTCAAATTAACTTCCTCGTCGTATCCGTCATAATTTCAAATTTCTCAAAAATTCCAAATATTTTTGTCGAGAAATTTTTTAAAAACAATAATTTTAATTTTTATATTATTTTTTGAGATTTCTGAATTCCTGTTCAGAATGAGTGAAAAAATTACGGTAGTTTTTATTTAAATAATTTCTTTTAAATTTAATTTTTAAATTTTCTTTTTGAGACAAATTTAAAAAAAAATCAATTTTAATAATTTTTGAAAATTACGGTAGTTTTTATTTAAATAATTTTTTCTAATTTAATTTTTCAGATGATTTTAGAGAATTAATTTTTATCATTTTTTAAATTCTTGAAAATAAATAAAAAATATAATTTCAACTAAAATGAATTTTTTATTTTTTCTACCGTAATCTTGAAGGTCCCTAAAATTCCTAATTTCCGTTTTGAAGTAATTTGTAAAAAAATTAATTTTTATAATGCGATTTTTAAAATTTCTGAATTCTTATCCAGAATGAGTAAATTAGAAAAAAATAATTCTTTGTTTCCATTCATCCTCTTTGTTTTTACCATAATCCCAAAAGAACTGAAATTAGTTTGAAGACATGTCCAGACAGTTTTATAAAAATCAATTTTGTACAATAAAATGATTTTTATTATTTCTTTCGACTGCTGACCCCCAGCGGCATTTGCTCCTTTTTTTGCAAAATTAATTTAATTTTCATATTAATTTTTTAATAATTAAATTAACTTGATATCTCAGTTAAGGAAAAATTAAATTTAAAAATAATTTCAAAATTAGTACAAATTAAAAATAAGAAAAACAGGGAGCAAATGCCGCTGGGGACAACTGTCGTACAGCCATTTCTTCCAGAAAATCAGGAAGTTTTATTTCTACTTTTTCCCGGAAGGAATATTGTGTTTTTGGGTGATTCCTCATTCATCCTTTGCTAGCTTTCCTATTTTAAGGACTTTTACGTCATTTTGGATCTTCTCAGACCTCAGATTCGTTCTCATCCAATCCCTTTTATTTCTGAAAATAAAATTATTTTTGCAAATTTCAATTAAGCGGAATAATTTTAAGTTTTTTAACCTTTGAAAAATAAAAATATTTTTATAAAAATTTAAAAAATGCTTTTTGGGATTTTTTCGAAGCAGAATATTACGCAGATGTCATTCACAGTTGTTTAGTTTTTAATTTTTGAAAATTATTTTTGAATTTCTTTGTTGAAAATTGGTTTTTATAATTTTATAAAAAATTAAAATTTTATAAAAATTAAAATTTATAAAAAATTAAAATTTTATAAAAATTAAAATTTATAAAAATTAAAATGTTATAAAAAATTAAATTTTATAAAAATTAAAATTTATAAAAAATTAAATTTTATAAAAATTAAAAATTTATAAAAATTAAATTTTTGAAGATTTTTGTTGAAATTTTTTGAAATTTGAGAATATTCAATAATTTAATAGAAATTTTTGAAGTTTTCTGAAATTCTGTGGAAAAGTTCCGGGATTGGATAGAAACTTCCAGAATCTGCTCAAAGATTAAAACTTTTTCAAATTTCATAAATTTCAAAAATTTAATTAAATTCTTTGGTTTTTGTTGTGTTATGTAAAAATTTCCAGAATCCAATGAAAACTGAATTTTTTTAGATTCTATCTAGTTTTCAGAATTTGTAGAAGTTCATTGAAATTCTCGAAATTTTCCAGAATCCGGTCGAAATTTCTGAATCCTGGAATCTTACGGAATTTTATGGTCTTCCAGAATCCAAGAATTTTGTAAGTTTCTGAAATTTCCAAAAATTTTTCAAAATTTCAAAAATCTCCAAAATTCAATAAAAACTGAAATTTTCTAAATTTTTATTTAAGTTTCTGAAATTTTCAAAAATCCCAAAATCTAAAATTTCTTCAATTATTTCAACTTTCAATTTTCAATTTTTAAGTTTCAAAAAATTCTAAAATTTGTTTTGAAATAATTTTTATTTTTTAACGCTATAATTATCTCCAAAAAAATCAAAACACAAACTTCAAAAATTACTAAAATATCAAATTTTGTTTTATTCAATCAAGTTGTTTATGTTCGATAATATAGTTATTCAATTTTGTTTTTAATTTTTTTCAATCGAAAAAACCAAATAATTGACATGTTCGAAATTTTAGAGTTTTCCCATGTGTTATTTTTGGATTTTAAAAAAAATTAAAAATACAGTAAGAATGAGTACGATTTGGAAATTGGACGATTATGTGTCCCAGACAGAAAATCGTTATTTTAAAACTATCTAGGGATTTCACAATTATCGTAACATAAGTTTTCTGAAATATGTATAATTGAATAAAATCAACATGTAAAAACTTTTGATTGCGATTTTTACATTATTTGATTTTAAATAAGTGTAATTAATGATAATATTGCAATTTAATAAAAGATTGATATTAATTGAATGTAATCAACATGTTTGAATCACGTCTATTTCCAGTTAAAAACGTATTATCACGTGTTTCCAAACCGTGGACATCCCGTGCTTGCCCAATCCAGGGATTACGAAATACGGTAGGCAATGGGTACCTCATAAAGGGGGGAAGGTTCACTATTATGGTGCAGTCCACGACCTGGTTGCGCAGGTGATAGCCCCTAGGGACTAGTGTCGGAAAACTAGATCTGGCCTCATCTAGTCCGGAACTAATATGGAAGGAAAAATGTCTCTCGGCAGGCATCGAATCCGCATCGTCTTGCTATCCGTGCAAGTGCTTTTCTCTTAAGATAAGAAATTGACCTTTTCCAATTCCATTCCTGGAAGCAGAATCGTTTCTCCTGAACGATCGCTCCTTTCTCGCTACGCTTAATGTCGCGACAACTAGGACAAGATCCTAAACAACTACACTGACCACTCAGTGTAGTCCCAGAATCCCTTCTGGTGGTTTACAAACCACATGTTTGATTACGGAAGAGTTTTAACCTTTTTTAAAAGTATTATCACGTTGATTACATTCAATTAATATCAATCTTTTATTAAATTGCAATATTATTATTAATTACACTCATTTAAAATCAAATAATGTAAAAATCATAATCAAAAGTTCCTACATGTTGATTTTATTCAATTATACATATTTCAGAAAACCCGTGAATTTTAATAATTTTTCCATTTTTCAATTTTTGAATACTTTCGAAATTGTTAAAATTGATTTTTTGTCTTTTTTTCACAGACTACAAAAGGATAAAGAAGTTTTACTTTTCTATAGACTTCCGTGTTCTTAAAAAAATTAATTTCAATAGGGTATTATGGGGGCAGATAAGGTTGTTGAATGTCTATTAATAACTTAATTCATAATTACTGACTTCTTAAAGTCGGCAGGAAATTATGTATTTTATAATTTTAATTTCGAATTTTATAAATTTATTCAGAAAAAATAAAATTCTTAAAAAATAATTTCGAAATCATCCTCAAAACCATAGTTGTAAATTACTGTAGTTTCTAAGAAGTTTTAAAAATTCGCGCTGAGACTATTTTTGAAAAAAATTTATATATAATTTTTATAATATAATTGATTACGAAATTTTTATTCAAAATTGGAATTATTATGTATATAATTTTAATTTTAAAAATTCGCGCTGAGACTATTTTTGAAAAAAAATCATATATAATTTTTACAATATAATTCATTACGAAATTTTTATTCAAAATCAAAATTAATATATAAAAATTTTAATTTCGAAAAAATTTCCTAAAAGATTATTTTTATATAATTAATTACGAAATTATATAAAATTAAAAAATAAGTATCGAAGCAGAATTGTAGGTTATTTTAATTTTTATTAAATTCTAAAATTTCGCGTCGAAACAATCGTCCACCAAGCCCTATTTTTATTTTCATAATTGTATTATTTTTTTAATTACCATAAACCATATTTTTGCAACTTTTCGGAGCAATTTTTGCATTTTTAATTTTATTTTTCCCAATTATGCAAAACCGTTTCAATCAACTTTCGTTTAAAAAAAAATTTAATTCAAGTTCCAAAGTCTCGTTTCTATCGTCTCAATTTCCAAGAGGTCTTCTTTGAATTAATTCAGATTAATTCAGTCTCGCCTTCTGAGGCGGGCTCTCCAGAGAATTCCGTCCTCGAAAGCTTCATGTCCGATTGTCTTAATCCTGAACTTGTCAAATTCGGTCAACACGAATTTTTTTGTTTTTCCATTTCTCAAAAGTGATGTTTCAATTTCATATTTTAAGTATTTTTAAAATTACTGTAATTCCACAAAGATACAACTGTCAACTTCCATTATATCGGTCCTGACGCGAATTTTTGCTTTTCCTGTCTATTATTACTGTAATTCTGATGTCAATTTGACGTATAAAAATTACAAATGGCATAATTTCAGCTTAGTTTTGGTCCCGAGAGGAAGACATGTGCTTTTTTAAAAAGGTCTCACCACGAAAACTATTTTTAATTTTTTCTAAATTCTCTGAATTTTTTTCAAAATTTTTTTTAATTTTAAAAATTCTTAATTTTTTTAAAATTTCTTAATTTTTCTAAATTTCCTGAATTTTTTTCGAAATTTTAAATTTTTTTTTAAATTTAAATTTTCTAAATTTTTTAAAATTTCTTAATTTTTAATTTTTCTAAATTTTTAATTTTTTTGAAATTTCAATTTTTTAAATTAAATTTGTTTTTTTATTTTTTTTTTATTTTTGTTTTTTTTGAAACTTTTAAAAATAAAGTTTTATGTTTTAAACTTTCTTCTGAAATTTCACTTCAAGTTTTAAAACTTTTTTAGTTTCCTGGGCGGATATCGGAGTTACGTGTTTCCGGGTTCCCGACACGAAACTTTTTTTAATCAGAATGTATTTTCTATTTTTAGGTGTTCTTTCCTGTTGGAAATTGCTGGATTATTTCACGCCTGTACCTCTTATTAGAGGTCTTCATATCTACCGTATTTACTGCTTCTGGATTTATTTTAATTTAAAATGTATCAAGATGAAGCATCAACTTCGAACTCCAGCAGTTACAGTATTATTAACAATTTTGAAAACGATTCGGATATACAGTATACTGGGTTTTCTAAAGAGGTCCTGATGGCCTTATTGGACAGCCTAAATCGCACGAACGAAACCGTCCCCGAGTCCCGAGACGAAAAAGAAGAAAATATTTCGAGCGCGATGGGAGTGATATCGCCTCTGGCAATGAGGATCTCGCTTTATCTGATCTGCATAGCCGGGATTTTGCTGAATCTAGCGGTTTTTTGCAAAAGAAAATTCACAATGTAAATTTCTGTTTCGAAATTATTTTAAATAAAAACTTCAGGAAAAGACAAAGTTTCACCACTCGTGTGTCTCTGGGATTACTGTGTTTCATGGCCATCGCAGACACGATTTCTCTGGCTTCGTTGTTGCTGGTCTTGTGCACCCAATATTTGGGTATCCAAGACGTCAACATCATGGGTTTGATCTGCAAAGTAAGTACTTCCTTATTTTGAGGCCGTAATTGTGACGATGATATTTATTGACGTTTGTTTTCCCGAGGCCAATTTCGAAACAACGAAGATCCGTACTTTGGAAAAAAAATTTCTTATTTTTCAGAAAATATTTTGTTGTTCTTTTCGAAATTAGATTTTACCGAAAGCAAAGACCTTAAAAATCCGGAAAAATGAAAATAACAATATTTCGAAATAAGTAGATCTCAAAGAGAAAATCCAGATTTAAGAATACTGTACGCGGAAAATTTAAAAAAGTGCTTTATTTTTCCAATGAATCCCGCAACGAAAAATTGAAATTATTGTACGCGGGAAATTCAAAAAGTAGTTTTAGAACGAAAATTTGGGATTACTGTACGCGGGGGATTCAAAAATGAATTTCTTTTCTTACTAATTTTTACAACAATAACCCTAGTGTACTGTACACGGGAAAGTTTAAAAAGTAGTTTTAGAACGAAAATTTGGGATTACTGTACGCGGGAAATTCAAAAATGAATTTCTTTTCTTACTAATTTTCACAACGATAACCTTAATGTACTGTAGGCGGGAAAGTTTAAAAAGTGGTTTTAGAACGAAAATTTGGGATTACTGTACGCGGGAGATTCAAAAGTGAATTTTCTTATGAAAACGAATTTATCATTAAAAACATAATTAAAACTCACAAAATTAATCTTATTCTTCTAGATCGATCTCTTCTTGATCCATACAGCCTCAGCCTTCTCCATCTGGTGCTGGTTGGTACTCTCTGCCGTCAGATACGTGGCGCTCTACCGTCCCTACGCCCATCTCCGATTGAACAAAGAACCAATGATGGCGGTTTGTTTTATCGCCGGAATGTGTGGTATTTTCGAATCCTGGATTCTCTACGATGCCACATTTGTCGAAGAACATCGAGGTTGTGGAGAAAATTTTTCCGAACAATGGGAAAAAAGATTTCAAATTGCTGAAATTTGTTGGAGTTACTTTCTTCCTCTTATTGTAATTACCGTACTCGATATCAAAGTCCTCTGTTGCCACAGTATCTGGTTCAGTGACCTTACTGTAGTCAAAAGTTTCGAAAATTCTGCTCAAGACAAAAAACTCAGGAAACAGCATACGGTAGAAGAGTACACAGATTCCCCTCTTCCTGTAAATCCCTCGATTACTGTAGTTTCTTCTGTGCTCCACACTCAGAAGTCCAAAAGTCCGAAAATCACTCCAGAAGAAGCTACAGTATCCCAGACGAATTCTCCGTTGGTGGACGAAGGGCCTTCCAAACAGGAAAACGTCCAAGTCCAGAGGTCTCCGACGATGTTCTCCTTCAATTCGGCAGTCCAAACAGGAATCAAAAGATCATCTGGATCGAAGAAGGCAAAACGAAGACTCCAACAGATGAAAATTCTCCGGAGATGTCTCTGCATTACGTTGTTGGATCTAGGCATGAACTTGCCCAATTACTTGTTCAGACTCTACGTCAACATCGTTCCAATGGAAGAACTCCCAGACCCGACTGACTTCTGGTTTGGATTGTTCCAAGAAATTTCGCAATTGTTGTACTTTGCACAGGTACATATTTCTGAATTTTTATTTGGATTAATTTTATTTTTTTAGTTTTCGTTGAATGCATTTTACCTCATCTGCATCATCTACGACACACCCAAGAAAAAACAAAAACAGCAATTCAGTTACTCAATCAAGACAATCGGTACAATCAGGAATTAGACTCAAGAAAGTTCACAAGTTGTTCTTGTGCCAAAAGTCATATATCACGTCTTTAAAATCGGGCTCAAATAAAACTTTACATCTTTCGACGAATTTCACAAAATTCTAAAATAAAGAAATTATCTTAAAAATCTTCGAAAAAGCAATTTCGGAATAACAAAAATAATACAGTAATAGGTAAACTTCTACAACTGCCATATTCCCTCCAGGAACATCAAACACTGCTCTTTTATCAATCTCTCCCACTGTTTCAGTGGTATTTTCGATATAAACTTACAAGGAATGTTCTTTTCAGAAACTACAACTATGAGGAGACTACACCGACGACTTGTCTGTGGATGGATTCGCATTCATCTAGGACCGGCTTCAGATGACTGTCTAGCAGACTGCAGAGAGCACTATTGTTGGCTTTCGGTGCAGCCATGACATAAACGACGAAAGGAGGTCGGGCAAATACAACCATCTGCTGAGCCTCGTACATGAAAGTCCAGAATTTGGGTGTTCCAAGGTTCAACTTGCTCGATTGGTCCACAGCAGTAGCGTACGAGCTCGTTAAAGTAGCAACATTCCTTACTTGTTCACCTGAAGATAACTTTCACCAAATTGATATATGAAAAGCCGAAATTAACCCACCCACAGTCACAACTGGAACGCCGTCTTTGTCTGTGATCAGAATTGAATGAATATCTGGAATCGTGTGCAGAATCCGTCTTAGAGCTTGTTGGATACCGACTCCCATCAGTGGAATTAATGAAATGAGTGAAGCAAGAAAATTTAGGAAATAAATTCTATGAGAAAAAGTCGGCTAAAGTTCAGGCGCGTGCTCGAGAAAATCGAAAAAGCAACGTTGGCAGTCGGCGCACAACGCCCAAAGCGCGCGCAAATTCCGTTTAAATGAAATTAAAATGCATTTTAATACCAAAATCATTTAACAAAAACATTGTAAATTTAAAAACAATCAATTTTCAATTGCTTAAATTTGAATAAGAAAAATTAGAGTGAAAAACATTGATTTCATAATTAATTTTAGTGTCATCTTCAATTAAATAATTTATTTTTCGAACATTTTTATTAATTTCAACTATAACTAAAATCGTAGTCTATATTAATCTTAGAAGATCTCGGAGACATATTCTGGATTCTTTTTCCAAAGAGTAAAGAAAATTTAAAAGATATTTTTTGGTTTTTAAAGTTAGTAAAAAATTTTTGTTTTCATTACTCTGTTTTGTAAAAGTTAAAGTTCACAGTTCAAGGTCAAAATTAAAGTTCAAAATTAAAGTTAAAGTTCAAAATTAAAGTTAAAGTTCAAAGTCGAATTTGGATTTTTCGTGATGATGGCATTTATGAACTTTTTTATTCAAGAAGTTATTTTCCCTAAATTGATGGTTAGAATTTTATTCAAATTTTTCTAATCAAAATGATCTTCAATTCAGATCTCAGCAAGAAAAGTCAAAATTTCAATTTCGAACTTTGATTTTCAACTTTAATAAAACAATTTTTCAAATTATCAAAATTATAACTCAGAATTGAAAATCGAAATTCCAATTTTTCGTGTTAAGAAACATGAATTTTTCTTACTGTAAAATATTCTTTCATTTAAGTTGATAAAATTGGATGTCTGGATTTCTCGAGTCACAAGGATTTATGAATTTTATCTAAATATGGAAAATTAGAATTTCGATTTTTATTTTGAGTTATAATTTTGACAATAAGGAACAGAGTACTGTATACTATCAAAGTTGAAAGTCAAAGTTCGAGGTTGTCGCAGAAAGCGAGAAGATTCCTAACACGAAAACCCTGGAGATGCAGAAACTCAATTTGTGCTCCAAACGAGAGGCAGAATCAGAAAAAAAGAGAAGCGACGCCACAGAATCGGACGACGTCGCGAAGAGTTGTTGTTAATTTGTATTGTTGACTACTGGAATAAAGTGACCAGTTAATAATTGTCAATTAAGGGAAGAAACTAGAATCCCTTACAGAGGTCGAAGTTCGGACTTTCCGCGCTAGAACACCAATTATGAGTCATATTTGGATTCAGAATATCCAAAATATCAGATTCTAACTGTCAAATTACATAATACAGAAAAGAAGTTTTTTAAATAAAAAATTTACAAAAGTTATCATATTGTAAAAATTTCAAATTTCGACTTCGAACTCTGAGTTCCGATTTTAATACACACAATACAGTACATTTATTTTCATTTTGAAGAAATTCTAAATTTACTGTAATCTTTTCAGGAACCTGGACATTTAAAAAAATACTCCTAGACGGTATTTATTTTTTTAAATTGATATTCTACAAAGTTTTCTGATTTAGCAATAAAGTCAAAAAAATTCAGAATTTTTTAAATAAGAAAATTATTTTATTTTTTATAATTACAAAAATTAGACACTATCCAAGTAATTAACAAAAGTAGATTTTTGTAAAATTATCTTTTTTATGGAAGAAATAATCTTATATTTGATATTATAAAAAAACAGAAACGAGAGTTGTTGTGAAATTGTCCCAACGCGAATGTCATGGATCTTATAAAAACTACAGTAACCTGCGCATTGATTTCACCCAACAATGATTTCTTAATTGTTATCGTACAATCATTTCTGCTTTTTTATAATATAAAATTGAAAGTTGTTATGAAATTGTCCCGACACGAATGCCAAGAATCTTATAAAAACTACAGTAAGCTGCACATTGATTTCATCCGACAATGACTTCTCTGATTGTATGATAACAATTACGAACTTACTGGAGACAGATTTCATTACTCGTAGACATTTCGAAAAATTAAATTTAAATTATGATTATTAATTTTGAACTTTATTAAAAAAGAATTTATTTTGCGGATTAACTGATCAATAATCACTTTGTTCTTTTCCGTATTTCCCCAGGGATGAATCACTAAGTCGATCCTCTGTCCTAGTCTAGCGGGTGATTCACGTGAGAGGGTTGCTCTTTCGACGCGAGAGAGAGAGAGAGAGGGAGAGAGTGATCGAGTCACTTTCTAAAATTACTTTTCCTCTATTTTCTGTTTTACACGATGAGTTTCTGTTTTAATATTTCATATAATAATTTGTACTTTATATTTTGTATAACCTTGTTTTTTTTTCTAATTTTCTTTATAAAACTTTTTAATTTTTACTTTTCATATAAAATTTTTATTTTCTTTATAAAGCTTTTTAATTTCTATTTTTCATATAAAATTTTAAAATTTTTATTTTTATTTTTCACATAAAATTTTTAAATTTTTATTTATATTTTTCATGTAAAATTTTAAAATTTTTATTTTTATTTTTTATATAAAAACTTTTAATTTTTATTTTTCATATAAAATTTTCAACTTTATTATTTATAAACTTTTTAAAAATATTATTTATAATAATTTTTATTTTAATAATTTTTATAATAATTTTTCAACAATTTTCATTAATCACTGTTACAGTTACTAATTAACTTTAGTAATTTCTAAAATTTGTAATACAAGCAAAATAACGAACTTCTGGTGGGATGTTGTGATGTTAGTTATGTTAGTTATGTTTTTCGGGCATATATTGATATTTCCATGCATTAAAACTAACTCCAGAAGATAAATAAGAACTTTGATACCTCTATAACCTTAAGTTAGGATTTTCTGGATCTATCTAAGAAGGTTATAATTGTAAAAAATACAAAATCAATATTGGACGAAACTAAAATTATCATAAAGGTTACTGTAACTTCCAAAAATCCCCTCGGGACCATTTTGCAAAAAAACTTATTTCTAATTTTTGTAATACAAGTAATGGATCTCGTCGGAAATAGGTTCTTCGACTGCATAACAATGACGAAATCACTGTTGGGTGAAATCAACACACATATTACTGTAGTTTTTATAAGATTCTTGGCATTCGTGTCGGGACAATTTCATAACAACTTTCAATTTTATATTATAAAAAAGCAGAAATGATTGTACGATAACAATTACGAAATCACTGTTGGGTGAAATCAACACACATGTTACTGTAGTTTTTATAAAATCCCTGATATTCGCATCGGGACAATTTCATAACAACTCTCGTTTTCGCTTTTTTATAATATCAGATGATTAACTATGAGGTCTTTTAAAATTAATAAATAAATAGCACACGAAACAAAAATCTAGATTACTGTACTTTCTAAAAACTTTGAGGAATTCCCCTCAGGACCATTTTGTGAAAAAAAAAATTTGATTTTTGGAACAAAAATAATTACGAAATATTTTTTAAAAAAATTAGAATTTTAAACTACTGAGATTTCTGAAAATTCGCGTCGAGAGAATTTCGCAAAAATTGTCTGTTTTCGTTTTTTACAATTTTCTGATTGTTTATAAAACGAACCTTGTTTTTTTACTTTTATTGATCGTGCGTGATTTTTCGAAATATTTTTTATTTTTTCAGGTTGTTTAAAAATGTACTTTTTTCCGACAATTGTCCTAATTTTCGGTTTCGTTACTGTAGACGCCTGTAAATGTGTCCCACCGACTCAACAGACGTCTTACTGTAGAGCATTTTGGAGTAAGTTTTTGTTGGATCATCGCTGGGGAATCCGGATCCGCATGTAGACGAGAAAAATGTGGAAATAACTTTATGAACCCGAAGGGCACGAGATAAATCACAAATTTACGAAATTCTTGTGCAATTTTAAAATTCCCGCCAAAAAGCTATCGTACACTTTCTGTTGGTAATCAGGGTATTTCCCTTCGGGACCAAAGTTATACAAACTTCCACTCAAATAATGCACAATCCAACAATTTTATTTTCGTTTTTTACTTAAATTATTAAATTTGAAAATTTACAGTTTCCCATGCTAGAATCCTCGGAAGACAAAATCTCGGAAATTCTATCGAGTATACGGTACAACATTTGGAAATTTTCAAAGTTTGTAATTTTTGTTTTTTTAAATAAAATAAATTTTTTAGAATCATACTTCCTTGATGCCAAATAAAGTTTTCACACCGTCATCCTCAGCTGCCTGTGGGGAAGTCAATCTAAAAATCGGAAAAGATTATCTTTTATCTGGTAAATTGTTTTTAAAAGTACAATAATTTACGAAAATAATCATTTTTTAAAAATAATTTTTTACGAAAATAATTACTTCTTAAAAATACAGTAATTTCCGAAAATAATTACTTCTTAAAAATACAGTAATTCACGAAAATAATCATCTTTTTGAAAGTACAGTAATTTCCGAAAATAATCATTTTTTAAAAATATTTTTTTATGAAAATAATTACTTTTTAAAAATTGTTGCTTTTTATAAACAATATAATTTTTAATTTATAAAATTTTTTTCTATAAAAAATTAGTACTTTTTATTAAAAATTATTATTTTTTTAGAATTATTATTATTTTTTAAATTATTTTTTTTTAATTACTTTTGTTCAGGTACTATAAACGACGGAACTAAAGCCCTCCAGCTGAGCACGTGTCTCTACATGCCTAAAGACGACTTGCAGCCCTCCGGCATCCTCCTCTGGTCCCAGGTCCCCGCGGACCTCTACCAGAAGCTCTTGAAGAAAGACTTTAAACCTTGTCCTATTCGTTAACCTTTTTCCGAAATAAAACAAGACCCCATAAAACCTCGAGGTTCGAAACCAATTTGAACTTTTTTGAAATGGTTCAATTTCAATTTTTCGAAATTCATTTTTCTTCAAAATGAATTTTATTGTTTTTTTTCTTTTTTTCGGATTTTTGTTTCCTGTAGAATCAAGAGGAGCTTCGATCAGGAAAAACACTCAACTTCATTTTTCTGAAAATTTGTCCGCCGATGCTGACACGTTGATCTACAAACCCCGGACTTACAAATACTACCAATTGGAAAATAGACACTATCAAACAACCCAGCCGATATATCCTTATCCACAGTATCAACCAGTGTAAGTGTAAAGAATTTTAAAAATTACTTTAAAAAATTTTTTTAAAAATTACTTTAAAAATTTTTTTAAAAATTATCTTTAAAAAAAATTTAAAAATTATCTTTAAAAAAAATTTATTTACATAATTTTGGTCCCGATACGAATATTGTTTATTTTCTTTTTTTTATAATTTTCAAAATATTTTTGTCCAATTTTTTGTATTATTTAAACACAAAAAAATATTGCAAGATTTCGAAACTAAATTTGTTTAAAAAATACAAAAATTTAGTTGAATTTTAAGTTCAAATTCGCGATAAAAATTAAAATAAACATTATTCTTGTTGGGACCGAAATTCCGTTGTTATTTTTGTTTTAAATTACTTTTACAAAGTTGCAGAATGCTTAGATACTTCTATGGATTCCAGAAACAAGTTGTTCAATTTTGGTCCCGACACGAAAAATAGAACACATTTTTTAGAAATAGTTTTTAATCATTTTTTATTTTTTTTAAATTATTATTTGAGATTTTTTGTATTCATAAAATAGAGGAAGATTCTAGCTACAGTATAAAAAAAAGATTATTCGAAAATAACAAGTTTCAACAAAGTTACAGAGTTTTGAAATTTTCAAAAATTATTTTTCGCGTCAGGACCGAATTTTAGTAATTTAAAAATTTTTAATTATACTTTTCCAGATACTACCAGCAACCGACCTACTACTATCCTACTTATTCCTACCCCAGTTACGGTGGCGGAGGATTCGGATTTAATTTTTGTCTAACATGTTTCAGTTTCGGATTCGGGAAGAAGAAATGATTCATTTTTTATCGCAAATGTGGGCCTCAGAACAAAGTTACAAATGTCAAAACTGGTTTCGAAAAACCGCGTTTTCATTTTTAATAAAGGAAATCAGGTGTTTCCAAGTTGACACAAAACTTTTGTTATTCGAAAAAATAAAAATTAATTTCCCAAATCATTAGACAAATGGTCACACTAAAAGCACTATTTAAAAGCCGAAATTTTTCAATTTTATATATTTAAAAAAATGATAAAAACAATTTTATTTTTATTTATTTTTGTAAATGCCATATTTGGTCAATGGTACGGAGGATCCGGGATGTACGGAGGACCTTATGGGATGTACGGTCATCATCACCACCACCATCATCACGATGAATTCGGCCCTTATGGAGGTCCCTACGGGGGTCCGGGGATGTACGGAGGAAGACCCTACGGAGGTAAGACCTACAGTATCCTTATTTTATCAAATAAGTATCTCCAGGTGGAGGACCTGTTCAAGGAGCTCTCCGAGGAGCCATGGCCGGAGCAGTCATGGGAATGATGGGCGGATTTCGAAGATAAATAAAAATTTCCATTACAAATGATCTCCAATTATGGTAATTTCCTCATTAAATAAAAATAAATTTCAATTTTACTTTGACAAACATTTCAAAAATTTCCTTTTTATATAAAAAAATAATTTTTCAATTTACAAAAATAAAAAAATAATTTTTTAATTTCAAAAAATAAAAATATAATTTTTCAATTTACAAAAATAAAAAAATTTATAATCCATGTCCCTTAAGTCATCAATTTTAAAATTTCGCAATTCCACAAGTCTCGAAATAAACTTGAAATTTTCATTAAACTTTCCAAGAACAAAAACAATAACAACGAACTCGCTCTTCATAACAATTATTCTTTTCATTAAACTAGAAACAATAAAGATTTCTCAAAACTTCACATATCCTCCAAATCTGGCCTAGGAGACCGAATAACCGGTTTAGCCATAATATTCAAATTTTCCAATTCAATCTCAACTGCAGACCGATAAATATCTTCATAATCATCCAGAGAAGAAGCCATATCACGAATATCACTTGGTTCAATAGAAGAAATCGTAAAATACTGTTCAGTAATTCTTTTCCACGTTATTTTCTGGTTCATTTCTTTTGGAATTCTATCACGATCCATCAACCTAAAACCATCCTTCAAAATTGCAGGCAAGAAAACATCTCCATATTTCATCACTTCGCCTCTAATTCTCCCACATCCACAGTACCAATCTCCACAAAAGGTTCCTATATCATATTCAAAAGCCTAAAAATAAATATTATCATTTTTAAAATTTCCAAAAACTTACTTTTCTTAATTTCGAACTCATTCTAGATTTTACAAAAGTGTTTTTCCAACATCCCGGAGAACATACAATCACATGATTATCGTTCAAAAACTTGAGTTCACTACTGCTACAAATATCAGTACCACAACTAGTACAAACTAACTGATAAATTGTTTTCAATTGTCTTGCAATTAACTTAGCTTTTTCGACATTTTGTCTTTCTTCTTCTTCCATTTCCCTCTGTTCATTCAATATCTAAAACATCCATATTAAAAATATTCAACAATCATACTATCAGAAAAATAAAATGTTAATTGTTCCAAAATTTTCTCAAGGGAAATTTTAAAAAGTTTCTAGAACTTGAAATAACTTCTAATTTCAGTTTTGTTTAATACTTATTTCGTAATCAATCATATATAAAAATTTTTTATAAATTGTCTCGAAGAGAATTTCTAGTATTTTTTAGAAACTAAAGTACTTTAAACTTCCGCGGTTTTTTTAGGATTATTCTTCTTAAAACTAAAAACTTTTAGATTAGAGTTATACAGGATACATACCCCTCTACCTTCTAAAACTAATTCCCATATATGAAATCACCAATAAATATCCAAAAAACCTTATCTACTCCCATAATATCCCCATCTAAAATCATTTATTTCCCTTATACCAAAACCTTACTTTTTTCTTAAGTTCACTTTCTGGCATCAATTGAAGAATATTAATACACTGATTCATCTGATATGTTTTCATCAAATTCATATATTCTCTCTGTTTAGTGTCATAATCAAGAGCTAAAAGAACCGACCGACTATCCATATCCCTTGCACGTCCTTTTCTTTGAATAAACGATGTTTCATTTCCAACACTATTGTATTTAATAACCAGATTACAATCAGCCACATCTATACCTTCTTCAGCAACCGAAGTAGCAATCAAAATATTTATTTGTCCTTCTCTAAATCTTTCTAAAGTTTTTGTTTGTTCTTCTTTACTTTGTCCAAAATTCGAAAAAGTCTGATTAGAACTAGTAATGTAACCAACTTTCTTCCTTCCAAAAGTACTCACAACATCCGGATGATTTCCTATGTAATCTCTCAATTGAGGAGCTGTTTTCCTCAAAGTCACAAAAATAATTATTCTTGAATTTTGAGAATTTCTATATTGATCTTTAATAAGTTTAAACAACTTATTTAAAATTTCCTTGTTTTCAGATTTATCAACCAAAGTTTCCAATTCCTTTATAGCTCCTAAAAACTATAATTACTTTTAAAAATAAAAAAAACAAACTTTTCATATCTTGTATGACAGAATTCAATCTATTACTCAATCCATTACTTCTAGACAATTCAAATTGTTCAAAATCGTTTAATTCTCTTTCCAAGTACTCAAGTGCCAATCGAGCCGGAAATAATTCATTCATCTTCAAACTCAAATAACATTTCTGAATAAGTTTCATCATATTCAATACTAAAATTCGGTCTTTTTCATTTTTAATTATTTTTCTTTCAACCAAATCCCGCAAAACCATTAAACCATTACTAAAATAACTTCCAGTTTTGCTAGATCCATTCCTAATCATACTTCTTTCTTCCAAAGGAAGATTCATTTTCTTTAAAATCAAAGGTTCTTCCGAAGACAGATCTTCCAAAACTCGTTTCATTTTTTTCTGAATACTGTCCATAAATAAAGCCAAATTATGAGCAAATTCATCTTCTATACTAGGTGGAACAGAAATAAATTCATCAATAGGATCAGCTACTACTTGACGAAGTTCTTGCAAATTTTCCTCTTTCCGAACTGAACTAATCGTAGAAGCATCCAATCTAGCACATAGCCCAATAATGTGACGAAGACACTCATTAGGATCAATTTGATTAACACCTTTTCTAAAATATTAAATAATCTACAGTAATCACACTATCATAAAAATTAAAAATGAGTATTATTGCAAAGTTATCTTTATGGGATTTTTTAGAAACTAACATAACTTATAATTTTGGTTTTTTTACAACGGTTATTGCACAATCAATCATGTCCTATAAAAACTAGAAATAATTATTTTTAAAAACGGTTTTGACGCGAATTTTTAGGATTTCTTAGAAGCCTAAAGTAACCTACGTATTAATTTTGAATTTTCGCCATAGTGATTTCGAAATCAAAGTTTTACAACTATATTCTGTTCGAATAAATTTAGAAAATTCTAAATTAGGGTTGTATAAGGTATACAACCCTCTACTTATCATCTAAAATTAATTTTCATATATAAAACTACTATTATATACCCAAAAAAGTCACAATTACCAAACTACCGTACTAAAAACGGGGTACTGTGCTTATTACAAAAATAAAAACTTACGCTTTACCAGTTCCTACAGAAGCCGTCAATCCCACAATCTGAGGCTTTATAGAAGACTTCCTAACATTACTCATAACAACATTATATGGATGTTGTTGAGCACAATGATGACATTCATCAAATACCATCAAAGTAAAATCCTCAATATAAATTTTTTGTTTGTTCAAAGGAGTAAGAACCATATTAACAAAAATCTGCGGAGTCATCACACAAACATCACCTGCCATGACCACTATTGCTTGATCACCTTGACTAGAAGTTGCTTTTTCTGCTCCTGACATTTTCGTCACATAAAATTCCGTTCTAATATGAGAATATATTGTTCGATATTGTTGTTCAACTAATGGAATAGTTGGAACAAACAAAACTACTCTTGCCGTCTGATTACATTGACGTTTCTGACGTAGATGATTCAAAATAATATCCAAAGCAACAATTGTTTTTCCAGATCCTGTTGGAGCACAAATAATTGTATTTTGTCCATTTTTAGCATTTTTTGCTAATTCTTCTTGATATCCACGAAGGGTATAAGACGAACTAATTAATCCATCTACCGTATCTGGTCGTTGTCCGAATTCAGATTGTAATCTAGGCTTAGATGGACAATAAGATTCATCCGCAAATTCCAGATGGATTTTTGTAGGAATATTCATAGCCTTCAAATGAGCACCGTATTTCATATTTATCGTTTTGTAGTCTGGTTCCAGGTAAATCGCGATCGGTCTAGTCCTCGGATGAAGATCACAAGCCAAAAGAAATTCATTGAACCAGAATTTTGGTACTTTTTTGTTGGATTGAGCATGCATCAGTCTAATAATAAAGAGATTTCTGGCACGCCAACGAGCTGAAAAAAACCACACTATTATAAAAACCGGAAAATTTAAATTTTTTTTAAATTATCTAGACACAATTTCTCAGAACATCAATTTTTTGGTTTTAAAGATATTTTTGTGAAGTTTTCAAAGGTTTCAGAATATTTCACTGGATTCTAAAAGGTTTAAAAAATTTCAAAAAATTATCGGAAATCTCAGAATATTTCATCGGATTCTAAAAAAGTCAAAAACCTTCAGTCCTAAGTTTCCATAAGCTCTCAAAGGTTCAGGATTTCTCACAGAAATCAGGTTAAAATTAAAAACCCTTACCAAACTGAGTTTTCTGATTCCAAATTTCTTCTATTTCTTTTCCGATGGCAATGTAGCTGGGATCTTTGGAAACATCGATCAGATAACGGATAATCTCGTCCAAGAAGAGCAATCCGGCAATTCGATCAACGTTGTCATTGTGGGCTTTTTCGTTTCCAATTCCAAGAATATGGTACTCATAAACGGCAAAAGCTTCTTTATCCATGTATTGGAGATGCGATAAATCTATCATGTTTTCGTTCTTACCATGACTAACAAACCATTCAGCGAATTCGCCGGCAACATTAACGTCATCCAGAGCATTAGCGAGAAAAGCAAATATACTTTGACAACGTATGTCGCTGTTATCAATTTTCAGAGCTTCTTCAAAATTCCGGGCATCATTTCCACCTGAATAAATCAATTGCAAATTAAAATCACACTACCAAATTATTACAAAAATTAAAAACTAGCATTGTTGCAAAATTGTCTTGTCACGAATTTCCAGAAACTAAAGTGACCTAAAATTTTGGTGTTGTAGGATGATTATTTCGTAATTTTATGGTTTTGCAGTTTAGTATATACTATAAAAAGTCGAAAATTAACATTTTTACGAAATAGTCTCGGTGTAAATTTCCAGAATCTACTAGAAATTCAAGTATCCTACAATTTTGATTTTGGAACGGTGGTGATTTTAAAATTAAATTTTTTGAATTATATTTTGTCTAACTATATCTACAAACTTTAAATCAGGATTGTACAGAGTATATAACCTTCTATCCACCTTCTAGGATTAATTTCGATATATGAAACTGTTAATAAGTCTTCAAAAATTGCAACTAACATCAAAGTACTCAGGAAACAAATTATTTCTGCTGTTTTCTAAAATTTTATAAAAAAACCCACTTAATCCGAAACGACGACGATGTTCACGGACATCCCTTGGTCGGATTTCTTCAATGAAGAATGGCAGAAATAGTTTGATGTGTTGAGTTGGGAACATTTTGTAATTCGTGTAGCCGGGAGACTTCAATCCGTTCGAATTCAACGATAAAGCAAAGATTCCTACTTCCACCTCCAAAAGCTCATCATCGATCTCTTCAGCATCGTAGTAATCACGCATCATCTCCTATATCCTGAAAATTAAAAATAAAAATTAAAAAAATTGAAGAAAAATGATAAAGCAAAAATCTTCCAAAAATGAGTGTACGGCTTTAAATTCGACCAGTTATACACAATATGTGTGCACGATTTGCTTAAAATTTTGGCAAAGTCGTCTTTTCTATAAATCTTTAGTAAATTTCGATGAATCTTTTTCTTTTTCTACAGCAGCATTACTTGGTTTGAATGTTCGATTTTATAACAACGGTCAAAACCCGAAAGTCAATCTCTCTCGTTCATTTGTGAACGTGCATTTTTTGTTTTTTTTCGCAAGTAAACAACCGCGATTATTCTAAAAATGAATCCTTCCGGACTCACCAAAAACTGCTTCGATGTGGTTGTTGTTGGAGCAGGGATTGTCGGATGTGCGACAGGAAGACGATTGAAGTTGATCAAACCTCATCTCAACGTTGCATTGATCGACAAAGAGCACAAAGTCGCTGCTCATCAAAGTGGGCACAATTCTGGAGTCCTCCATGCCGGGATTTACTACCAACCAGGGAGCTTGAAAGCGAAATTATGTGTTCAGGGTCGGTTTTGTTCAATTTTGATATATGACTTTTGTTTTTTAGGAATTGATATGGCTTACGAGTACTTTGAACAGAAAAAAATCCCACATAAGAAAGTCGGGAAACTCATTGTTGCTGTCGACCAATCTGAAGTCCCAAAGTTGCATGTAAGTCGCATTTCATATATGAATTTCATTTATATTCTGTAATTTTAGACGTTATTCGACAGAGCAAATCAAAATAAATGCCGACAAATCGAGCTGATTGATTCTAAGAAGATTAAGGAGATAGAACCTAATTGTACTGTAAGTTTTAGAAATGTCATCTTTTTGTTTTAGAAAGTAGATGGGTTTCCTCAGTGGTACAGTGGTTAGCATGCGTGACCGGCATTTGTGAAGGCCGGATTTGATTCCTGGCTCCAACGCGCTGATTTCGAGTTGTTTCCGAAAACTAGATAGCGTTAAAGCTGATGTAATCTTATTTCTGATGATCTCATTACAGGGAATCCAAGCTATTTGGTCGCCTTACACTGGAATCGTCGACTGGGGTCTTGTTACGAGGTATTACGCCGATGACTTCCAAGATGCTGGAGGGAAATTACTACTCAAACATGGTTTAGAAAAAATCGAGTTCACCGGGAACAGTGATTATCCGGTGGAATTGACGACTTCAGGAAGTGAAGTGGGTTTTGGACAGGTTTCCATATATGAAAACTACTTTTAGGGGAAGTTGCACTGCAAGTACTTGATTACTTGTGCTGGACTCCATTCCGACAGAGTAGCGATGCTTTCCGGATGCTCCTCCGTCCCTAGGATTCTTCCCTTCCGAGGAGAGTACTTAAAACTCCGGCCTGGGAAAAAGAACCTCGTGAAGACTAATATCTATCCTGTTCCTGATCCGAGATTTCCATTCTTGGGTGTCCACTTCACGCCGACAATGAATGGAGGTAAACCCTTTCCTAAAATCTTTAATTTCAGGTGAAAACTCCATTTTCGATTGAGTGTTATGGTTTTCTAGAAATTTACTAGTATTTTCATATATGAAAATTAAACTTAAAAGGTGATTAGAACCTCGTACTCTGTATATTTCAATTCAGAAGTTTCTAGATTGATGTAGATAGAATACGGTTCTAAAAATTAATTACGAAATCGTAAAATTACGAAATAACTATTTTATGAAATCAAATTTACCACTTTTATTATTTTTATTCCTAAAAATTCAAATTTTGTAGAAATTTTCATATATGATTTTTAGATATCCTCCTAGGCCCGAATGCAGTATTAGCTTTTGCTCGAGAAGGCTACAATTACACAACTTTATCTCCCAAAGACCTACTAGATGCCTTAACCTTCAATGGAACGCAAAAATTAATGCTCAAATACACCGTATTCGGGATCGGAGAAATCTACAGAAGCCTTTTCCCATCTGCCCAAGTCAAACTCCTCCAGAAGTTCGTTCCTTCCTTGAAACCTGAAGACGTAACTCCCGGATTATCTGGAGTCCGAGCTCAAGCCCTAGATAGTGCTGGAAATCTAGTCGACGATTTCGTCTTCGATTCCGGGACTGGATCACTCGGATCTCGAATCCTCCACATCAGAAACGCTCCAAGCCCCGGGGCAACTTCCAGTCTTGCCATCGCCACCATGGTAGTAGAAAAAGCTTCAGAAAAATTCGGTTTTTAATACATCTAAAGATTTATTACTTTTCATGAGATGTGAAGGGCATCAAATAATAAATAGTTTAATAACCAAAAGGGAACCGTGTATTTACAAAACGCAAGTCTATATCGCCGTCGTTCCCTTGCCCTCGGAGAACAACAATAAACCTAAAACCCGGGCATATTTGGGAAGGCAATGGAAAGGCGAAGAGACAGGAATGACGAAAAACTGATTAGAATAGAATCAAAGCTTAGAGTTCATCTTTTTCACTCTTCTCTTCAGCCTTGTCTTCTTCGTCATCGTCGTCTTCTTTTTCTTCCTTGTTCTTCTCTTCCTCCTCCTTACGTTTCTGTTCTTCCTCTTCAAGTTTCTTGCGTTCGGCAGCATCGTGTTCCTCCTTCTTCTGCTTCTCGGCTTCACGAAGAGGCTCGAAGGTCTCTTCAGCGTGAGCCTTGGCTTCTTCGAGAGAATCGGTGATCAAAACGTTGTCGAAGATAGTTCCAGACTTAACTTGCCAGAGATCAAATCCAATAGCTCCAATATCTTCCTTAAGGTAGATTTCGTCATCACTTTCGTATTCAGGGTTGTCAATTTCAGGATGGATCCATTTGCCCTTGTAGTTAGGGTTCTTGATCTGTTTTGGATGCCATTCTCCCTTGTAGTTGGGGTTGTCAATCAATGGAGCTTCGAATTCACCTAAAATTCGGAAATTTAGAAACTCGTTAGGAAATTACAATTTACCATCCATTTCATCATCCCAATCTTCTGGTTTCTTAGCATCAGGATCAGGGATGTGTTCAGGTTGGTCCCAATCTTCAGGCTTGGTGTCAGTTTCATCATCAATGTATTCACGTTCGTCCCAGTCTTCTGGTTTCTTGGCGTCAGGATCCTTGATCTTCTTAGGGGGCAAGATGTCCCAGTCAGATTCAAAGTCTCCAGATTCAACCTTTTCTCCATCGATCTGGACTTCATATGTGTTGTCAGGGTTGATGATGAAGGTGTAAAGATGAGTAAGTTCATCGTCCTTAGCACGAATGTCCTTCTTGATAAGATGGTTGGTGCCCTTGTAGTTAATGATGAAGTGAACCTTCTTCTGGCCAGGTCCGCAGATGTCGGGACCAAGCATGAAAAGATATGGGGTCTCGCCGTGGAAGTCAGCCAAATCCGTATCGCTGGGCATGACTTTGACGTATCCACCACCGCAATCGATCAATTGTTCGTGCTTGACGGTGAATTGGATAACGAGGGGCTTTCCTTTGTTGGAGAATTTGTTGAATTTAGCACCAACAGAGTAGAATTTGGCATCTTGGCTGGTTTGGATTCCGCGATCACGTTTCTCATCCCCGTAAAACTTGCCAGCAGACAACTTGAACTTGCCGTAATCGTCCTTGTGCTTGGATTGGATCCAACGAGACTCCCAGGAATCGTCGAATTCCTCCTTGAAGTAAACTTCAGACAAGACTGTCCCGACCAAAGCTAGCAACACAAGTTCCTTCAACATGTTCGATCACCTGAAATAAAATCATTAGTTTCAATCGGAATATCAGCCCTCAAACACGATTCAAGCCTCAAATGCGGCACAAAGCCTTTTTCGTCCGCTAAATGAACAAGTGGAGAAAGCTCTAGAGCAGCCACGCCTGTATAGCTGATGTGGGCGCTCGTCCATTGGTCCACGTCAGCAGACAGCCAATGAACTGGCGACAGAGAGTATTGCAGAGGGCGGGACCTTTTCGTTGGCAATGACCAGACGGACAGACGAGAAAGAACCTTGTATGATTTATGCAAATAGAAAGATCTACTACCGGTGTATGGGGGACTTATGGATCATCAAATGCAAATCGGTCAAGAAAATAAAACAACAAATAAAAATTGATATATGGAAATAACCAAAAACCCCCGCAAAAATAGTGGAACTTATAAAATACCCGATGTTACAAATTACTGATCGTCCGGTCATGATTCATCAAGTATTCCTCCATCGAGATTGGGAATCACAAAGTCGATGTATAAATAGTCAATAATTCACTTTTTGATCCTATTTCATGATTTATATGATATCTCCAACGTCTAGAAATCCACAACTATCAAATCATGTTAATTTTGAAGCAATTCATAAACTATTCAAAACTAATTGAATGGAAAATGAACCTTCATGATCACTCACGAATCCGCCGTGCAATAGACGACCGGCAGATGTCATGGAAACGCGATTTTTCATATCCTCTATTTCTGAGCCCTTGTCAACTGATGCCATGGAGATCACGATATTAACAAGGAACACTACAATAACGAAAGGGATATTTTTAGAAGTTAAACACTTCTGAAAAAATAAATTTCGTTTAATGTAAAATTACTCAGCTGGACAGTGGTCAGTTTAAACAAACAGAAAATTAAAAAATTCTATCTCGCAGGAATCCGATTTTACTGAATTTTTAGGGTAAATGACGAAAACAAAGAAAGCAAAATTAGTAAAAAGATCCGAAAAAGTAGGGCAAAATCTGAAAGAAGTTGAATGACCCTCTTTTCCGACCTGGCTGGCCAGTGCGAGAGCCAGCGCATACCCTGACTCTCAACTGGAATGTTTTCTGTTCTCGGTCGCTCGCTTTGCTAGCCTCGTTCTCATTCATTTCTCCGTCTCCGTTCAGTTTCTTATTTCCTTCTTTCTTCTTTTATTATTTTCCATTTTTTTGTTTATAATTCGTGTAATAATATCTACTCGACTGTGTTATGATGTTATCCGTTCAATTTCCAAGTAATTTGCCTGCTTTTAGGTATTGGACTGGAAATGGTGTTCCTCAGAACATTGTCCGGCGCAACTGCCGTCCTTGACGTGCAGCAAACTTCTACTGTTGCTGATTTGAAGGCCGCTATTGAGCGCCTTGAAGGCATTGAAGCCGAAGAGCAGCGCATCCTTTTCGCTGGTGAGTTAGTTTCTACTTTGCTGAATCCCGAGAGTTTTATATGACATGCCCTGTCATATACTGCTTGAGGACGGACCCAGCTTTCCCTTGTTCACATTCTAACTTTCAGGTAAGCAGCTTGATGATGAGAAGCTCACTCTTGCCGATTTTGGTGTCGAGGAGCTCTCTACCTTGGACTTTGAACTCCGCTTGCTCGGTGGTGGAAAGAAGCGCAAGAAGAAGGTTTACACTACTCCCAAGAAGATCAAGCGTAAGAGAAAGAAGGTCAAGCTCCCGGTCCTGAAATACTACAAGGTACGTTCCAGTTTGGCCCCTCCGAAATTACTGGAGTAGTTAGCAATGATTAGTTCGTTTTTTGTGTCTAGACCTATGACATATAATGATATAGTATACGATGTATGAGCTAGTACGTAGAAGAGAAACCCTGACGTCGTTGTGACTCTTGGCTTTCACTGATGACTAATCTTTTCAGGTCTCTGATGATGGCGCTATCGAACGTCTCCGTGTCGAATGCACCGGTGCCAACTGCGGTGGAGGTGTCTTCATGGCCAAGCACAAGGATCGTCATTACTGCGGCAAATGCCACGCCACCTTGATTGAGCAGAAGAAATGAACATTGTTTGATCTTTTGTTGTTATGTTAATGAGATAAAATATACTCTTAATCTGTAGTACGCATTTCCTTTTTGGTTGTGGACGGACAGACTTTCTGCGATAGCAGTTCGTTCTGTCTAGTGTGATTGTCGCGTGCTTTCAGTCGAGGATGGGAGTTGAGTAAGGATGGAAACGGCGACTTTGGATTCAGAAATCTCCATGTCAGTTGTGACTGAGGACCGACCCTTCCAGGTAACTTTATTTACCCATTCTACAGTGACGTGAGCCTGAAATAACGAGAAACTGTTTTCTCTCTCCCAGCTTTGTGCTCAGCGAAAAAACTTGTTTTAAATCTTCTCGGTACCGAGATTTACCGTTCATATATTGATTTCAGACTCCACAAAGATCGTTATTTGGTAGACAAGCTTCAATTCAAGCGAGATCAATGCCATTTGAATTATCTGGTCATTCAAACGTTGATATGAGAAATTCATCGAGGAAAAAATTTACTTTGAATATAGAACCAACTATTTTTCTTTTTTCACTGGCATTTGGAGTTTTACTTTCGATGCAAAATTTGTTCATTTACTGGGCAAGATGTGTTGAGCTATTTAAAGACCAGGTTTGACTTTTTTGCGGTTTTTAAATTGGGTTTTTTCCAGCCAGGAGAAGATATGAAAAATGTTTCGAAACTTTGCACTGAGATTTCATCTAGTAACGACACTAGTTATCTGGATAAAGTCGAGAAAGACATCACTAACATGAGGATCTACATTCAAGTGAGTCTTGGTCCTGGGACGATTGTTATAAAATGTTTTTAATTTTTTTAGTAATTTATTAGATTGTTTATGGATTTTCGTTTTAAGATTTCTAAAAATTTAAGACTGGGTAAATTACTCGACTTTGGTCCTGACACGAAAAATAATTTTTTAAATGTACTCTGGTCCTGGAGTGATTGTTTTTGGAAATATTTTTTGTTTTTTTTGAAGGATAATTTATTAGTTTTTTTATGAATTTTCGTTTTGGGACCTTTGAAAATTTAAAAAAAGAACCTAAATTACTCGACTTTTGGTCCTGACACGAAAAAATATGTTATTATTTTTAGTGCATTTTTAATGGTTTTTGTGAAATTTTTTTTTCAGAATTTTTACATTTTTACATTTTTTATCTAAAAAATAAAAATTGAAAATATTCAGAATCCACTGAAAAGTACAGTAGAATTAATGACATCATTCGTTTCAGGAACAAAGTTAAATATTTTTTTCCTTTTAAAAGATAAGAAAAATCTTCGATTATTGATTGTTTCCATTTTAGGGAGTCAGTACGGTTTCCACGTTGATAAGCGCCCCTATCGTTGGGGCTCTCTCAGATGGAATTGCAGGTTTGAGTTCTTTCATCTTAGAAAAGCTGTTTATTCAAAAAATTCAATGAGTCATTGTTGATTGACCATCAATTTGAAGTTAATTTCCCAAAAAAAAAAAACAAAAACTGCGATGAAAATTTTTTTTTGCAATTTAAAAATATTTATTAATAATTTCATATATCGAAATTAATCCTAGAAAATTATGCGTTTTATAACCTTAGTTTGGAAGGTTCTGAATCAATTTAGGAAGAACAATTCTGAAAATTAAATATTAAATTTCATAAAATTACGAAATAATTATCACACGAAATCAAAATTTCAAACTACTTTAAATTCAAACAATTTTTGTAAATTCGTGCTGGAACTATTTCTCAACGTAATTTATTTTTGATTTTTATAGAAATATAATTATGATTGGATTCTTATAAAATCACATAAAAACCAAATTTCACACTTGTTGGTCCCAACTGGAAAATTCTAGAGATTCGTGCTGGGACTATTTCGTAGAAAATTAACTTTTTGGAATAATAATAATTATAGGTCGTCGTTTACCTCTTCTCGCTTGTCTCCTCGGTCTTGTGGTGTACTGTGGTCTGCAGACGTTGGCAGTTTTATTTTACGAGAAAATCAGCATCTACTACTTCATGTTCGTTGCGGAACTTGTGGCAGGCATGCTCGGGGGTTTACCTACAGTATTCACTCTCTCAATGGCGATAGTCACTGATGATTGCAGAAATGAGGATTCTATGGTAATTTTCGAAGTAAATTTTTTGTGAATTTCGAAATTTCAGAAGTCTACAGGAGTACCGTTCCGGATAGCCATCAGTTGCGCAGTTCAGCAAATCGGAATTTTATCCGGAAGTTCTATCGTCAGTTTGTTTTCCGTACCGGCCAAAATTTCGACAATCAAACATGTCCAAGGATACGTGAACATGTGTCTGACAGCTTTGTTCTGCGCCGCTGCTTCGCTCCTGTACTCCTTCATCTGGGTAAAGGACTCCTACAAGCCCAAACCAGCTCCGGAAGATAGACTTACTTTCTCCGGGAGTACTGTAGAGCCTGTTCCAAGACCTATTTCCCAGACTCAAAACAGGTCTTGGACGGAAAACTTCAAACAGTTCCTTTACGAACTCGTGGAGGTACTGTATGAGAAGCGGCCGGGATGGACGAGGTTCTGCTTGAATATCTGTATCTTGTCCATGTTTACCGATTTTCTAGCCAACGGTAATTAGTTTAATTTATTTAAAAAAAGACTTATTCAATTTTGGTCCTGACACGAAAAATAGAACACATTTTTTAAAAGTAGTTTTTAATCATTTTTTTATTTTTTTAAAATTATTTTTTGAGATTTTTTGCATCTAGAAGATAGAGGAAGATTCTAGCTACAGTATGAAAAAAAGATTATTCGAAAATAACAAGTTTCAACAAAGTTACAAAGTTTCGAAATTTTCAAAAATTATTTTTCGCGTCAGGACCGAAGTTTAAAAATTTTCAATTTGACTTTTAAATGTTTCAGACTCTAGTCTCCTCTGTCTGCTTGTAAAACGACCTCCATTTAGTTGGGCAGATTCTCAATTCAGCAACTTTATTCTTCTCAGAACTCTCGCGTCTACAGTAGGCATGATGGTGATTCCGGTGATTGTCGGCAAATTTAACTGCATCGGAGCGGATTCCTTCATGATCATGATAGGTCTGGTTGCTTGTGTCATCATTAATCTGATGCAGTCTTTTACTTCGAGTACTGTAGTGATTTTTGTAACGACGTTTTTCACCATCTTCGGAGGGGGTCTGAGTCCCGGATACCGGACAATGCTTCCGAAAATGGTCCCCCAACACCACACAGCTAGGCTATTTACCATGGTTTCGATCATGTTCGTCATATGTCCCCTGATATCCAGCTTGATTTTCAACAACATCTACGAAGCCACCCTGGACACTTGGCCAGGACTCGTCTTCTTCATCTATTCCGGCATCCACTTCGCAGTACTTTGCGGACAAATGTGAGTTTTTGAAAAACACAAAAAACAAATTTCGAAATCATATTATTAAGGAAATAGAAATGATTATTTTTACAAAATTACTTCAATATAAATTTTTAGAAATTTTAGAAATTTTTAGAAATTTTTAGGATTTTTAGAAATTTTAGAAATTTTTAGAAATTTTTAGGATTTTTAAGATTTTTAGGATTTTTAGGATTTTTAGAAATTTTTAGAAATTTTTAAAATTCGAAGTTTCAGATAATTTTGGAAAATTCTAAAAACTTATAATTCTAGAAGCTTCTATCTAGTTCTTGAAGCTTTCAGCACTTTTCACTGGATTCTGGAAAATTTCGAAATTTCCTAAAAACACTTCAGAAATTTCTAAAAATTTCCTTAAATTCCCCGAAATTTCAGAATTCCTTATTGGATTCTGGAATTTTCTAAAAATTTCCTAAATTTCTACTTTAATTTTATCAAAAATTTCGAAAAATAATTTTTAAATTTTTTAGATTGATCCATAAATTAATGTATCCTCTCTGGAAGAAAGATCACTACATCAACCAGGGCTTCACTTTGGTTGGTGATCACGAGAGACCGCTTCTGATCGACCAAGATGACGTTGATTTCGACATTCTTCAGAATCCGTCGGGTTCCGTCTCAACCAATACTGCCGTGAATTCTGAAAGCTCTCTCGAAGCCGATTCTGCTCAACGAAGATCTACTATTGAATTCTGAAAAATTACGGGAAAAGTCATTTATTTTCGTGCAGGCAACGTACATTAGAACGGGGAATATTCGATATTCAATAATAAAACTTTATTTACTTTCCTAAAGGAGCAGCGAAACACCAAGGACAGGCTCTTTCCTTAGGGGTACGGTATTCGTCTCCTAAAACAGCAAAATTAAAAATCTGTAAAAATTTCTGTAAAAAAATAAAGAAAATAAAATTTCCATAAAAAATAAAAAAATTTAAATTACTGTAAAAAATAAAAAAATTTAAATTTAAATTTGCATTAAATATGAAAAAAATTTAAATTTCTGTAAAAAGTAAAAAATTTAAATTTTCATAAAAAATAAAAATTAATATTTTTGTAGATAAAAAATGAAATAATTTTTTTCGTGAGAGTTTTTAGTTTTTTTTTACTTTTATATCAAAAGTATTTTTAAAAGTTATATATTCCCATTTAATTTTAAATAGAAGTATTTATGAAATTCGACTGGGAACTCTTGCAACGAAAATTTGATTTTTGAAAAATGTAATTTCTCTCCAAGACCCACCGAAATTTCTGAATTTTTGTCTATAATAACTGTCGTAATCGGGTTGTATTCTCCCTCCGGGGTAGAGTCGGGCGATGTTCGAGGGTCTGTAGAGACTCGTCGGGGAAGGAACCCGGGGTCCGGGGATCAAAGGCGGTGCGGCCAGTCCTTGAGATGGATTCCCGACATTTATCCCAGCTATGGTGTACTGTACACCAATCAAGTCATCTGCAGCAGAACCTCTGTACCCCACATCCACCCCGACCCCCCGAGGACCCCACTCGACGACCCCTCCGGTGTTGTCCCTCCAAAGTTTGAAAATTCTTCTTTGATGACCGAATTCAACTCCGTCCCATCTTACTGTAGCTCCGTCATGGACTCCGATTTCGGTGTCGTCGTAAATGAGGGGGATCTTGGCGGGACCCAAAAGTCTAAGGTCGACCCCGTTGTTGTACCCGAAAGCCGAACCCTGTTTTTTCGTCAACGTTATCTCCTTAGGCTCGAACAACCCGACCCGTGGTCCGAGGCAAATGACGTCATTGATCCCGGGGGTTGTGCAAGTGATGAGGGATCGCAGACTAATCGGGATATCTACACCGCCTTTCCGGGAAATCCACCGAGTAGAAAGTCTTCCATCACGTTTCACGCGGATTTTGGCGTAGTGTCTACAAAAACTCCATTTTTAAAAAATGAATACTTCAAAATAAAAAATTATCTAAATATTTAAATATTCGAAATTAAGGTTTAATTTGTTAAAAAAAATGAGAATTTCGAAATTGAAAGGTGTTTTTTCGTGGTAGGAAAAACTCCACTCCAATAACGCGCGATTTGACTCTCACTGGTCTTGCACGCGCCAAACTTTCCTCTTAAATTTCCTTTCTTAGAAAAACTGATAGGCAAAAATGGCATTGCTGCAAACAGTGAGAGTTATCTGAAAAGGAAAATTTGGCATGGATTAGACTAGAGAGTCGAATTGCGCGCTTTTGGCTGAGGTTTTTCTGACTGGAGGTTTTCGCGCTGAGAGTTGACTCCGGTTTGAATTTTAGTTTTAAACAAATTCATCTTTATGTAAATTTTACTTTTTTATTTTTAAATAAATATATACTTACTGTCCAACGAAATCGATGCTTCCTTCAACAATTACGAAAATAATCAAAAATACGAACAAACTAAACCTTGACATTGATCTTTTCTTTTTTAATCTTCTTCGAGAAAAAAGAGATTTAGCGATCATTCCTGTTTCTGATGGAACTTGTTTTTCGATCGATCAAGATGAAATTAATTATCATCAACTCCGAGGACCGTAACCCTTGGTTCCGACAACTGTTGTCCTCAATCCCCCTCGGGCTACACTCGGTAAACAAAAACTGCGCAAACAGCAGGTTTACAACCTTTTGACCTCTGGGGGACTTATGGGGGACAACCGTCACGGTAATTGATCTAGGTTAATTTCGACGAGGTCTGTTGATTCTGAATTTTTAAATTTTTTCTGAAATTTTAAATTTTTCTAATATTCTGAATTTTCGAAGAATGTCTAGTAAAAAAATTCACTACCTTGATGAACATGATTATTACCAGTTTGTCCACAATGGAACTTCTTCTCCGACGGCGTCTGATTCCTATTTCACTGCTCGGGACAGAAGTCAAGATTCTCCGACTTCTGTTAAATCCAGTAATTCTAATTCTACCAGTACCACAAATGACGAAATCGACAAACAACTTTATTCCATCATGAATACCTGTGATGTCCTCTCTGACAACATCAAAAAAATCACATCTAAGCCGAAACAGAAGAATTTCAGCTGTCAGGTTTCTGAATCCAACGTTGACCCTGTTGTCATGGACCAACTGAAGCAGTTGCAGCACAAAAACGACGATTTACAGCACGCTATGGAGTACTACAAGGAAAAATGCGAACAACAAAAATGCGAAATTGCAAAAATGAATCTAAAATTAGCGGAAAACGAGGAAATTGTGGAAGAGGTAAGTTCTTACAGTATACGGTAATCTAGATGAGGCTTAATTTTCGCGGAAGGACCATCTATAAAATCAGATTTTTATCAATTTTATTTAAATTTTTTTAGTTGACGAAATTCTTCAACGCCAAATTAGACACCTTCAGAACTGAATTCAACACAAAAGCGAAATCCCTTATCCATCCAGATTCCTCCAAAAACCAACAAGAATCCATCTCCATCAAGAAGAATCCTGAAATTGCGACTTTGAAAACAGAATTGGAGTTTCTTCAACGCGACAACAGAAGACTGAGGACAGAGTTGAACGAAGTCAGAAGTATGGATTTCGAAGGTAGTTTGATCAAGGCCCAGATCGACTCCAAGATCAGAGAACGGGACCAGAAGTGGAGGAGGGGCTTCTACGACTTCCTCAACGGCCTCAAAAGGACGGGTTCAATCAGACGACGAAGTGCTGACTGAGTTCACAAAAACGAGATTACTGTAAAATTTGCAAATAAAATATTTAAAAAGTTATTTTTACGAAACACAAATGTTATTTAAAATATTAGAAAAATAAATTCTGTTACGGAATTGTCTCGAAACGAATTTGGAATTTTTATAAAAGCTGATTCATAATTGTTTCAGATTTTTTGGTGATTTTAGAATCAATGTTCCTTAATGTCAGATCGTGGAGGGATTCCTGGTCCACGTAGAGATGAAAAATAAGTACAAAATTTACTTATTAAGCCCGGAGGCAGAATATACAAAACAATTCCAATAATTATTACGCAATTCATTTAATTTCCCACCAGTGCAAAATCGTAAATCTCTCGTTAGTCCTCAGGGCATTTCCCTTCGGGACCAACACTGCACGGATTTCCACTAAAATGGATAGGTGTACGATTTAACATTTAGAAATGTAATTTTTGCTGTTTTTGACAAATTTTTACTAACAGTTGGCTCATTAGGCCCGGTTGAAGGCTTACGTCACTGGCTCCAAAATTTTGATCTTATGAGTGTCCTCGGCTGTAGGTTCATTATTTGCAGCTCCTGTAAAGAATACGGTAACTCCCCGATCAGCGGACTCCAATTACTCTGTCAAGCTGATAAAAAAATTTTTTTGTTTAAAAACGAAAATTTTCTTTTTTAGCGTTAATTTCGTACTGTATTGTGTCTTTCGTAAACTGCTTAATTACCCAAGTTTGAGGTTTGAATAAAAGAATAATCCGACCAAAATCTCAACAATCCTTAGGCTCAAGCTTTGACGGCAAATATACTTACCGTATTTGCTCTATTTGTGGCACATGTGCCACTATTTTTCGATCGATCTATCAGGAACTTGTATGTTATCTAACTTTATTGTTGCACACATCAGTTTCCTTTCATCCAAATCTTCAGGATGTGCCACAAATAGAACAAATACGGTAATTTAAATAAATCTAGAATATTTTTTAACCATGACGATAAAAAACTTCCTGTAGGCCCTCAGGGGTTGACAATGAGACGTTAAAATTTTCATGATTTCAAAAAGTCATAATCAGTCCTTACTAATCATCTAGGTCTTCCATTTTATAAAAAAATAATTTTTTTTGTGCTTGGGTCAGATTGGAAATCATCGCTTTTTCAATTCTGTGTCGAAAGTGATCGAAAATCGACCACAAATTCGTCTACATCGGCGGGATTACTGTAGACACTACTCCGAAGGATCTCCCAACTGAATACAAACCGATATTCGAATCCGCTTCCAAGGGAGTGGTTTTAATCTCCTTCGGATCCTTGGCTTTGTCAATGGAGATGCCCCAGGATTTCAAAAATTCCTTCATCTACATGTTCCAAAAGTTCCCAGAAATCAATTTCATCTGGAAGTACGAGGACCTGAATGACACCATCGTGGACCACCTTCCGAACGTTTTCAAGTTCGAGTGGGTCGACCAGAAAGCCATCTTATCCCATCCCAAAACCCTGGCTTTCGTCTCCCACGGCGGAATGAACAGTGTTCTGGAGTCTGCTCATACTGGAATCCCGTTACTGGGAATTTCGCTCTTTGGAGACCAACACAGAAATGCAAAAATGCTGGAATTTCGGAAAACTGCTATCGTTGTTGAAAAAGGAAATATTTCTCCAGGTACTTTAAGCAATGCCATGGGAAAATTGACTGATCCAAAAATGGGATATAAAAGTAGAGCTCAGAAAATCGTTGAAATGATCAGATCCAATCCCCTATCGCCGCGAGAAAGATTCACAAAGTACTTCAACCACGCTGTCACCTACCGAAATGAGCCGGACTTCTTCGAGATGAAGGAAAGAAAGTTCAATTTCATCAGATTCTACAATCTGGATTTATACCTATCTGTAGTATTAGGTTCAATCTCCTTCGTCTACGTCTTCTACAGTATCCTCGTTCTCACTACTCGTAAATTCTTGTCTTTCTATATCAAAAATAAGACAGAATAAAACGGGTTACTTTTGACAAACCTTACTTAGGTTCATTTCCATTTTTCCACAAATAAACTCAACATCAATAGTTATTGAAAAACATGGGTCTTGGTGGGGGTGCCAGAACCATTCCGGACGGCGGAGGGGGAGCGGGCATATGAGATCCTTCAGCTTTGAAAGCGAATTGCATAAAGTACTGTTTCGTTTCCTTGTTCCAAAACGACCAAAATTTGTCTTCACTTTTGTCTGCTTCTCTACTAGGAATCTTGAACGCAATCGTTTCGTACGGTTCAGCGGCGAATAGCAAATACTGCCAAGCTTTGTCTGGTTGCTGTACCTTCTGTTCGTAGGCGGACATGACTCGATGCCTTGGGATCACTCCTGGAGTGATTTCTGGGTAATCAATCTGGAAAAGCAGGGCTTGTTGTCCGGTTTGAGGGTCTCGTTCCTTGGTCACCTAAAAGTAAAAACAGCCAATTTTCATATATGAAAGCCTACTTACTTTATATCCTGGCCTTCCTATTTTGACGAATTTCTTGGTTTCAACCTTGGGATGTTGAGGAATCGGGAAGTAAGGCTGATCACTGGCATCTTTGGCCGCTCTCCTGGCGAGATTCGATTGATGTTTTTTTCCTTGAGTATGGGCCAAATAAGATCCTTCGTTCGTGTGTAACGTCAAACAAAGCTTGCATTCATATCCACCCAAGTGATTCCGCATAAAATACGGATCTTTGTTCAGATCGATCGTCTCCAAGGCGAGTTTTCGAAGACGTTCACGACGGTCCGCATTGGCATCGCTAAATGAGGCAACACCACCTCCTCCGGTTTTTCCACCAGCTCTGTTTTGGAAATCCATTTTTCTAAAATCTAAAAAAATAATATTAAATAAAAAGTCGGAAAATAAAAAGTCGGAAATTGATATAAATTCTTTAGTTACGTTTCGAAAGGAAAATCAAACCAGTCGAAACGACTCGCGCTGTTCTGTACAGGACCATTTTGTTGTAATTGCCATTTTTGCAGCTGTTTTTCTTTGGCAATTTATTGCTAAAGTTGTTTTATCTATTGATTTAGTCCACTACCGGAATGGTCTGAGATTGACAAAACTGACGTCAATGACTATTCTATTAATTTCGACACTTTAGTTCTTGATGATTCATCCGATTTCATACGCGTTACGCTTCATTTTTCGTTTTCTTTATAAACCTTTGGGATTTTGAGTTTCGGTTCATATTTCGTACAAGTTTATTTCCAGAAATGTGGGGAACTCAGTATGCTAAGCTCAAGACGAATCTGCGGTTAGCCGCTAATCGGCTAAAGTTGCTCCAGAAGAAAAAAACGGAACTCGCGATGAAGGCCAGAACCGAAATCGTCGATTTTGTCACTAGTAAGTTTTGATTCATATATCAATTTTGACTTTACAACATTTCCTCGGGATAGTTACCTTTTCGATTAACATTGTTTTCGATTTTTTCTTTTTTAAAATCAATTTTTTGTCATAACTATTATTTCAAGGTAATCTAACAACTAAAAATAATCTAAAAACGACAAAATGAGACTTGTTTCACGAAATAGGGAAACAATTGCTATGGAAAATTAAATTTTCGTTATTTATAAGTAATTTCCAGCCGGAAAACCCGACAGAGCCCGTATTCGTGTGGAATCCATCATCAGAGAAGACTTCCTCGTCGAAGCTTATGAGCTTCTGGAGATGTACTGCGAACTTCTCCATACTCGTTTCGGAGTGATCCAGCAGATGAAGGAGCCTGATGACGGAATAGCCGAAGCTGTCATATCTCTTCTGTGGGTGGCCCCGAGAATAGCTCATGAAGTTCCGGAATTCAAGGTCATTTCTGATCAGTTAACTGTCAAATACGGAAAGCCATTTGCCGAAGCTGCAAGGATGAATCAGTTGACGGAACCAGCCAAAGTCGCTCCGAAACTCATCCAGAAGCTAAGTGTCAACGCTCCATCGAAACTCTTGGTTGAAAAATACCTCATCGAAATCTGCAGATGTGCCAATGTACCGTTCGAAGCCGACGAGAAGGTAATGAGGGAAGACGACGATGAAATAGCTCTTGCTGAGCGGAATTTGAACAATTTCCTAAGCGATTCCACTGGACCGGGGATGAATAAATCTGACTCCATAGGATGGTCGATGGACAACTCTGTCGACATCGTGCCTCCGATCAACAAGGGCCCAGAAGATGGTGGATCTGGTGGCGGGATCGGGATGCCAATTAACACAGGAGTGCCGGTGAACACAACACCTGCTGTGAACTACCCTCCTCCGACTCATGTTGCTCCGACTCTTCCTCCAGCCCCGGTCTACCCCCATCCCGAATGCGGCGCTCCTCATGTGGTTCCACCAAGTTTCCCTCCTCCTCAAGTCCCGGGGAATATTTATTCTGATCCTCATCAACGTCCTCCATCAACTGCCTCTGCTCCGGACCCCGATCACATCTACGAAATCCCTCCGAGCAATTTTGACTTTAATTTCCCCGAACCCCCGAAGGACTTCCCCTCGAACAAAGGTGGAAACGGAGGTGAACCAGATCCCTCTGATTTTGTTGATGATTTGGCACGAAGATTCGACGAACTCAAGAAGAGAACATAAACCTGTACCTATACTAGCAACTGTAATTTTTTAATGCCATGATAAGTATTGGTATATTTTTACTAGTATCGGGATATTGTACTTTGAGTTTGTAAATACGAGTTTTATAATGAATAAAAATGAAGAAATAAATTTTAACAAAGAAAATTGTACAGTGACTAGTGAGTCTTTCTGGTTTCTGACTAGTTTTCGCTCCGAGACTCAAGCCTCTCGACGTGTTCTTTCTGTTTCGCCAACATTTAACTTATTATTTTTTGTTTTTTTAACGCCGATTTTTGTGTTTTTTTAGCTTTTTTGGGTAATAGTCGTGATTTTAGTCAGAAGAAGGATCATGTCTCTACTAAGGGTGTCTTTCATGGTATTAATCCTCGCTATCGGAGCTAACGGACTCCGATTCAAAATGAACACAGGAGATCGTCAATGTCTTCGTGAAGAAATCCATAAAAACGTTGTTTTGACGGGTGAATATGAATTTAGCGAAGCTATGGGATACAGTGCTAGTGTTCATGTGGGTTTTAATATATAAATTTAGTGATTTTTATAATTAAGTTTTTAGGTCACAGATACTCGTGGCCATACTTTGTACAAACGTGAAAACTTCCCTGACACGAAGGGAAAGTTCGCTTTTACTGCTGATGAGTATGACATCTTCGAGATTTGTGTTACTCTCCATGCTGGAGCAAGTAAGTTCTTTTTTTAGGATTTTATTATTTCCTGATTTTAGATCAACAAAGAATCGAGCGTGAAGTCATGTTGAGCATAAAACACGGCGTTGAAGCTAAGAACTACGAAGACTTGGCCAAGGCTGAACAACTCAAGCCCCTCGAGGTCGAGCTCCGTCGTCTGGAAGACTTGTCCGATTCCATCGTCAACGATTTCGCTTACATGCGTCAACGTGAAGAAGAAATGCGCAACACCAACGGTAAATCTTCCCTTGCCCCATAAGTGTCTTAAATCCCTCTTTCAGAATCCACAAACAACCGTGTTCTCTATCTCAGCATCTTCTCCATGTTGGTTCTTCTCGCTTTGGCCCTCTGGCAAGTCCTCTACCTTCGCCGTTATTTCAAGGCAAAGAAGCTGATTGATTAATAAGTAACCAAAGAAGTAATAATTGACAGTTAAGGCTAATCACTCAATTTTCTTTGCCTAATCTATTTATGGGTCCTTTTCGTAGTCTAATGTCGGGCTTGGGCCTTTATTTATTCTGCCTGTAATAACGTTTTAGCGATGATTGTTTTTGGTGAAAATTTTATTTTACGGAAATGTGAATTCTATGCGTTTTAAGACGTTGAAATATTTTAAATTGTTTTACGTTTATTTTTGGTTTTTTTAGAATGACCTAAGTGCCTTAGCAATGGGCTCAGTAACCCCGGAACCTGGGCCTTGTCCCTTGGATTGCTCTGTTTGTGGAGGAACACTTTCTCATCCTGTTCGACTTTCTTGTCAGCATTGTTTCTGTCGAGATTGTGTGACGACGAAGAAATGTCCTACATGTGCGAAACCTATTCAAGATCAAGGAGAACTGAAAGAAGATAAAGTCCTAGTTTATCTGATTGAATCCTCTAGAGAACACACTGAATCTTGTGCCAATTGCGATCTAACTGCTCATCCTATGTACTTTTGCGAAACCTGCCAACAACCTCTTTGTGTTAATTGTAAAACAAGTACTCATCAAGCTAAAATTTTCTCTACTCATCATATCGTTGATCTAGAAGAATGCGGAAGAGATAGAGGAAAAACGACTTGTAGTGAACACAATGAGCCATTTATTCTGTTTTGTCTCGATCAGCGGAAACTTATGTGTATAGAATGCTTCAATGGAAGTAGTGTCGAAAAAAGGTTGAATTTTGATTTTTAATCAATTTAAAAAATTGTTTTAGACATAATTTTGTTAATGTCGATGTGGCTCATAAGATGTGTCTTGATAAGCTCAAAAAGAAAGTTAACAATTTGAGGAATTTTCATGAGGAACTACGAGAACATATAGAAGTGAGAAAAAGAGTTTTGACGGAGTTAGTAGGAAATTATTCTGCTGTAGCTTCTGAAGTTGAATCAAAATCGGATGAATTGGTGGCGAAAATTTTGGAAATTAAATCTGAATTATTGCAGACGATAGAAGAAGAACGACTTCGAAGAATGGAGGAATTAAATACTCAATTGAAAACTATGGCAAATTTACAACTTCCGATTAAATTGAATCTTTTAAGTGCTTCTGTTATTTGTTCTGCTGCTTCAAGAATAGATTTGTTGCATTGTTATGGTGATGTTGTCAAAGGAATCAAAGCTATTCTTGATAATAATCTGGAAAGAATTACTTTTTCAAGCGAAGTATTGACGGATTTTGAAGATGAATTTATGAAACAAATTGAAAAAGCATTTGGATGGAATTCTGTTTTAATTCCAGCTCCTCCTCCACCACCAATTGTTCCTAAATCAGTCACTCAAGCAATTGCAGCTATTTCTCCAGTTGTTCATTCAAGATCAGCATTTGATTTGGTTAAAAGTAGATCAACAAGTCCTCTAGGATCATATGCAAATTATATTTGTAATTGGAAAACGTGAGGTTTTTGTTTTTAAATTTTATAATTTTTGGATTATTTAGGTCCTCGATTTCTTCAAATGATGGTCCGCATTATCAAAATCAAAATAGTAGAAATACAATGATTCAAGCTGATTTGACAGGGTTTTTTGGAGATCATTTTAGAAGGATTGAGTCTCCTATGAAGGATATGTACATAGAATTGGCTCAATTATCAAAAAATCTTACGGAAATTCAACGTGATATTACGTTGAGAAGGTGTGTTGTTAGAAAAGAAGAAATGGAGCAATTGATGAATAGAACAGAATTATTGGAGAAGAAAGTCATGGATCATGTCACGTTGATTGATGAATTACAACCTATTCTTGGAGCTGGATGGCATGAACAACTTGAGAAAATTCGAAGACAACAGAACTTGTTTAAACAGAAAATGAAGGATATTCAATGTATTCAAGAATATGCAAAAAGAGCTCGACAAACAGCATGGACGTTGAGACCATTTGCGTTTTATATGGCTTCTGTTATTGCAATGACTGATTCTAGACGATCGGAAATGGTAGAACTTGCTCCGATGGAGAAGATTTGTTTGGAGATTAGTAGTATTGAACCTGATTCACAGAAGAGGATTGAAGCTATTGAGAAGGAAGAAGAAGCACAAAGACAAGCTAGAGAAGCTGCTAGAATTGTGGAACAACAAGCACCCATTAGAGCTAAACAGAATTTGAAAACGACGAAAGAACATAAAAGAAAAACGTCTACTTCATCTTCGGCTGTTATTGTTGAACAATCGAGAGATAGAAATCCAATGGGTACTCCGGTTACTCGATCATCGAAAAGACGACAGAGACCTAATTTGGAAAATTTGAATTGTGAAGAGGTGGCAGGTTTAATGAATGGAAGATCAGTTTCGCCGAGAGATTTCTTGACTAGTTCTACAATGACTAGTGAGGATAGTATGAATTCGAGTTCTGCTCCTTCTCCTATCGATGAGATTATGGGGAGCAAATTTTCTATTTCTCCAGGATCTGTGGATGGATTGAATTCTAGTAATTTGCAATTAGCTCCACGAATTCAGAATCCTCAAATAACCTCATCTTTAGTAGTTCTTCAGAATCAAGATTCTCTGCAATCTCCAGTTCAAGTATTGCCCCCATTGACTCCCCCTAAATCCCCTTTGGCCCAAATTTCTCCCACTCCTGTCCCTATATCGGTGATCCCTCCTCCACCTCCACCTCCTCCGATTGGATTCATTGCTCCTATTCATAATTCTGTGGATGAACCGACTTCTCCACCGTGTCAGACGTCAATGATGAAAAAACCGAAACCTTCGTCGTCATTATCTGTTGATAGTCCTAGTTATGAAACAGTAATGGCGAGAGAACAGTTGTTAGTGGCGATAAAGGAGAGATTTAAGAAAAATGAAAAAGAGGAAGAGGAGAAGGAAATTTAAAAATTCTTCATATCCCAGATAATTGTGCCTTATTGAAGTTTTAACTAGTCAAATTATTGAATAAAATTTTTAAAATTTGATTGGATTTTAAATTTGTTATTGGTAATTGACCGGATTTTATTTTTTAAGTTATTTATTTTTTTTATTTTTTATTTTTTAGATAGAATGACGACAGTGGCAGTTACTGTATCTTCGGGATCTCCAACTAAGAAAATTAAAGCAGATATTGATTGTGAACAATGTGGATTAGTCAAATCTAAATATACTTGTCCGAAATGTGGTTTTCGAACTTGTTCACTTCCTTGTGTTAAACTTCACAAGGAATCGGCTAATTGTGATGGTCAAAGAAAACAATTTGAATCTGTTGTAAAAGCGTCTCAATATAATGATCAAGTTTCGGTCAAGGATCAGGAATTTCTTCAAGGTGTAACAGATGGATTGGTTGCTGGAGTGAAGAGAGCTAGGGATGTTATTCAACAAAATACTGTTCAAAAAGTTGAAGATAAAAAAGAAGATGTTCAAAAAATTGAAAAAAACAAGGATGATGTTCAAAAAATTGGGAAATTAGAAGATCAAAAAAATAAAAACAGTATTAGAATTGAAGAAGATTTTGAAGAAAACAACCATGGATTGGAAATTATTGATGAAGATGAAAAAGAAGAAAGTGTTGAAGAAAATGGTCAAAGTCAACTTCAGATGGAAGTTGATCAGAAGTTATCGGGGAATAATAATGATGATGGTGGTTTTCAATCAAGAGATTTGAATTTTAAATCAAGTCAAGAAGTTAATGAAACAATTGAAACACAAGCTGTGGAAGAAAGTGAATTTTTGAAGAAATATGCTTCTAATGAAGGAAGTAAATTTATTCAATCACTTACTAGAATTGAACATAATTTGATTGGAAGTGTGACTCGTCGGAGAATTTTTATTACTATTGAAAGTCCTTCAGGTAAATTTTGTATATTTTGTTGTTTGAAAATTTATTACTTTTTAGATGCTGATGGTTCGTTCTTTGAACATTTTTCTGATACTGTATTTTGGACTATGGACTTGACTTTTATGAGAGAACTTCGTAGTGGAAATGCTCCTGTTACTAGTGATGGTGACTTTGTTCTGGATTCAGAAGGAGAAGAAACTAAGCAAGTTGATGGATATACTGTATCGGCTGGAAGCACTATTGATCTGTATTGTCAGAAAGCGAGATCTATTCCGGAATCTATCAAGGTTTCTACACTTGTGAAGCAATATATTTCCCCGAAGATTTACGGTATAATTGTTTCTAAAAAAGATCTTGATGAAGAAAAGATGAAGCCATTTTGGGAGGCTGGATTGGAACAAGTTAATGTTTATATGAAGGTTCCAGAAGGCGATAATGAACGATATTACTTGGTTGACAAGGAAAAATCAATTTTGAATAATTTGAGAAATCGATATGTTCATGGACATCCCAAATTTATTGTTACTTTGCCTGGGGATTTCAAGTATTGGCAACCACTTAGTGAAATGGAAGCTCAGGAACTTCATGAAATTAGAAGACAGAAAACAAGGGTATGTTAGAAGTTGAGTTTTAAAAATTACTTTAATTTTATAGGAACGTCATCAGAATGATGGGAAGAGAGACTATGGGAATAGACATATGAGGGGCAACAGGAGAGGAAATGACAGAGGTGGATTTAGAGGACGTGGAAGAGGAGGGAATAATTTTCATCCGTATCAGAATGATAGAAGAGGAGGATTTAGTGGACGTGGAAGAGGTGGTCGGTATAATAAGAATCAAACATTGGATTTAGAGGAGATATTTTCTCCTACAACGGACTATAGAGTTGATAGACCAACGTTTTCTGGAAGAGGAATTAATGACGGTGATTGTGCTCTTTCTGGATGGGCAAATGCGGTCAAGAGAAGATACAATCCTGAATAGTTGGAATTGTAGTTTTAGATTGGAATTGTTTAATTTGTTGAGTTTATGGAAATGAAATTATTGTTGGAATTGATTTTAGAGAAATTTAAAAATTGGTTTTTAGGGAGAATTAGGATTACGGTAGATTAGTTTTTTTATGAAATTAAAAAATTGTTTTTTTTATGATTTAAAAAAAATCAAAAATCATGAAAAATAAATTTTAATGTAAATTTTTGTATTTTAAATTATTGGAAATAATTTTTTAAATATATTTTTTACTGTTTGGATCTAATCAATGCCTCAACAATCCACCTCTAACCTTTTGCTCTTGAGGAAAGCCGGTCTACTCGAAAGTCAACCAGAACTTGAGAGAGTAAGTCGTTCTTTTTTTTTTTTCATCAAAGCTTCCAAAAAATCTTCTTGAGTAAACAAATCTTTTCTTTTCTAAGTTAAACGTGTTTCTTAATATTTATTATTTTAGAAAAAGTGAATTTTTATTGATTAAAAAAAATCAATTATTTTTGAATTTTTTTTTTGGTTCAATTTCAAAACAGCGGCGAAAGGCGATTTTTCTTTGAAAAAAAGGAAAAAGACGTCAAAGACCGCGCGAGTCGTTAGTTCTTGTTCGAAATAAATTTATTTTAAAAACTTTAAGGATGAAATTTCTAGAATTTTCCACAATAAATTAGAAAATTCTGGAAATTTTGAAAGTTCAGAATCTCATGATAAGTTCCAGAATTTTATAGACTTCTGGAGGATTCTGGAAATTTTTAGGATTTTTTAGAAGTTTCCAGAATCCAAAGTGAGATTCTGAATTCCCCAAGAATCTTAATGGAATTTTCAAATTTTACAAAACTTTTTAAAATTCTATAAAAGTTTCTGAAAAAGAAGATTTTGAAATTTTTTGGAATCTCATAGGAACTTCTGAAGCTTTCTAGAATCCTAGAACTTTTTAAATTTCTTCAGAATCTTGTAAAAATTCCTTAAACGATATGAAATCCTGAATTCTGGAACTTCTTAGAAAATTCAAGAAATCCTAAATTCTGGAACTTCCTAAAAAATTCAAGAAATTCTGAATTCTGGAACTTCTTAAACCACCTGAAATCCTAAATTCTGGGACTTCCTAAAAAATTCAAGAAATCCTAAATTCCGGAACTTCTTTAAAAACTCAAGAAATCTGTTTGATTTTTTAACATTTTTAAAAATTTCCATGATAGTATGCTAATGGATTCTGAAGGTCAACATGACCTTAATTCGACCGTCGATTTTCCAATGAATATTTTTGATTTTTCAGATCTCGTCCAAAAATGTTCCATAGAATATTGTTCTTCATTTTTGCCTTCACTATTGCTCAAATTTCCTCTTACGAAATCTGTCCAGTGAATCCCAGTGGAACCCGATTGAGGTGTGCCTTCAGATGCTGTGATTCCCTCGAGGGAGACGGGGAGACCCATGGATATTACTGTTGTGGAGTCGACAGTGACACAAAAGTTGAGAGCTTGAATGAGTACGGTAGAGCTGAGAGATTCGTCGCCTACGGCAACACCTTTCAGTAAGTTCGGGGATCCTAGAGGAATGCGATGAAAAACAGCTTTAGATGATCTTCGAAAAATTTAATAATCACTATAAAAGTAAAAAAATTGAAATTTCCAAGTCACTATCCAAGTTAATATTCGTTTAAAAATAGGTAACAACCAAAGTTGGATAGTGACTGAAAGTTGGGAATATTAGACATTTCCAGTCACTATCCGACTTTAATTGTTCACCATTTTTTAAAAGAATGTGAATTCGGATAATGACTATGAAAGTAAAAAATATCAATTTAAGTCACTATCCAAGTTTTCATTCGTTAGAAAATTAAATAAAAACCAAAGTTGAATAGTAACTGGAAAAGCTTAGTATTTCCACTTTCCAGTCACTATCCAACTTTGATTCTTAAACAACTTTAAATGAATACAAACCTGGATAATGACTTAAAAATTCTATTATTTCTAGTTTTTTAAATTAAATAAAACTAAAATAAGGATTTTAAAACTTTTTTGAAAATTTTTTGGAGATAATCTTTAAGAAAATTTTTTGGATATAATTTTTAAAAAAATTTTTGGAAATAATTTTTAAGAAAATTTTTTGGATATAATTTAAAAAAAAATTTTTTGGAGATAATTTTTAAGAAAATTTTTCAGGATTGATTACACCCTTCTCGTGATCGGAATAATCGTCTCCATCGTGGTGTCCATCATCCTCTCACTTCTCTGTTGTCTTCTCTGCAACGGTTGTTGGCTTCATCGCAGGAGAAATCCGGAGCGTTATGAGTCCGTCAACGACTCCGGATTCTATCCTATTTGTTGTAAGTTGTGATTTCAATTTTAATTATTTCGAAATTAGACAGCTGATTTATCATTGAATCATCGGAAATTTTTTCGAAGAAAAATCAGGGCGAAATTTCGGGTGTGGTCGATTTTTATTGATTTTATTCTTTTCGCAAAAAATACAGGTTTTAGGTTGTTTTGAAAAAAAATAAAAATAATTTTTAGGCGGTTTCGGAATCCCCTTAGGGACAGTGGTTTTCTCGACCCATCCGCCCCAGTTTAATCAGGAACACGGGGTTTACAACGGGTCCTCTACTAGTTCCCTTCCGAGCTCCAGAAACCGAGTCAGATTCAACGAAGACGGCACCCCCAGAGGCGTCTTAAAAAACAGTAACGACGCTCATTTCTCCAGCTAAACTGTGTTTCATTTTGTCAAAGTTAATGGTCAAAGTTCAAAGTCGGGATTTTGAGTTTTTCGTGCTAAGACATGATTTTTAAAATTCGAATTTTTCGTGCTAAGACGCGACTTTCGAAATTTCGACTTTTCGTGCTAAGACATGATTTTTAAAATTCGAATTTTTCGTGCTAAGACATGATTTTTAAAATTCGAACTTTTCGTGCTAAGACGCAACTTTCGAAATTTCGAAATCTCATGTTAAGGTAGAATTTATGGGTCATAATTTTATTCAAAAATTTTGAATAAAAGTTTTATTGATTTAAACAAGTTTTTCGAAATAGAAGAAATCCATAAATGCTTCTTAACACGAAAACTGAAAATATCGACTTCGAACTTTGACCGTCAACTTGGACAAAAAATACTGATTTCTGAAATATTTGACATTTTTCAATTTTTAAAAATCGATTTTTATAAAATTCTTTCGGCACGTTTGAGCACTCAAATGAGATCGAGTCAATTATTCAGTGATAATCTGAGCAGTATCCTAAATATCAGAATGAAAGAAAAAACAAAAAAAATCGAAGATGTCCATCGAGGAGCGGAGTTACAATGGTCAGCATAACACGTGCAGACGTGGACCAGACCGTCGTCCGACTGATCATATGGCAGTTTGAACAAGTCCCGTTTTCTGTACTGATGGCAGCTGTCTCTGTGAAGCCAACGATACCAAGCAACAATGGACTGATTGAATCCGTTGTGGAGGATGTCGTCCAGACAACCCCTAATATGGCCTTTTATCTTCACACCTAAAAATTTAAATTCTAAAATATCTTTAAAAATTTGTTAAAAAGTTCGAAAATTCCCAAAAAATTTTTAAAAATTACAAAATCTTCAAAAAAATTTGTTAAAAAGTTCGAAAATCATCAAAAATTTCAAAATCTTTAAAAATTTTATTTCAAAAGATTTCTAAAAAGTTCGAAAAATTTCAAAAATTCCGAAATCTTCAAAAATTCTAAAATATCTTTAAAAATTTTACTTTAAAAGATTTTTAAAAATTTCGAAATCTTCAAAAAATTAGAAAATTTTACAAAAAATAGAAATTTCGGAAATTTTAAAAAGTTAAAAAAATTAAAATTTTTTTAAATTTAAGAAATTTACCGGCTACAGTAGGCTCTTCCCACATCTGGATGCAGATGGTGGAACAGTGGGTGACGGGGACTGATTTTGAATCGAAGGTACCCTCGTTACACCGATCGGTGAAGTTCCTGGGTCTTTTGTAGACATGGGACAAGGCCGGCCAGACGGCTTCGTAGAATTTAGACATACAAGAATAACATTGGGCCGTGTCTGAAATAATAAAAATTAAATTTCGAATAAATTTAAAATTTCTAAAAATCAGGTTTTTGGAAGTTTTTTATTAATATTATTTTATGTAAAATTTGTTCGAATAATGTCGAAATTTAAAAAATAAGATTAAAACGAATTTTAAAATTTAATTCCGCAATTTCACAGAGGAAGTAATTTTACATAAGTTAGAATTTTAAAATAAATTTTAATTGTTAAAATGAACAGAATATATGTTCCATTTTAGGGTATTTTTGTAAAGAAAATTCTGTTTCCATAAAAACAAAAATTTTCTCGAAGCAAATTTTTAAAGATTCTAGAAATTTCCAAGAGATTACAGAATCTTCCATAAGACTTTCGAAAACTTCAGAATCCTCTATTAGATTCCAGAAGTCCTTACAAGGTTTTTAAAAACTTCGAAAATCTTCTGTTAGAATATGGAAGCTTCTAGAAAATTCGTTAAGATTCTGAAACTTTCCAGAATCATCTACTGGATTCTAGAAATTCCAAACTTGCACGGAACTCTAAGCAGATGAATATTCAGAATTCTATATCACTTTTTAACAATCTAAAACTAATTTTTGTATACTTCTCTAATTTTCGATCTACTTTTTAAATTCACTTTTACTATTTTAATTAATAATTCTTTTCTGCGATTACGTGGATTTTGCAAGCTGATTATAGTTCCATGACTGAGTTCTCGAGCGACTAGAAATCCCTTAAGATGCAATTTCCAAATTGCGAATTTTCCGCATTTAAAGAAGTTTAGTGAAATTGGATTATGGAATCTGAATGAACGAAAATCACAAAAATAATAAACAACTTAGATCGGAACTCCGACTTGAGTAAAGTTACTTCCTCTGTTAGTATTGTTTCCTAACCAGAAATGGGTGCCACTCCGAACAAGTCTTCAGTCAACTTCGGGGGATATGGAGGGAAATCCTCCTCTTCATATCCATTGAATATCCGTTCTTGTCGGTTCCGTCTTTCTTCAATAGGGGCGTAATGCTGCTTATCCCTCAACTGGGGATGCAGATCCAAGTCCCCGACCGACTCTTCATAGATAGGGGGCTTGATTTCGGCGCTTTTAATGAAGAGCTCCCTTTCTAGCGCAAAAGTCTCTTCTGGACTGATGTCGAAGTGGGGTTTCTCATCAAAATCCCTGTTCTTGTGTTGACGGATCTTGTGCCAGTGGACTCGAGGAGGAGGAGAAGGGGGTGGGGGAGCCTTCCTCAGGAGGTCCGACTGGACACCTGCTTCATTGACGGCTTCGTCGAACAAATCCAGACCTGCTGACTTTTCCAGACAGAGAAAAAGGAAAAACAGCAAATGGGACAATAAGTGCCCCATTTGGGAAGTAATAAAGAATCAACAAAGACAGCAGATCAATTTCATCACATTTCTAGTCTCGAAAGTAAAGGACCTAAAACGTAATCAATAATTCCTGACACGAAAGTTAACGCAGAAGATCAAAGGCGGAAAAAGCAAAAACGACAATCCACAGGCTTCAAAAAATGTCACTGATCACTCGGAGAACTACTCCCTTAGGGATCAAAGTGGACAATGTCCGAAAAAATAACACTCTCGGGAGGCAATATAGACCAGAAATTGAATCTTTTCAGAACAAGACAGACGGATAAAAAGTAAAACTGACAGATTTACGGTCTTACTACGGGAATTGATTTATAATTTTGCAAAAAAGTGAGTAAAAGTTATAAAAACACAAGGAAAAGACACGGAAAATAGGATCGACAAATAAAAAAGAACAATTAAACATTAGATGTTTTCGTGTTGAGACCGAGCGATGAAGGTGGACCAAACTTTCCTTTTTCTTTCAGTTTTCCCGACTGGATAATTTTACGCGCGCGAAACAGTTGCGTTTATTTTGGTTGTTTTGAAATCGCGCTCCTTGTTTTCCTCCTTGTTGAATTTAACTTTGGTCTACTTTTCAGTGATTTTATATCCGAGATGACTGAGAACATCCAGTTGACAGAAGGATTCTTCCAGGTTTGGTTGAGTTTTGCATAATTTTGTAAATGATCGTTTGCAGCATTTGTTCGAAAACAAAGTTAAAAATGACGATCAGCCGATTCTTCAAATCCTGAGAACTAGGTTCTTAACCAACAGCGCGACGATCTGCATGAAGGTCCAGACAAGTGATGGTGTGTTTTACTTCAACAACGTGGGAATGACGGTCGAGTTGGCCGACCGCGTCAAGGAAGATGGATTAGAAGAGTTGTCTGGATTTCCCGTGATTCAGATCCTCAGTTTTGCGTGCCAAACTAGTGCAGAGTAGGTTTTTGTATTCCTTCATATATGAAGAGTCGTTTTCTAGGAAAAAAACAATGACCATCTTGGATTACAAAATTTTGTCTCGTCCAGATGCCAAGATCGGCGAACCTATCCAGCACACAGGTGACGTCGCTACTTTCACTGGAATTATGGGTGCCAAAAGAAGACTGACGGAAAGTGCAAGTGTTTACGGTGGAATGCCCGCTCCTCCATCCAAGAGAGCTACAGTTGATCCTTCCAGTGTTGGTTTATATCGAATCTCCGCCATCAATCCATTCAATACTGGGAAGTAGGTTTTTCTACCAACTATTGATGTAATGATTTCCTTCCAGATGGAAAATCCAGGGCGTTGTCTCTAACAAAGAAGAGATGAGAGAAGTCCAAGGAAAAGGCGGTCGCGGTCCTTTCAAAGTGTTCAATTTTGAAATCGTGGACAAAGAAGGAAGTGCTATTCGGATTGCTTCGTTTGGAGAAACAGCGGAGAAGATTTTCAACCAAATCCAGAAGGACAGGACCTACTATATCTCTGGAACCTCTAATGCCATCAGGAACGCAAACAAGAGGTTCAACACTACTGGTCACGACTATGAAATTTCGTTCAACTCTGATTGTGTCATCGAGGAATGCGAGGAGCAGATTGCTAAAGCCAAGTTTGTCTTGAAACCAGTGCCTTTGGCGAAGATTAGTGAGCTCAATGGACAGAACATCGACGTTCTTGCTGTCATTGAGAAAGTCGAGGACTGTCAGACCGTAAGTTTTTACTTTTTATAGCTGGACCTCACCCAACTCTTCAGATTATGTCCCGAGATCAGAGAGAACTGAAACGTAGGAACGTCCATCTTATCGACCAATCTGGAACTCTGGTTGGCTTGACTCTCTGGGCCGAACATGCAATGGCATTTGATGCTGCAGAAACTGAGAAAAGAGTTATCGGAATCAAAGGAGCATTTGTTAGGGAATTCAACGGGACCTATTCTTTGTCCATCAATTCTGCAAGTCGAGTGGAAGTTGATCCTGAAGGTCCGCAAACTGATACACTTATGCAATGGTACGAAAATGAAAGACCGAACATGGAAGTAAAGACATTTAGTCATCAAGGATCGCAAGGGGGTAATTTCCGTAAGTTTTGATTGTACTTGGCTGGTAATGCTAGGGTTTTTCAGTGGATGAGTTGAGATCTATCCATGCTGTCAGTAAGACTGATATGCCCTCCAGAAGTCTCCGTGGAGTCTACTTTGATCTGGTCGGGATTGTTAACAATGTGCGTATGGAGGGTGCTGTGTATGCTGCTTGTCCAACAGATGGCTGTGGGAAAAAAGTCACTGAAGTTGATTCTGCATTCAGATGTGAGAAATGCGCTCAAACGTTTCCTGAATGCAAGTATCGCTACATGGTTTCAATGGAGGTTGGAGACGACACTGCCAATGTTTGGCTGACTTTGTTTGATGACCAAGCCACTAAACTCTTTGGGAAAAATGCCACTGAGATGAACACGTTGATGAGAGATGACCGTGAAACTTATAACGCGATTCTTCAATCCAAAGTTTTTACAAGACATCAATTCCGTTGTAGAGCTAGGATGGACACTTACAATGACATCACTCGTCCAAGAATCCAGGTTTTCGATGTTAGACCCCTTAAATTGGATCAATTCTCCGTCGCTCTGGATACATTAATTGACAAGCTTGAGAAGCTCCCGGCGTAATCTGTCTATTATGATTTTGTAACTTGGACAGTTTGTTTTTATGAGTTGTGGATAAAAGGAGTAGAAACTCCACAAAGGAAATGCTACTGGTCATTGGAGGAATTTTCTCTAGGGGCAAAGTGGACGATAGACAAGAAAAAGAACAAAAACTCGAGGGACAAAAATTGAATTCACAGATTGACAGGGCCAAATTTGACAACTTTAAGCCAGTACTCGAATAAAAAAGTAATTTGTCTTTTTGGAAAAGTTTAAAAAAAATTATATTTTAGTAACAATGGGAATTGGAAGATGGTTTTTAGCGAAAAAAGTCATAAATTATAAAAATGAGGATTTTTGAAAGTTTTTGAAAAAAATGGAAAATTTTATGTAATAGTTGAGAAATTTTAAAAAATTGAAACAATTTAAAAATAGAAAATTGTCCGAAAAGCACTCAACTGAATTTTATAAAAATGGAAAAAGGTAACATTCCGAAAATAATGAAATAAATTTTGAATATTTATTCGTCCGTGGGAAAACGGGATTTTTATAATTTTTGTAATTGCCTCAGGTCAAATACGTTTCCTGAGGCAAAGATCAAGAAGTTTTTGGAATTTTGGACTTTAAATTTTATCCGTAGTCGTGAGAATAATAAAAATAATAAAATAAAAAATAAAAATTTTCAAAAATCACTTTGATGTGAATTTTAAAATTTAGGTAAAAAAGTGAGAAAAAAATGAATCAATTCATTACAAAATCGCCAAATTTATCTTTTTTCATTTTCACTCGCTCCTGTGCGGGAATTCAAAATTTTACTGTTGTGAAAATTATGAAACTTTAAAAATTCGATATAAATTTGAAAATTTAGATAAAAAGAGTTAATTTTGAATGAATCAGTTAATTTACTATTTTTATAAAACCTACTCTCTCGCACGGGAATTCAAAAATTCCAAAAAATATACTTTTTTAATTAAGAAATTTTCCGAAATTTGTGTTAAAGTATTTTCTAGAAAGTTTTGAAATTTAGGTAAAAAAGGTTTGGTTTTGAACGCACTGCCAGATTTACCTTTTTTTTTGTTTTTACATTGACTCGCTTCCTTTGCGCGGGAATTCAAAAATTCTGAAAATATACTTTTTTTAATTAAGAAATTTTCCGAAATTTGTGTTAAAATAATTTCTAAAAAGTTTTAAAATTTAGGTAAAAGAGATTTGGTTTTGAACGCACTGCCAGATTTACCTTTTTTTCCTTTTTACATTGCCTCGCTTCCTGTGCGCGGGAATTCAAAAATTCCAAAAAGTATACATTTCTTTTTCAATTATATCGCTTGTCTAAAGACATCCGACATGATTAATGAAAAACATGAAAAATAAAGTAGCAAAAATCAAATCATTAGTCATCTTAAAAACTAAAAAATCAAGATCTGATTGATGGAATTGATTTACAAAGTGGTCCTGGATATATCGATCAATCAGAGAATCCATGAAACACAAAAATAGAAAGGACAACTGCTTGCAGTTGTTTTGCCTGAGGCACATAGACCCGCGTCGACTAGTATGTCGATAAATCAAAGATAAGCAGGCCGCAAAGTGGACGTGATCCTTCGGTTTGGAAAACCAATCCAGATTTCCAATCAAATTGTTGTAAAATTAGAAATCAATGTTATTACGAAATTTCTTCACGACGAATTTTTGGAGATTTTTGAAATTTAAAAATGTTAATTTTTACAATATGTCGATTTTTGAACTTTTTTATGGACATTTTCCAAATTAAAATTTTAGAAAATTTTAAAATTTAAAGTTTCAGATGATTTCGGAAATTCCAAATGGATTCTGGAAGCTTTTATACAGTATTTTAAGACTTTATAGGATTTCGGAAAATTTAAAAAATTTCTAAAATTTTCTTTTAAATTTTAAAAATTTCTAAAATTTTCTATTAAATTTTAAAATTTCTAAAATTTTCTATTAAATTTTAAAAATTTCTAAAATTTTCTACATAATTCTGAAAATATTAATAAAATTCTAAAAAATTTTACAGTATTCTAAAAACTTCATGGAATTTAAAAAATTTTTCAGAAATTCTAGAAGCTTCCAGAATCTCTTACGAAATTCCGGAATTTTCTACAACATTCCGTAGATTTCTACAGTATTCCGAAAATCCGAAAATTTGCAAAACTCTCAAGTTTTCTAACAATTCCAGAAAGGCTCTAGAAGTTTCCACCAGATCCTTCAAGTTCAAGAGCCCCTACTGAATTCCAGAATGTTTTAGCAAAATAAAAATAAGTTTTTGTTGAACGAAAATACACCGAAATTCTCGTCATTTTAATTCTAAAAAATTCCTGAAAGTGACAGACTGGTCTGGACTGGACATTTGAGGTTCACAACTTTCGGGCCAAAAAATCCCAAATGAAAAACGGCAACAAAAGCTAAAAGAATAGGGCAAACAAAAAAGTCAATGTCGGAGAGGCTTTTGAGGAAGCTTTTTATTTTTCCCGGATTTCGTGTGGGAGAAGTAGCCACAATTTGAATCATCAATTAAAAGTGGTTCTCGTAGCGAAAATAAGGAGCTGAGTCGACTAATGAATCATGAAGCTTGTCCAAGTTCAGGTTGGAAATTCTCCAAGCAATGACTTGGACAGTGACTATCGAGGTAGGAAAATGAATATTTCCAAGTCACTATCCAAATTTGCATTCGTTTAAAAATTATCGAACAATCAAAGTTGGATAGTGACTAAAAAGTAAAAAATTCAAATTTTCAAGTCACTATCCAAGTTTGCATTAGTTTAAAAATTATCCAATAACCAAAGTTGGATAGTGACTGGAAATGTCTAATATTTCCAACTTTCAGTCACTATCCAAATTTGCATTCGTTTGAAAATTATCGAACAATCAAAGTTGGATAGTGACTAAAAAGTAAAAAAATTCAAATTTTAAAGTCACTATCCAAATTTGCATTATTTCAGAAATTAGTGAAATAAATAAAAATAGTGACTAGAAATCGATTGAATTCTAAACACTATTATTTAAGCGAGAAAAAGCCTGGACAGTGGGTAGTGAGATGGGAAAATGGAATTTCTGAGTCATTATCTAAGTTAGCATTGGTTTGGAATTTCCCAATAAGTTAAATAAGAATAGTGACTAGAAATGGAAAATATAAGTTTTTTGGACAATATCCCAGTACTTGTTTGTTGAAATGACAGTGTCTAGAATTCAATTGACTTTCAGTCACTATCTTTATTTACTTTGTTAAATAAGTTTAAAACAATATAAATCCAGATAGTGACTTAAAATGATATTTTTTACTTTTATAGTCACTATCCAAATTCACATTCTTTTAAAATTATCCAACAACCAAAGTTGGATAGTGACTGGAAATGTCTAATATTCCCAACTTTCAGTAACTATCCAACTTTGGTTGTTAATTATTTTTAAACGAATGCAAACCTGGATAGTGATTTTTATTTTCTTGTTTCCTGAGTCACTATCCAACTTTCTGTGACTTTAAAACCAACTAACAAAGACAATTGAGATAGTGACTAGGAGTCAAAAACAGAGCTTTCCAGTCACTATCCTTGTTAATTTTGTTAAATAAGTTCAAACTAAAGCAAACTTGGATAGTGTTTGAAAATAATATTTTCTTCCTTCTTAAGTCACTATCTAGTTCGTATTTTTTGAAAACTGCCATCTAACCCAACTTCAGGAAAAATCCAAAACACTCCATTTACTACTTTTGTCATAAATCCCACCAAAATTTCATTTTTTACACCCAATAGAAAACCGGAACGCCAACAATCGTGACAAGTCATGAATTATAATCCCTCAGGGAAAGTTATATCAAAATCAGTAAACGCCCCTTGGAAAAATAAAAATTCAAAGTTTTCTTAAACCAAATTCCTCCGAAATTTGGAAAACTTCAATAAAATTCGGGAAACAAAAGAACGGCACTGAAAATTTCATCAAAGAAATCCCGGATTTGTCTGGCACCAGAAATTAGAAAACAAAGGAAATCATGGCCAGCGGACAGCGCGAGTCAAATCAAGCGCACTCAAAAGAAAATTCGTAAATTAATTATCCCCAGGGCATCCGTAAAAATGAAATGCACACGTCATATTCACTAAGCAAGGCTAATCATCGACGAAAAAAGAGATGTATATTTTTTAGAATTTTTGAATTCCCGCGCAAAGGAAGCGAGTCAATGTAAAAAGAAAAAAAAGGTAAATCTGGCAGTGCGTTCAAAACCAAACCTCTTTTACCTAAATTTTAAAACTTTCTAGAAATTATTTTAACACAAATTTCGGAAAATTTCTTAATTAAAAAAGTATATTTTTTGGAATTTTTGAATTCCCGCGCGAGAGAGTAGGTTTTATAAAAATATAAAAATAGTAAATTAACTGATTCATTCAAAATTAACTCTTTTTATCTAAATTTCCAAATTTATATCGAATTTTTAAAGTTTCATAATTTTCACAACAGTAAAATTTTGAATTCCTGCCCAAGAAAAAGTAGGTTTTATAAAAACAGAAAAATGGCAAATCTGACAAGTATATCAAAATTGATTCGCTTTTTTAAGTTTTCAAAATCCAGAAATTCGTGTCAAAATAAAATTGTAAAAAAATTTTTTTATTATAATTTTAAATTTTTCTTTTAAAAGTAAAAAATTGATAAATTTTTCAACTTATTTTTTTATGAAAGTTAAAAATTAAAAAAAAATTTAATTTTATAAAAAAGACTATTTTTAAAAATACTATAATTTGCAAAAGAGGTTCTAATGAGGCTTCAAAACGTTATGAAAGAAAAATAATCTGTTTCAATTACGACCAGTTTTCTCAAATTACAAAAAAAATTTTACTTCCAACAACCTTAATTTTAAAAAATAAAAAATCCAAACTTACGTAAAAAAAAACTTTGTGTAGTATACGATTGGTCATTCCACATGATATCCGCTCGGCTTTTCGCGTTCGCAGCCACAGCCACGGGCATCAGAAAAACGTTCATTAAAAAAGCAAAAGTGAAATAAATTGAAGTTATTTTGAACGAAATTAGAGATGGTTTGCTTGGTCGAGAAATTCGTAAACATGGTGATGGATACGGTATTTCCTGGATTTGATAATATTCTGCAGAATTTAGTACTCTTTTTGAGCAATCGGGTGGGGGGTCTTCTGGGTAGAAAAGCATGGTCTTTGGATCTGGAAGATGAAAAATTAAAAACGATAAAAATTTAAAATTAATCACGTTGACGAGTTCCATAGTAACTAGAAAGTAAAAAAATTGAAATTTCCAAGTCACCATCCAAGTTTGCATTAGTTCAAAAATTACCCAATAACCAAAGTTGGATAGTGACTGGGAATTAATTAAACTCTAGACACTATTCTTTCAATGCGAATAAATTTGGATACTGACTATAAAAGTAAAAAATATTCATTTTAAGTCACTATCCGAATTTACATTGTTTTAAACTTATTTAGTAAACAAAGTCGGATAGTGACTGGAAGGGCCTAGTATTTTCAACTTTCAGTCACTATCCAAATTCGCGTTGTTTTGAAATTATCCAACTTTGGTTAACTATTTTTAAACGAATGTTAACTTGGATAGTGATTCGAAAAATCTACTTTCTCACTTTTCAAGTCACTACCCAACCAATAAATCGTGGGATTTGAATATTTTTGGATTCTGAATAACCATCCTATTAGACTAAACTTAAAAATTCAGAAAACGTCTCCTACTTCGATCAACTACTTTAACAATGTCTGGCTACTCCATCTCTCTTCCAATTAGACTTGGAACCAATCCATCCAGCATTACCCAAAAAGAAATCCATTCAAAATCTGCCTTTAAAACAAAGGAAAATGCATTTTTTCCTTCCAGGCACTCAGGAGTCCCGCGGGAGGGACTCTGATTGAGCTTTATTTTAGGCAAAACATGAGCAAATTTTGTTTTCTCTAATACTTTTTATTACTTAGCTCGAAAGTAATAACATTCAATTTCCAAACGAAAAAACGACGAAACGAATCGGATAAAACAAATCCATAAATCTCTTCTTTGAAAACGTACATTAAAGAAACAAATTTAGTTTTATAATTTTGGTCCTGACACGAATGGTGTTTTTATTAATTTTAAAACTATTTTAAATACATTTTTAAAATTTCTAAAATTACTTTTTTATATTTAAAAAAATTAATTTTTTACATTTTTTAAAAATATTTTTATTTTTTTTGAAAATTTTTAAAAAATGTTTTTTATTTTTTAAAATTAAATTTTGCATTTTTTTTAAATTAAAAATTTTCTGAAAATACTGTTTTAACGAGAAAAATCACTGTTTTCGTGTCAGGACCAAAATTAAAAAAGTTTATTTTTTTTGTCCGGTTTTTGGAATCCAATATTTTTAAATTGAAAATCCATTTTAAAACAGAAAGTGACAATTGGATTAAACTTTTTCTTTTTTCAGGATCCATTACGTTGAAAAATTTGGAAAATTCAAGGATAAAAAATGTCAGAATTTAAAAATTTTCTTGTCTTTCAAAATTCGAGCAGCGATTAGTGGAATTTGATAAAATTTCGGAATTAAAAAAAAATTTTGGAATTTAAAAAAATTTTTAAATTTAAAAAAATTTTAGAATTTGATAAAATTTTAGAATTTAAAAAAATTTCAGAATTTAAAAAATTTTTAAATTTAAAAAAATTTCGGAATTTAAAAAAAATTTTAGAATTAAAAAAAATTTTAGAATTTTAAAAAATTTCGTTTTTAAGAAATTCAAAAATATGATTTTCAAAAAATTAATAAACAACTAAAAATTTTAAATAATACAATTCAAATTTTTCAAAGCTCTATAGAAAATTTTCTAAAAATAATTTTCTCACTTTTCAACATTAATCCTCAAAGGATCAGACAACCAATGGATATTTTTTACGAATAAAAAAATCCATCAATTTTCGTTTCTAAAATTTTTAAAGATTTTTTTCTTTTTAATTTTTTAAATAAAAGTATATTTTCAATTTTTTAAATAAAAGTACATTTTTAAAATTACAATATTTTTATTTAAGTTCTAAAAATAAAAAATAAATTTAAAAAAAAATTTAAAAATATTTTTAAAAATTTCAAATTTTAAAAAATTCTAAAAAATAAAAATCCGTAGAAATTTTAAATTTAAAAAAAAATAAAAAAGTTTAAATTTAAAAAAAAAATAAAAAATTTTAAAATTTTAATTTTTTTTATAATAAAAAAATTAATAGGAAATTTTTGCAACGAAATTTTAGATTTTTAGATTTTTAAAAATATTCATTGGTTGCTTGGTCCTTTAAGTCAAAATAAACAAAAAGATATTAGAACTAAAATTTTGAGAAGAAGCACATGTTTAAAAAAGTCAATGAGAAGCTAAGCCAAAAACTCGACATCGACACTTTTCTGCGCGGTAATCTGCCAGTTCTTTAATTTCCTCAAAAAATAGATAAAACAAGATAATAAATCACACTTAGGTCTCGGAAATAAAAAATAACAATATTAGAAAAGTTTTAAAATAATCAAAGTTCCCACAACGAAAATACTTATTTTTAATCAATTTAAAAAAGTAAAAATTTGAAAAAAAAATCATTTAAGATCCCACAACGAAAATAAGAAATTCATAGTTTTCGTTTCGGGAATTTAAAAAATTTAGTTTTTAAATATTTTAAAAAAAGTAAAAATTTGAAAAAAATCATTTAAGATCCCACAGCAAAAATAAGAAATTCATAGTTTTCGCTTCGGGAGTTAGGAAAATTTAGTTTTTAAATATTTTTAAAAAAGTAAAAATTTGAAAAAAAATCATTTAAAATCCCACAACGAAAATAAGAAATTCATAGTTTTCGTTTCAGGAATTTAAAAAATTTAGTTTTTAAATAAAAATGTAACTAGCAATTTAATGAAATCATAGTCAACAGAATTTAGGCCAATTAAAGTCCCAAAATGAATGAAGAACATTTAATTTTTTAATGAAATGTCAACGGAATCAAAGTTTACAAAACTTGAGCCAATTAAGGTCCCAAAACGAAAATTTAAAAAAAATTGTACTTTCTCAATTCCCAAAACGAAAATTTTAAAATTTATATTTTTTAATTCCTGAAGCGAAAAATTTATATTTTTAATAAAAATCAATAAAAATAAAATAATTTAAAATTAATCAAAGTCCCAAAACGAAAATTTTAGAATTTATATTTTTTAATTCCCAGGGCGAAAAATTTTTAATTTTCAATTCCCAAACAGAAAAAACACTTTTAGTTCAAAAAAATTAAATGAAATCATAACTTGCAGTTAATTAAGGTCCCAAAACGAAAATAAAAAAATTGAACTTTCTCAATTCCCAAAACGAAAATTTTAAAATTTATATTTTTAATAAAAATAATTTAAAATTAATCAAAATTCCAAAACGAAAATTTTAGAATTTATATTTTTAATAAAAATCAATAAAAATAAAATAATTTAAAATTAATCAAAGTCCTAAAACAAAAATTTTGAAATTTATATTTTTAATTCCGAAAACGAAAAATTTGTACTTTTTGAAATTTCAAAAAGGAACATTTTTCTTTTTTGATAAAAGTTCAAATAGAAGTTTAATAAAATCAAAGTCAGCAGAACCTGAAGCCAATCAAGTCGCTTCTTTCTTCCGTAATCAGATTGCCAGATTTCCGCCGACTCAATAAAACAGAAAAGGAAACGGAAGGTCATCAGCGCCGGAGGGGAAACGGGGCATGACCGGTCAAGTTTGGATTTAAGAAACCTTAGCTATAATTTAAAACTAAAAAAATCTAAAAATACACTTTGTTACATTTTTCCAAAAATTTTTTCATTACGAAAGCTCGTTAACTAGCTTCGTCCAATTATCACCGAAGCATTAAAAAGGACATAATTGCCATGGAACCACCTTTAGCTCATCAAGAATTGGAAAGTCCGGTCTGCCACTTTGAGAAAGAACAATTTATCCGCCTGGGAAAGTAAATACTTGCGCAAGGATTCTGGAGCTTGCCAATTCCAAACCCACAAAGAAGCTGACATCGATACTTCAGGTTCAAGTTGCCCAGGATTAAATCGGCCATCAAAGGGATTTTAGGATTTCTAAAGTTGAATTAAGAAAACTTGGATAGTGACTATAAAAGTAAAAAATTGAAATTCCTAAGTCACTATCCAAATTTGCATTAGTTCAAAAATTACCCAATAACCAAAGTTGGATAGTGACTGAAAGTTGGAAATATTAAACATTTCCAGTGACTATTCGACTTTAATTATTACTTATTTTTAAACGAATGCAAATTTGGATAGCGACTATAAAAGTAAAAAATATTTATTTAAGTCACTATCCAAATTTACATTGTTTTAAATTCCTTTAACAAAGTAAATAAAGATAGTGACTGGAAATCGATTATATTCTGGGCACTATTATTTAAATGAAAAGAGCTTAGATAATGACATATGAGGTGCAAAAGTGGAATTTCTGAGTCATCTGAATTTATCTAGTTTAAAAAACAGTTGACAGTCAAAGTTGGATAGTGACTGGAGATGGGAAATATCGGAGCTTTCTGGACACTATCCCAGTTTCTTTGTTGAGTGATTTTGAATTTATACAAACTTGGATAGTGCCTAAAGAGTGGTATTTTTTTATTTTAAGTCAGGATTCAAGTTTGGATTAATTTAAGAAATCGTTGACAGTCAAAGTTGGATAGTGACTGGAGGTGGACAATATCGGAGCTTTTTGGACACTATCCAAGTTCACTCTCGTTTAAAGAATAGTGTCTAGAATTTAATCGATTTCCAGTCACTATTTTTGTTTATTTTATTAAAAAATTCTAAACAAATGTGAATTCGGATATTGACTCAAAAATGATATTTTCTTGCATCTCAAGTCACTATCCAATTTCGTTTCAAAAAGCAAACCTGAATAGTGTCCAAGTCACTAGCCGCATTTTTTAAAATTATATTTACTAAAGAACTAAAGCAAAAAATCCGGACTAAGCCATTCTTTCCACTTTTTTGATTACTCAATCGGAACGCTCACAAGGCGTTGATCTAGTGTCAATTAACCATCCATAACTCCCGGAGAAAGTTCTTAATGAAAACTGACAGCTCTCGATCTCCTCGGGATCCGGTCCGGACCAACAAAGATCTTCGGCAAAGCTTGATGAAAGTAAAAATCAGACAAATTACATAATTTAAGGGGTCGTAAATTATCCCCTCAGGGCATAGGATAAAAGTTGTAAATTAATTTTTGTAAAAAAATATAAAATTAATTTTTTAATTAAAAAATTAAATTTTTGCAAACAATTACAAAGTTTCATTTTATACAAAAAGTTTTAAAGTTTAAAAACTTTCGTGTTCAAATTTAACGTGTTAAATTTTCAAAAAAAATTTGAAAATTAAAAAAATATTTAAATTAAAAAAAAATCGAAATTTAAAAAAATGTTAAAATCCTGAAAAAAATTTAAACTTTTAATTTTTTTTAAACTTCGATTTTTTTGGAAATTTTTAAATTTCGGTTTTTTTGGAAATTTTTAAATTTCAATTTTTTTGGAAATTTTTAAATTTCAATTTTTTTGGAAATTTTTTAATTTCAATTTTTTTGGAAATTTTTAAATTTCAATTTTTTTGGAAATTTTTAAATTTCGATTTTTTCGGAAATTTTTTAATCGTTGATCCTGCAAAAAACCGAATTTTGACGAGATAGACGAGTTGTTCGACAACTTGTCTTTCAACTAAAACCGATCCTTCGACGACTTTAACTAGCAAACTGAGATCATTATTTTTAACATAATAAAATATCCAATTTCAATTTCCAAATAAAATCGAAAAACGTCTTTATTCAAAAAACTGAATTTTATTTAAAATATGGATTGGCCAATTATTTTCTCCAGAAGAAGAAATAAATTTCCACAAAAGAACGGCAATTTTAAATAATTTTTATGAATTTCAAGGATAAAAATTATGGGGGATGTATATTCGCAAGTTGCACGCAATTCTAAGTACAAAATTAAAGATGAAATTTAATTACACTAAATACGGTATAATTCTCAATAAAAATAAATTTTAAAAACAATTTTTATTTTTAAAAAAACATAATTCAAAAAATTTTTTTATTTAAAAAAATTATTTTTTATTTAGGAAAAAATAAAATTCTTAAAATTCGGTCCTGACACGAATGAAAATTTTATCAATTTTAACATTTTAAAAACTTTTAGATTGTTTTTGAATTTTAAAAAAAAATTTTTTTTAAATTGAATTAATTTTACTTTTCGCGTCAGGACCAAATTTGAAAATCCATGTTCAATTGGATATTGAAGTAGTTTATAAATCTTCAAAAATTCGAAATAAAACTATAGCCTAGAAAGTCAGAAAAATCCAAAAAGCCAGTTATTCCAATTCTTCGTCATTGAAAATGGCCATTTTTTCGGTTTTTGTTTGTGCCCAAAAAGGTGTGCCAAAAAGACGGATTCCAATTTCTTTTGCCCTCAGGACTTGAGTGCCAAGAATCAAGTTTCTTTCATTTTTTCGAATAAAAAAAACTTAAAATTTCAAAATTATCTAATTTTATTTTTTTACAATTAAAATTAATTTTGATTAAAAGCTAAAATGGATCGGGCTACGGTAGAAGCTCTGGTGTCCGGGGGTGTCTCGCTCGTAATGGAGCCTTTGCCTCGTTTTTCGGTTTCTGAGAACCTCCAGCAAAGAACGAGGATCACAGAGATGCAAGTCAGGAAGAAGAAGATACAGGCGAACAAAACAGTGATGATGAGGGATCTGGCGACACAAATTACGTTCTTCGAAGCCAAGTCTCGAGAAAGGGTCGTCGGTCTAGGATACTGATCAAATTGTGGACTAGTAGGATGGTAATTCACTGCTGAAAAAGGTATCGTAAAAAATTGACGGAAAAATAAATTAAATAGTGACTGAAAATCATGTTCTAAAATACTTGGATAGTGACTGAAAACTAATAATTTTAAAAAATTCGGATAGTGACTGAAAACTAATAATTTTAAAAAATTCGGATAGTGACTGAAAACTAATAATTTTAAAAAATTCGGATAGTGACTGAAAACTAATAATTTTAAAAAATTCGGATAGTGACTGAAAATTGATGTTCTAAAATATTTGGATAGTGACTAGAAATTAAAGGTTTGAGTAGTGACTAAAATTAATATTTTTAGAAAACAAGAAATTGGATAATGACTGAAAAGTTGATATTTTTAGAAACTAAAAGCTTGCATAGTAATTGAAAACCATTTTTCTGCAAAACAAAAATCCAAATAATGACTGAAAGATAATAGCTTCAAAAACGTTTGGATAGTGATTGAAAAGTTGATATTTTTCGAAAATAAAGCCATAGATAGTGATTAAAAACGAAAGCTCACGAATTTCGGGCATATCGATGACATCAACAGCCCCTGCAGTGACGTCGATATCCACTACTTCGTTGTCCACGACATGACGGGGTTTGTTCCGGACTCCTAAATCTCGTTGGACTCCTACAAACTCTGGGAAAGCCAGCAATCCATTATCTGTAGTTCTCCTCGGAGGTCTAAAATTAAAAAAATAAATCCGATTTTTTAGAACCAATTGAAACCTTTTTATTTTTTTCTTTTTCTTGATGAATACTGTAGAAGATTCTGGAGCCGGTTGATCTCTTTGATCTTTAGATTTTAAAAAGTCCTCGGAAGAGTTATGGGTGAGAGGGACGTCTTCATCGTCGGGTTCGTCAATGATGTCGTCATTCGAGGGAGTTGTGGATTGTTCGAACTGAGGAGTACTGGGTCTGGGGAAATCAACTTCGATTTTCTTTTTCTTTTTTGCTTTACGACGAGAAAACGGTCTTTCGTTTTCGGAAGGAAGAAAATCAGCATCACCACAATGATCGGACGTTCTCTGAAAACTTAATTTTTAATTTTCTTACTTTTTGCAAACTCACTTTGCATTCTTCAGAATCGGAATCCTTTACTTCTACTCTCAACTGACAACTGAAGAATACGGTAGGTTTATCGGCGAATTTGAAAACAAAAGATTCTCTCCCGGCCTCCAAGTCTCCTTTGTAGTCGATTTCGTCGAGTAAAACAGGATCGACAGGACATCCTTTTTCGTCCAGAAGCACTTGCTTGAAACCTTGACCGTCATCGACGGAGCAAGAGTGAACTGTCAAGCAATGAGTGCTTTTCTTAGGATTAGCCTGCTCACACGACCATTTGTGGTACACTGGTTGTCCAATGACGGCGAAGGAAAGTGGATCTCCGTTTTCATCACCTTCAAGTACCTGAAAACAAATCTCATTAATTATTACGGGATCCGCATGTAAGACGAAAATATAAAAAAAGTTTGATATATCAACAATAGCACATAAAAGTAAAGAAATCTACACTTAATATTCAGCAGATTAATTAATAGGATTTTTCGCTTTAAGACCACATAGAAGACAGGGGAATATTAGAACAATTTCATATATCAACAAGCATAAATAAAAATAATAATACACTGATGTTAGATGTTCTTCTAACCTACAGTAAACCAACTGCTTGAAACACCAGGTTTTCGTTCCGGGACTCGCTCTCTAGATTGGTTACTTCTTCGACCAAAGTATTACCAATCCAAGAATTATAAAATTCTCCAAATAAATTACAAAAATTATTTAATACAACTTCGAAAAATAAAAATCTCTAAATTTACATAAAAATGGTAATTTTTGGATTTATTTCTAAATTAAGTTGAATTTCGAAATTTATCTTATTCGAATAAAATTATCCTACTGTATTTTCCTAATTAGTGTACTTTAAGATTTTTATTAGCTTCTTGTCCCTTGTTAAGTCCATTAATCTTATCTATTCCCACCCCGTGATCCCCTATCTCCAAGTCACCCAGACGAGACGGACCGATTTCACAGATAAACAAACAAATAACAGTGCTCAAAACAACTTTCACTTTTTACATTATTTCCTTAAAAAATTAAGTTTTTCCTTAACAATAAATCTAAAAAAATAAAAAATTTCAATAAATCTAAAAAAATAAAAAATTTCAATAAGTCTAAAAAAATAAAAAATTTCAATAAATCTAAAAAAAATAAAAAATTTCAATAAGTCTAAAAAAAAATAAAAAATTTCAATAAATTTTAAAAATCTTAGAATTTCCAAGATTTTAGTTTTTTGTAAATTTCATTTTTAATAAAAAAAAAATAAAAATCAAGATTCATACGAACTAGTTTTAATACGGATTTCTAAAACTTTAAAATTTAAAATCTTTATTTAAATTAGAAATATTTTAGAATTTCTAAGATTTTAGTTTTTTGTAAATTATATTTTTAATAAAAAAATAAGAATCAAGATTCATATGAACTAGTTTTAACATGGATTTCTAAAACTTAAAAATTTAAAATTTTTATTTAAATTAGAAATATTTTAGAATTTTCAAAATTTTAGTTTTTTGTAAATTTCATTTTTAAAAATAACTAACCTCGTATTTGCACTTCGGAAGTGCCTTCTCGGTGTCCAATTCACTGACTATGTTGGTCGTCGGGATTATGCTGACGTCCAATTCCTGAGTGTAGATCTCGTTGGATTCTTGGTAGATGCATTCAATGTGGAAAGCTTTATCCGCTTTCGTCAGGAATAACGTATGAAACATCAGAACTACCGTAGTCTCGAGCGATACACCTTTCGGATCGATCTAAATTAAATTTAAATTAAATTTAAAAATTACAGTAATCTTACAGTTCTTTTTCTCCTCATCCCGCAGTCGGCATTTATCGGAATCGTGATGTTTACCGTATTCCCCACGCCGTCCCCGTGGACTTTACAGACTTCTTTGTGGAAAAACCCCTTGGCGTAGACGTTGCCGGAAAACGGTAACTCCGTCTCCATCATTACAGTAATGTCGTTTTGTCCGCAGATAGCCTTAGGCTCTCCTACAACGAATTTCCAATTTCCACAAACCTACAGTAACCAACCATAAAGTTTATTTTTCAAAACTTTTCCATCAGCAAAGTAGAAAAAAATAAAAAACAAAAAATACCCGAAATTACTGTACATTTTTTCAAATTTCTTTGAAAATTAAATTCTGGACAATAATCAAATTTCTACAAATTACCGATTTCTGAAGAACTCCAGAATACGCTTCATCGTAACAAATTACACAACTTCAGATATTCAACAATCCAGAATGGTCCACTTTCGGGGATCCTGAAACACGCTCCTTTGCACTCACTTTCATTCCATTTTCGGTCGAATCAAAAAAATTGAAATAATTATCTTCCTCCTTTTTCAAGTATACCAAAACAATGGATTCGATCTCACCTTGTACTGACCGAATTCTATCATTCTACGTTTCTTTCTACTTTTCAAATCCGCAAAGGGTCGATTTTTGCGGATTCAATCAAGAAATTAAACCTAAATGAACCGGAAAGTGAAATTATAAATTTTAATGCACTTTTTGAAAATTTTCGAAAATTAACAAGGCAATTCACCGTAATCAAAAATTTCTTCTTCTTCTTGACTGGATTCTTCTGAGGGTTCTGTCGAGGGTTCTGGTTCATTTCTTAACTTTCTGACATAACTTCTAAAAACACCTCCAGAAGTCTTCCAAGAATTCAAAATAATATTTCCAAAAGTATCTGATTCATCTATTTTTTCCAAAGGTCGAAAATCCGCTTTTTCGACTCCAGAATCCTTCAATTTTCGCAATTCACCCATTGGATCGTAATCAGGAGGAGATTTCAAAACTTCCATCATACTCGGCAAATCCAATCCTTGATGAATAGCATTTACAACTTTAACATGATCTCTTTGATCTTGTTGAAACTTTTCTGACAAATTTTCCCGCAGTAATCCTCTTGTAAACAATTCTGCCGAATCGCCATGAACATAATAATTCTTCAGCAACTTGAAAGCCGTTTTTCTGAGTGGCCTTTGATCAACAACATCCTTAGATACTGGATTCATGACAAAATTGGTGTACCATATACTTCCATCTTCCATTTGTTGAAATATCAAAGAAGTCGAATTTACAGAATTCTAAAAACAAAAAATTTAAAAATAACTCAAATAAAACCAAACCAGGGGAATTTCTTGATAACATATTGCTTTTGTTTTTTTAGGTAAAATTTGAGGATCAAATTCATTCCTTTTCCAGTCTTTATCCATGTAGCAATATTTCTCAATTGAATCATGAGATGGAAGAAACTTCAACGAAGCTACAGAAGACCAAATATTTTCCTTCACATCGATATAAAGCGGCCAATAAACAACACGAGATTCATCCATATGACTCAACGAGAAAAAATTATGCACATAATTACCAGTAACTGAATCCTTTGCTTTCGGAGACTAAAAAAAAATTAAAATAAAAAATTTTACAGTAACTTACAACAAAACAATATGCATCATTTTGCATTATAGCATGTGGCATTATCAAAATTGGTTCTTTTGGAAATCTTTGATCTATTAAATAATGATAAAAATTTGTCGAACAAATTGCAGCATATGACCTTCCCGGAACAGAACTCAAATGTAAAATTTTCTCTTTCGATTCATTGAAAATTTTCACTGCTACTTGAACAAAAGACTCTGGAGGATAGTTAGAGTAGCTTGTCGGAAGTTCAAAAAGTAAATTTGATTCCGGTTTATTGTCTCTCAAATCTAATATTTTTATTTCATCATCGTTCCCAGCCAGAAGAGTTCTTGGACAAGTAGTTGGAGCAATATCCTAAAAATAATTAACCAATATAAAAATTACTTTTAAAAACCCACATTAGGTTTAAAATTAAATTTTTTCCTGGATAAATTCCTTCCGATTCTACCGTACCAAATTCGTTTTTCTGCATCTAACAAGACAATTTCATCATCCAAGCCAGGAATTTGATAAAAGTTAATAACATCTTCTTTGAACAAATCGTGGAACTAAAAATACATTAAAAAACCAAGTTATTATACAAATCCAAAGTGAAAATTCTTACGAAATCGTCTCGACAAGAATTTCTAGAAGTCGACGGAAATTAAATTAACTTGTAATTTCGAATTCCTATGAAAGCTATTTCGTAATTTTATGATTTCGCAATCAGTCATATATTGTGAAATCAGAAATGAACTTTTAAGGAATGGTCTCGACAAGAATGTTTAGAATTTTCTAAGAACTAAAACAAACTACGATTCAGATTTTCTGAAGTAGTGATTTCGTAATCTTACACAATTTCACTAATATTTCGGGACTATATTGTCTATATGGATCTGAGGACTTCTAAATTAAGTTACATGGGATGTAAAATCCTCCATCTACCCTCGAAGATTAAGGATGATATATGAAAATCTTTGAATACTTGGAAAATAATAACTTTCCTAATGCCTCATCGAAAATTCGTTGTTTTGTATTTATGAAACCAACCTTTTGATCATCAGCATTGAAGAAATCTAATCCGCCTTGTCTTCTGATGAAAATCCTCCTGGTATTTTCCACAGATCCTTCAAATTTCCTCAATTCTATGGCTTCATGATCTAACTTCACAGTTACAGCATTCGACAGGGATTTTTTCAATTTTACCAGTCCACATTCGACTTCTTCTGTCGGCAAGGTGTTGAACTCGATTTCGGCCTCAATTAGCTGCTTCCTATCTGATTTGTCCGCTACAGAAAATAATCTAATTCCTTTATGAAATGGCTAAAAATCATCATTATTAAACTATTACAAAAACTGAACATTTCTACAAAATGGTCTCGAGGGGAATTTCCAGAAGTTCTTCGACACTAAAGCGCTCTAGATAAGGATTTGGTTTCGCGCGAGTGGTTTCATGATTAACCATCTATTGTAAAAATCCCATGTGGACTTTCCTACGAAACTGTCTCGATGCGAATTTCCAGAACTTGCTGAAAACTAAAGTAGCCTAAAATTTCAGTTTTGCGCATGGTTATTTTGCAATCAGTGCTTTAGGATTATATCCTGTTTGAGTAAATTCGCAATTCCCTAAATTAAGGCTACATAGGATATACAACCCCTTATCTACCTCTTAGTGTTAAAAACCATATATAGAAGTACTTTTAGATATCCGAAAAATCAACACCAAAATACCACATGGAAAATCGTTATTTTGTTCGTTCAAAAAGTAAAAAACTTACGTCTAACAATTCCGAACAAAGCAAATTCCTTCTTGATGGCTTTTCTTCAAAGTCATTTCTTTGAAACACTCCTTCAACTCCAAAAGAACCCGTGTGCATCGCCGGGATCGGGAAACCCGCGGCTACAGGAACCAACCCAGGTCTCTTGAGGAACTCGGCGAGGTTGTACTGGACGGATAAAGCAGATCTACCTTCATGAGGTCCCTTCTTGAACTGGAGATCGCCATAGGTGGAACACGGAAACTTGGCGGTGATGTTGGGGGTCGTAGAAAAAGTACCAAAATACGCCATTTAAAAAAAACATCTAAAATAAAAAAATTATTCAAATTTACTGTTTAAATTTTTATCCAGATCAATATCCATAGAATTATCAATATTTTTTGATGAAAGCAAAGTTGTATTTTTTTGTTTTTTCGTCAACAAAAAATTAATTTTCTATCAAGAAAAAAAAAACAATATTAGGTAAATTCACTAGAATCCTAAATTCGCTTCCATCAAAAATGATCGACATCTTTATGAATTTGGGATTTTCAGAGTATCGTTTAAGTTAATCTAATTCATAACGACGACTCCCTCGAGGCACCTGGTCCCCTAATTTCGTAAGAATGGTGTTTTTTAATCAGTTTTTTTGATCGTGATTGTTATCTTAGATTAGTCTGTCTACTGAAAAATTTATCTAAAAACAAAAAAATTAAATTACACAAAATTCAGGGACTAAATACCGTAAGGGAATAACTATCAGCAAAAAGTGCCTTAAAGTAGACACTATCCAGGTCTTTCATTGTGATATTAATCGTGGATAGTGTTCAAAAAATTCAAAAAATCATTCAGAATTAAACACTATCCATGAACCAACACTGCAGTGGAATAGAAAAATAGTGTTCGAAAAATTTAAAAAACTATTCAAAATTAAGCACTATCCACAGATCAAGATCTCAGTGAAAGACCTGGATAGTGTCTAGGAAGTTTAAAAAATCAACTGTGAGGTGGTTATTTCCCTGTAGCATTTGGTTCCCTAATTTCGTAAGATTAAGCTTATTTTTTATTTTTAGTCCTTTTTGTTATTCGATTGGCGTGTTAAGTTAATCCGAGACCAAAACTGGTCTAAAAACAAAAAAATTAAATCATTTTTGCGAAATTAAGGAATTAAACGCCGCAAGGGAGCAATAGTTGTCACCCGGATAATTATGTTAATTTTTCGAAGACGTAACTACTCGACCGATACTTGATTGTTAACCTTTAAAGTACTTTGCGCTTGATTTTTGCACTTGACAGATCCTATATCCAACTGTTTTTGAAAACAACTCAAGTCGTCCTCGATTGATAAAAACAGAATTCTACAACAAAGGGGAGGGGCACGCGCATCCCTCGTGATCAGAGCGCTAACGAGGCCATCGATATCGTCTGCCACGTGCTGGAGCTTGTCACTCTGGGCTCGGAATACACACAGACGAGTGCGAGTGCGTCTGGTGGTTTCTCTAGGCCTATCAACATGAAACAAAGACCAACATGGCAGCCTGAAATGGACGAAGATTTTGGTGCCAGCATCCATTTTCCGTGGATCCAAAAACTCCACCATCATCCTTTATTGAGTTTTCATATATAAATACTATATACTAAAAACAAAAATATTTCGAAACAAATCTTTTGTCACGAGATCTTTGAACTTTCATTTTTTGTTTTTTATATAAAAATTTCGGTGTAATTTAAATTTCCCTTTAGGATCCCGATTCAACTATTGTTTAGCCATAGTTGCTGACAATAACGGTCGAAAATTAGATACCTAAAAAGTGACTTTCGCTCGGGTCAAAGTTCACGCGCAAAAATTTAATTTTCTGACCTATTTTTCCTAAATCGCGCATTATTCGACGTATTACTCAATAACTCACTAATTATCCTAAATATATAATTAATAAAATAAAAAACAACCTAAAATTAAACAGCCGCGGAATTGTTTTACGAGATTCACACTGCTTCGGGCGTGGAAACGGTTCCCGGCACGAAAATCTCATGTGCAGCTTTTCCATGTTTGCCGTCTTTTAAAAGGACTTTCTCTTCCTTGTTTGGTCATATTGAGTTTTTTTTATCCTAGTTCGATCCCTTCAAGATAAATGCTCAATTCCCTCACCCGACTAACCGGATAAAAATAGGTGGAAATGGGTTTTAAAACGTATCGACGGGCATTTCTTTCAATTGGTCCCACTTCGCTCACGTGGTTCTTTGTTGCGTTGTTTACAAGCTTGTTTATCGTTAATTTCGTTTTAAAACTACTTATTTACCGTGATATGTTGAATTTCGGTACTTCTTGATATATGAAAACTCGGTAATAATATTCATCAATTTTTTAATATATGGATTTTTAGGGTACCCCCTGGATTCAATTCCAAACAATTTAAACATCTTTATCGTTTTTACTGAACATGAGCGGAAATGGCGTCGAATCTGAGAAGGCTGAAAATGTGAAGCAGCCGAAACAGAGGTTGAACAGCTATTCCGCTGCTGCGGCGTGTAAACCAGCTCCCCCGACTGAGGAGAAGAAGGAAGAGGGGAACCTCAGTCGATCTGGAAGCAAGAAGTCCACCAATTCTACCTCTGACGGCGGAAAGAAGAAAATCAATTCCGTTTCTGATAACAAGAAACCTCGTGATCGGGTTCACAGCGGATCCGGGAAGGACAACGGAAGAGATCGGAGAAATTCTCACAAATCCAATGGACCTCAGAAGCAAAAAAGCGTCGACAAGACCAATTTCAAGAAGCCTTCTGAAGGTTCAGAACGTCGGAGATCTTCGAACTGTAGGTTTTTACTTTTGAATTTCGAAACGATTGGATCGGAGGTTATTTTTATTGTTTGTGAATCTAGATCTGGTTCACAGCTGTGCATACTATTTTATTTTTCACTGTTTGCTTCAAAATGATGATTTCCTTTTAGCTGGAAGCAAATCTCGCCGACATACTTCGAACTCGGTCACCTCCAACGGCGAGAGTTTCGACTTCGGAGACGAGTTTGACCTTGATGAGCCGTTTTCTGATTCTGATGACGATGCTCCGTACCACAGAGAGATCTCCAAGCCATGTCTTCAAATCCCCCGTGGCCGAATTCGAACTCTTTCTGGAACAGTCCCACCTGTCGGCTATTCCCCTCTCTGGGGAGGCCCGACAATGTGCCTCAGCTGCCTGGAGTTTTTCAACCTCCCTGACGACATTCCAAAGTTTTCGGAACATCTTCTGAAAGAGCACAAGATCGTTGTTGAAGAAATGGAACTCATCGTTGATCCGAAACGTTATATCGAGCATTGGCGTCAACGATTTGCCAAAGACAAGATGGAAACGCTCTTCCCCAAAGTCGTTCCGGATGAGAAGAATCCCTTCCATGGCAAAACTGACTATTATTATGAAATGTCTGAAAGAATTCAAGAAGACTACGCCATCCGACAACGCTTGGCCATGCGTCGTCTTGAAGAAGCCCTAGCTTGCCAGCAGAGAGAACGCGAAGAAGTAAATTTCTCGATGCACTGTGTTTTTTGTCGGTATGTTGCTCGCGGAAACAGAGCCAAGTTGATTCATCATCTGTACATGATCCATCACTTGAATCTCGGATCTCCGGACAATCTCGTTTTCGTTCATGAGTACATTGAACATCTGCGAGAAAAACTCAACAGAAATGAATGCATCTATTGTGAGAAGACTTTTTCTGATAGAAATGTCTTGATGGATCACATGCGGAAACGTAACCATCGTGAAGTGAACCCGAAGAATAATTACTACGACAAGTTCTACATTATCAACTATCTTGAACTTGGAAAACGCTGGTTGGATGTCTTGGCTGAAGACTTTGAGGACACTATGCCGTCCTTCCAGGATTCTGACGATGAGGAAGAAGACTTGGAATGGCATGAGTGGCAGGAAGACAATACTGATGAAGATCAGCTTAGAGTTGTCTGTCTCTTCTGTGATGACAGTTACGACAAAGTTCAAGGACTTTTGAGTCATCTTATTGAAGCTCATAAGTTTGATTTGATTTCTTACATTGAAAAAGAAAAACTTGATGTTTATGGTCGTATGAAACTGCTTAATCATATCCGAAAAGAGGTTTGTAGAAATTTAAATTCTGATATATTACTTTTTTGCAGATTTTCAACACTCCTAATTATCGTGCAAAAGTCCAGAAATCGGATGGAGTTGTTGAGATTCCTGATCGTGCGCAATGGGATACTGAGGAAAATCTGGTTCCGATGTTCGGGAACGATCATTTTCTTTGGATGCTGGAATCTCATCTGGACGAACATCGAAAGGACCTGGCTAAACATGAAGTTGAAGTAAATCCTGAAGCTCCTGTTACTGTCAGATTGATTGAAGAATCCAAAGCTAACACTATTTCCACAGTGATTCCTGAAGATTTGCCTCCACTTACTGAAGATGGAGGTAGTGAAGAATTCAAGGAACTTATCAAAACTATTCGTTCTGGAAATTCACTCAGTTTTGACAACAATTAACTACAACGCGATTCTTTCAATTCCAAAAGGTGCGAGAACCCTTATTTTTTCCAGCTGTTGTTAGGTTCTTTAGCTTTTCTGTTGTAGTTTTTTTTTAAATCTTATTGTTTTGAGCCCGAACTGGGAAAAATGTACATTTTGTTTTCCTATGGACGATGATAAAGCTCTCGAACCAAATTTCGGATTAGAAAAGGTTTAAAATACGGTATGGGTTTTAGTTTATGAGTTTAAAATGGAGCAATGTGGGTAGCAATGTTATTGGACAATGGTCCTTTCTGGGGTACTTCTGCAACTCGCTTCGGCGGCTTCTAGTTCCTGCAATTCTCGTTCTAATTGTTCTGTTTCTTTCTCCATGTCTTTAATCTCGGATTCTACTTGTTCTACATCATCCTTGAGTTCTTTCATCTGATCGATGGTCTTGCAGAGGATTTGAGCGCGAGAAGCTCGTTCGTGATTGAAATTGGCGATTTCGTCCTTCAAAGAAGTGTACATGTCTTTAATGTTGTCTCGTCGTCTTCGTTCTAGAGCATTATGCTGGGCTCTGGCATGAAGTTTCGGATCTGCGTGACCACTGGAGTTGCTGCAAACACTTGGCATGGGCGAATTGGATTCTATGTCGATCTAAAAAAAATTAAAAATAAAAATTGATATATCAAAATCAAACCTCCATATCACTAAACTCATTATCGCTCATCTTTAGGTCGTTTGAAGGACAGTTAGACTGAAAACAAAGGAAAAAAGAAGAAAAAACAAAAAATTAAAATCCAAATGATCATAGTTCACAAAGAATAACCGTGCTTTGGCGAAATGTTCCGAACAGCAAACACACAATCCTCTGATTTTCAGACTATTTTTGAATTTTACTTTTTCACTCGTGTTTCTAATCTTTCCCTACTTTATTTTTGCTTTTTTCTTATCGTTAATCCTAAACAATTATTTAATCTGCATTTTCATCCTTTTAGATTCCATGATGGATCCAAATTTCAAGGAACAGAAAAACAAAAAACATCAAGGTTTGTTTTCATTTTCCCTGACTACTTTTCACATATGAATTTTAGTCCACAAGACCGGTGGCAAGATTACGAAGAAGCAGAAAACTGCGGCCAAGAAAGGAACACTCGAAAGAACGAATAATCTCAAAGCTTTCACTTTCACATCAGCGAACAGAGCTAGATTGGCAATTGCGAGGTTTGTCGGTCCTCGTTTTCCTTTTTAACGCTTGATCCATTACTTTCAGAGCTGCTAATTTGTCTGAACGGAAAGTCCATGTTCCTATTATCGATAGAACTCCGGTAGAACCCCCTCCTATCATTGTCGCCATTGCGGGTCCTTCTAAAGTAGGTAAATCAACTTTGCTCAAGAGCTTAGTGAGACACTATGTGAAGAACCCGATCAACAATATCAGAGGTCCATTTACTATTGTCACTGGAAAATGTAGGAGAATCACATTTATCGAGGTGGAGAACGACATCAACTCGATGATTGATGCCGCTAAAGTCGCCGATTTGATCTTATTAATGATGGACGGATCTTACGGATTCGAGATGGAAGCCTTTGAGATGATCAACATTTGCCAAGTCCATGGAATGCCCAGGATAATGGGGGTTTTGAGTCACTTGGATTTATTCAAAAAAGAAACAAGTTTAAAAAGAGCGAAGAAAATTCTGAAGCACAGATTTTGGACAGAAGTCTACGAAGGCGCCAAGTTGTTCTACCTTTCTGGTGTTGTCAATGACTTTTACATCCCTGGAGAAGTCAAAAACTTGGCTAGATTCATTTCAGTTTTGAAATTCCGACCGATTATCTGGAGAAATACCCATCCGTACGTTCTGATCGACAGAATGGAAGATTTGACTGATCCGGAAGCTATCAAAGCCAATGAGAAAGTGGATAGAACTGTTTCCGTTTACGGTTGGGTTCGTGGAACTCACTTGAAGAATTATTCTTCCGTCCATATTCCTGGAGTTGGTGACTTGAAAATCAAAGATGTCAGTGCTCTTCCGGATCCATGTCCCTTACCTTCACAAAGAATGAAAAGAAGTCTGAATGAGAAGGAAAGAATGATTTATGCCCCGTTTTCTGGTCTTGGAGGAATCGTCTATGACAAAGACGCTATTTACATTGAATCTAGTTCAGGTGCTTTCAAGAAACAGAAAAAAGATGAACTTGTTGAAGCCATTGAAGGGATCCAGGAGACTATTGATGAGAAGATGAGTAAAGCTCCGTTGAAGTTGCTTAGTGGATTGGCTCCAGTTGAGATTGACGAAGAAAAAGGAAATCTCAATGATGAAGAAGAGGATGATGGTGATTTTGAAGATGAAGAAGAATCTGATGATGAAGAAGAAGAGGAATCTGGTCAACTTTTGGTTGGTGAAACTAGAAAAGGACAATGGGAATCACTAGCAGAAAAAGCAATGTCACAATACAAAGGAAAGAAAAGAACTCGTGTTAATTGGTCCAAATTTATTTACGATGTTAACGACAATGATGAATCTGATGACGATGATGAAGACAAAGAATTAGCTGGAGGAATCTTTAAAGTTGCTCGTCGTGGTGGATTTTCTGAAAAAACTGCGTTCAAGGATCTAGAAGATGGTTTTTGTTACAAAGAAATCCCATCATCGTCAAAGTATCTTTCCATTGGTGGTATTTTTGCAGTTAAAGATTGGAGTAATCAAGAAATTCGAGATTCTATTAGAGATTGTTTTGTTACTGGTAACTGGGATCCAGAAGATCAGAAAGATGGCTTCAACAGTGAAGATGAACAAGGATCTGAAGATGAAGATATTGAAGGAGATACTGATGATGATGAATATAATGATCTTGTTGAAGACAAAACAGAAAGTAAACCAGAAAAGAAGGAAACTGAGGCAGAAGCGGCTGAACGGCGAAGACAGATGAAAGAAAGATTGAAAAAACAGTTTGATGCAGAATATGATGAAGTTAAAGCTCCTTATAATGCTCTAAAAGCTGAATTTGAAGAACAAGCTCAAAGAAATAAAAGTGCTTTTGAAGGGATGGATGATGAAACAAGATGTCAACTAGAAGGATTCAGACCTGGAATGTACGTTAGAGTTGAAATTGACGATGTTCCAGTTGAATTTGTTCAGCATTTTAATCCTGATACTCCTTATATTCTTGGTGGTTTGTTGACTGGAGAACAGAATATGGGATATGTTCATGTGAGAGTCAAGAAACATAGATGGTATGATAGAATTTTGAAATCTAAAGATCCATTGATAATTTCTTGTGGATGGAGAAGGTTCCAGACAGTTGTTGTTTATTCTATTCAAGACCATAATATGAGGAATAGATTCATTAAATACACTCCGCAAAGTACTTTTTGTAATGCTGTTTTTTGGGGTCCACTTGTTGCTCAGAATACAGGATTCCTGGGTATTCAAAGTGTCGATGAGGATATGGTAAGTTACAGTTAATGGTTAGTTTTGGAAAGTGGTTATTTTTAGAGTGGATATCGTATAGCAGCAACAGGATCAGTAATGGCGATGGACAAGTCTATTCAGGTGGTTAAGAAATTGAAACTTGTTGGAACTCCTTATGAAATTTACAAAAATACAGCTTTTATTAAGGGAATGTTTAATTCTCCTATTGAAGTAGCTAGATTTGAAGGTTCTGCTATAAGAACTGTCAGTGGTATTCGTGGATTTATCAAGAAAGCGGTGAATCAACATCCTGGAGGTTTCAGAGCATCGTTTGAAGACAAGATTAAAGCGAGTGATATTGTGTTCCTTAGGTCCTGGGTTCAAGTTCCTTTGCCGAAATTCTATGCTGCTGTGACGGATAAACTTCTGGAATCGTCTTTGAAATGGATAGGAATGAAAACAGTTGGAAGATTACGACATGAATTAGGAGTCAAACCGGAAGATAATCCTGATTCTCATTACAGAGAAGTGAAGAAACCTGAATTTGTTTCTAGAGCTTTGAAAATTCCAAATGATCTTCAAAATGAATTACCATATGATTTGAAACCGAAAATGGATGTTCAGAAAGCGAAACAATCGTATGCTAATAAGAAGTTTCAGAAATCAGAACTTGAGACGAAACATACAGCTGTTATTCTTGAACCACATGAAAGTAAAGCGAGACAATTGATGGATATGATTAGTACTGTTCATGAGGAGGAAATGATGAAGAAGGAAAAACAAAGGGAAGCTAGAAAAAGGAAGTATGAGAAAGAATTGGCAGAAATTAATGGAAGGAAAGAAAAGAAACGGAAACAAACCCAAAAGGAAGTTTGTAGAATGCTTTCGAAGAGGGATAAGAAGAAAATTCAAAGTGTTTTGGATGAAATTAAAGGAAAAAATTGATTGTTGAGTTTGGATTTATTGTTGAATTTTTAAAATTTTAATATGAAATTGAATGTGGATATAATGGTTGAATTCCATTGTTTTATTTTGATTTTTTTTGTATTTTTTTGATTGATTGTTTTAGATGATTGGATTAGAAACTTGGTTTAATAATTTTACGCAATTGTTTCGATCAAGTCAAACACCAGAAACATTGGCGGATATTCCATTGCCGAGAACGGAATATGCTATTTGGTGGATGATGAAATGTGGAGAAATTTCAGCATTTTTAGGAGGAGCTATAGTTCATCCGATTTATCGATTTTATCTTATTAGAAAACTTACTCCGGAAAATACGACGAATAATTCAAGGAAAGTAATCAGGAATTTGTGTAGAAGGATTCAAGGAAGATTTTTGATTGCTGGATTAGTTGCTGGACCGTTTTTGTCAGTTGCTTGGACGACGTATCAAGGATGGAATGAGAGGAAAATTAGAGATAGATGCTATCAAATCAGATGTGATACTTCTAGTTTAGTGTTAGATAGATATGCTAGTACTTTCTTTTTGGTTGGATGGTACTGGAAGAGATTCCAAGGAGGAGTTGATGGAATCAATATTGGTATTGCTTATTACTTGGTCTACAAAGGAGTAAGTGTTTGTAAAATGAGATTGTTAATAATGATGAGTTTTTAGATTCTTGAGAAAGTAACGAATCCAATATTGGTGGATAAAATTAAACCGGAACAGAGATATGTCTCGGTTGAAGATGCTAAATCAGATAGAGATAGGCTGACGAGGTTCTGGAAAGATTTGGCGTTGAAGGGAAAAACTGAAAATGATTTGAGACCGAAAGACGAAGAAGGCAATGTAGATGTTTCTAGTGTAGGACATTATTTGAAACAATCATAGGATAAATTGATACAATAGAAGTTTGTATATTTTTGGGTGATGAAAGTTGATTTTTACGAGGTATTTTGGATACAAAGTGTTTTAGGAGGAATCTTTTAAGAGTCTTTACTGACGTCAACAGGGGATTGATGGAGATAATTCGCAATTTGTTGATATATTTTGGTCGAGATTTCAAAATCCAGAAAAGAAGGAAATGTTTAATCAGATATTTCGAAATTTTGGTTGTCTTAACTTAATCCTGGATCTTCTTTTTTGACTTAGTTGTGGTAAATTTTAGAGAAGAATCAAAAAGATCAAGAAAAAAGTTATCTAGGAAAATAATTATACAAGTTGCGTTTTGTGAAGTATTGGATCGTGTATTGTTAATTTTGGTGGAAATCCGCGCAGTGTTGGTCCCGAAGGGAAATGCCCTGAGGGTTAACGAGAGGTTTACGATTCTGCACTGGTGGGAAATTAAATGAATTACGTAATAATTATTGGAATTGTTTTGTATATTCTGCCTCCGGGCTTAATAAATAAATTTTGTGCTTATTTTTCATCTCCACGTGGACCAGGAATCCCTAACCACGATCAAGTAAAGTTTTTTCAGAAGATAGGTCTTAAAATTAACATTTTGATCAAGAACAAGTGGATCTTGAGCTCGGCGAATTCGGTGGTTATGTTGAGTATTAGGAACTTTTAAGTTCGGGAGATTCTGGAACTAGGGAACTGCATTAAAGTTGCCGGAAGAATTCTGGTAAAAAGTTTTAAAAACTTACAGTATTTTTAATGAAAAAATTAATTTTTTGATTTTATTGAGCGGATTTTTTGTTTTAGATGAATAATTTTCAGAAAACATTTTATTTCGAAAATCACCACGGCCAAGTTTCTGGGCAGAAAACTGTAAATCAGTTTTTCGTATAAGTGATCTCAGTAGATCCAAATTCTGATTTTTCTAATCTTACTGTAGTCTAGATTAGGATGTTATTTCTCTTGGTATTCTGTCATTTTTGAAATGGAAATTGGTCTCGAGGCGACTGACGCAAGAATGGTTCTCATGTGGCGTACTGTAAGAAAACAGCATTTCGTTGTTACTCTTTTTTGTAGTTTTTATATAAATTTTATTACTGTCAGTGGTCTCCGTCATTGACAGTCTCTATTTCTTCATAGTATAGAGTACCAGCCTTAGGCACTGTTGGGACGCAAACTAGACTAGAAAAGGAATACTTGGAGCACTAGCCTGAATATCAAGGAATGCGGGATACTGTAGGACATGAGGAAGTTCTCAGTTGTCTTTTATGAAAGTTGTATATAATTTTCGTCTGTGCTTTATTGTTGAATAAAAATTAACAATATTGTTTTTCTATTTTAACAGGAATCACAACAATTGTAAATTTTAAATAAATTTTCATTATTTTAATGTTGTGGATTCAGGACGTCTTCGGGTAGTATAACGGTTAGTACACATGACGTGAAACTCATGAGACTCAAGTTCGAGTCCTGACCCGAAGACTGCAGATCCAAGCCTTGTCAGCCGCAATCTGACTACAAATGGCTAAGAGGCATCCATTAAAGAAAGAAGCGAGGTCAGAAGAAGGACCGAGAAGACGATCCTAGTAAGAGAAGAATTCCCTGAAGATGATCTGAAGGCTGAGATGCGCGAACAATGGAGGAGAAAAATCCAAAGCCTGAGTATATCAAGTTTGTAACCCTATATTGTCTTCTCCTTCTTTCCCTTAGCTGACGTGTGGAGGTTTGCCTCTAAGCCAGTACGTTGCTGTGGGTGTCGTACGATTTCGGATTCTTCTGATGATGTCCTTCTGGACTTCTCGGTCCTTATCTATCGTCTTTGTTTTACCCCATATTGTAATTGCTTTGAAACGTTCGATAAAGTGCTAAAGTAAGATTCAGAACATTAAAATGATTAAAACAGGATTTTATTCCTTGATGGGTTACTGTAGTGGATGTAGCCGAGATGACCGAGAGAATCCGAAAAGCTCCCCAGACGAAGAACCGGATAATTACTGTTTTGCTCAACTGCAAAGTAGTAATTTTGAATGTTATTTTAAGTCCAGATACCAATTCAGAAAACTCGTCCACAAATTTGAAAACAAATACAAAATTGATTATTTCGATAATTAATGTTAAATTTTACAAAATTTACTACTTTTGAAAATTGCAATGTTCAAATAAAAAAATAAAAAAATTTTAAAATAAAAAAAATTAAAAAATTTTAAAATTCCAAAATATTCTGAAAAAATTGATTTTAATCCATAAATACAAACAAAAACTTTTAATTTTTTCAAATTAGCTTTTTTAGAATCAGATTTTTAATCTTACCAAAGAGACTTCAATCCACTTTGATCCACTCACTGAGAAATGCTACAAGAGGCAGCATTAATCAGGATTTCGAATTTGTAGAAGATGAAAAATACAAGATATTTTAGGAGATGGAAACTACAAGATATTGCGTAAAATGAAGACCATGAGATACTGTAGAAAATAAAAACTAAGAGATACTGTAGAAGGTGAGAACTAAGAGATACTGTAGGAATTAAAACTAAGAGATACTGTAGAAGGTAGGAATTAAGAGATATTGTAGAAGGTGAGAACTAAGAGATACTGTAGAAGATAAAAACTAAGAGGTACTGTAGGAATTAAAACTAAGAGGTACTGTAGGAGGTAGGAATTAAGAGATATTGTAGAAAGTGAGAACTATGAAATACTGTAGAAGATAAAAACTAAGAGGTACTGTAGAAAATAAAAACCATGAGATACTGTAGAAGATAAAACCTAAGAAGTACTGTAGGAAAAATTTAAATCCTTACTTAAGAAGTAATATACCTTAAAAGTTGTCTGTACGAAAAATATACTGTAGAATAAATTGATTTTTATTAATGTTTTGTATTTTTAAATGTTTTTTGACAAAAATAATTTCGACGAAATTCTGTAAATTCAAAAAATAAATCGGAACATAAGTATGAAATTAAAAAAATTTTAATTTAAAATTACTCTTTGGAAATTTTAATTAAAAAAATGGAATTCTAGAATTTTGCAGAATTATCTTCACTTTATAAAATTACAAAGTTACTTTATTAAAATTAAAAATTTTCAAAAAGTAATTTTAAATAAAAATTTTTAAAATAACTTTAATTAAAAAATTTTTTAAAATTATATTTAAATTAAAAATTTTAAAAAGTAATTTTAATTTTTTAATTGTAAAATTTTAAAATTAATTTTAAATTAAAAATTTCTAAAAAGTAATTTTAATTTTAAAAATTAATTTTAAATTAAAAATTTTTAAAATAGCTTTAATTAAAATTTTTAAAATAACTTTAATTAAAATTTCTTAAAGAATAATTTAAATTAAAAATTCCCAAAAAGTAACTTTAATTAAAAATTTTTAAAGAATAATTTAAATTAAAAATTTTTCAAAGAATAATTTTAAATTAGAAATTTTCAGAAAATAATTTTAAATTAAAAATTTTTTGAGAATAATTTAAATTGGAGTTTCTAAAAAGCAACTTTAATTTAAAAATTTTAAATTAGAAATTTAAAAAAAACTTTTAATTAAATTTTTTTAAAAAATAATTTAAACCTAAATTTTCGAAAAAGTAATTTTTAATTAAAATTTTTTTAAAAAATAGTTTAAATTTAAAATTCAAAAAAATAATTTTTAATTAAAATTTTGAAAAAGTAATTTTAATCGAAATTTCCAAAAAGTAATTTTTAATTAAAATTTTTTAAAAAATAATTTAAACCTAAAATTAAAAAAAAGTAATTTTTAATTAAAATTTTTTAAAGAATAATTTAAATTTAAAATTAAAAAAAGTAATTTTTAATTAAAATTTTGAAAAAGTAATTTTAATTGAAATTTCCAAAAAGTAATTTTTAATTAAAATTTTTTAAAAAATAATTTAAATTTATAAAAAAATAATTTTTAATTAAAATTTCCGAAAAGTAATTTTTAATTAAAATTTTGAAAAAGTAATTTTAATCGAAATTTCCAAAAAGTAATTTTTAATTAAAACTTCGGATATTAAATCCTGTTTTCTGTTCTTGCAAAGCCCGATCCCCGTGTTTTACCCTTATCGACTTGTTAAAACATTGTCTCTTCCAGGAGAAATAGAATGTAAAAATGTTGAACACGGACCAACATCTAATTATCGTTTCGCCAGCGCATTTGTGTTTGTGGAAATGGAAATTGAATCCATTTTTCTTCTTTGCCTGTGCATTTTTATAATTCAGCAATTGGGCAAAACCAGTCCAGAAAATGCAAGAAAGATATTTTATATTTCTTCTTGGTGGACACGAAACTGAGTATATGCAAAGGAAATTAATGCATGTTGATCATAAAAGGGACACTAACTCCGTTTTTATACATTTTCCACAAAATGAAAGAAAAACAAGAATTTACCAAAGAAAATAATCGTGGATAATATTCCTTGTGTCCGGTAAAAATTATTTAGGTCAAGGATAATTGTTTTATTATAATGTTGTGATTGTTGAAAAGGACGCAAAGTCGTCAGGTCGGTAATTGCAGTTACAACCAGATTACTGTAAATATTACTGTTGAACTGGGTACTCCGTCCTTAATAGGAGTATAACCAACAAGAAATACTCGGTCCCGAACGGATTTTCTTAGTATTAATAAGGAGCATTTGGTCCCGAATGGATTTTCTTAGTATTAGTAAAGAACACTTGGTCCTGAACGGATTGTCTTAACACTAACAAAGAACACTCGGTCCCAAATGGATTTTCTTAGTATTAACAAGAATTACTTGGTCCCGAATGGATTCCCCTAACACTGACAAAGAACACTTGGTCCCGAACAGATATCCTTAGTATTAGTAAAAAAATACTTGGTCCCGAACGGATTCCCTTAGCATCGACGAGAGAACATACGGTTTTTTTTTGATTTTGTATTACGCCTCAGACATTTGTTAAATAAACTTCTCTATGATATTTACCGTTCTTGTCGTTACACGGACCGACAAATGCAAAATTACTGAAAAACAAAAATTTTTACTTTGAAAAATAACTCACTAAAAAATATTTTTTTTTTGTTTTTATTATCCAACAAAGTAAACAACTTCGTAATCCACATTCAGTCGTTCCAGGACACCGAATGTTTTCAGTCATAACTGTGTCCCAGAACGACTGTGTAAAAATTACAAAGTAAATAATAAATTTTAATTATCCATGACGTCGTGATATTTTTCATGTAAAATTACCCCTTAGGCAATTCCCCACTCCAAACACCACTGTCCTCCGAAGCATTACAGTAATTTCTTAAAAGTATTACAGTAACCCCTTCAAAAATACTACAGTAACCTCTTCAAAATACTACAGTAACCTCTTCGACCACTACAGTAACCCCTTCAAAAATACTACAGTAACCTCTTCAAAGTACTACAGTAACCCCTTCGACCACTACAGTAACCCCTTTGACCACTACAGTAACCCCTTCTGAATTACTCAAACATCCAACCTTGGAGCAGCTCCCTTGTCGTGATGACATCAATCTTAAGTCTTCAGTTTTTGGAAATGTCAACGGACCTTTGGTGAATTTAATTTTTCAAAAAACGAATTTCCTGGATCGATCCAGAATATTCGAAACAGTACCAATTTTGTTCAATCTGTCATTTCTAATTTCCCCAACTTCGGAGTCAAAAATTTCTCCGCCAAAAAGTACACACTACCTAATTCCTTCATCCAGAGTCTGTGTAAAAGTCCGTCTGTCCTCCCAAAAATTGTTAAGTTGTCCGCTCCGTAATATTTCACACAAGATAGCGAGCAACTGTGTTTAAAATAGTGCATCCCTGGCCTCTCCCTTCTTAAAATGCGATTACCCGATTGCTGTCAATGAAGAATTGGTATGTTTGCAATTTTATGTGTTGATGAGTCCCTGCATTACGTTCTGTTAAAAAGGATGCGTCCTTTTTAAAGAAAGCCAGTTTGTTGGACTGGTAAAATTCGACTGGACGGACTCTTTAACATTTGAGCACTCTCCGACATAAGGTCTTTCTTTTTGTGCAAATGGACGTGCATGTTTGCTCGCTCTGGGGTTAAATGCATTGCGAAATTTTCGGGTTCTGAATAAAATATTGAAATTGAAAAAATAAGTTTTTCTAAAAGATGAGAAACTAGCAATGAAATTTCAATTTTCTTCAGTATTAAGAAGTCTTTCGTCCTCAAACACATCACACAAAAAACCTCCGTTTTCCCGCCAAGAGAAAAACGCGCGTTTTTCTTTCAGTTGTAGTTTACCACCGCTAATTACTCGCTATTAATCCCTCGATAAAACCAGAAATTTCGCTTTTTTTCTGTTTCGACGATGTACGAGTGGATGTTGATAATTAACAATTAATAATACTACAGTATACCAGTAATATTTTTGTAAAATTTTAATTAATTTTCCAACATAAAAATTACTTTCGTCTACTGCACTTTAAAAGTGCATTTTTTCATTTTGAAGAAAAATTTCGTTGTTATTTATCGATTTTTCTCGAGTGTAATGTTTTATCGTCTACAGTAAGACTATCTTATCTCTGTGCCGATATCAAAGATGATCTTTCATGCTTGCCCGTTTCCTCTAATTCCTCCCAGTGTATATGGAATTTAATTTTATTACACTCTCCACGCCCTAATTAACGTTCTACATAATTGAGAAAATCCCCATCTGGTTTCTCAAATTGACAACTGTAATATAAATATTAAATATCGGCTCTCGCTGACCCGTCGAATGACCGGACCGATATTAATGCATCGGTCTGTCCGATACAACGCGCAAAAGAGAGCTGTAATGACCGTTGTGTTATTGGTATTGCTGTGTGGTACCATTAACCACGAGGCCGAAGAGAGAAAGATTTGTGTTTACCATTTTCTTTCCTCTCCGATCTGAATAATACAAGTATGTGCTGTGCGTATTTATTTTATGTGTGGAATTGGTGCTCAGCAGACCAAAGCACCAATCCATTCGGAATCGGGTCTCCGATTATATTTCCTTTCGAGTTGAGTTCGTTCGTTTATATTTTTGTTTAAAAATTTTCCTTCTTATACAGCTCGGAATTTGATGGCATTTGTTATGCAGAATTTTCAGACGAGGAGCTTTTGAAATTGGACCAAAAGAGAGCGCTGTTAAAATTATGTTACTGGTAAAATGCAAAAATCGATTTTAACCAGTGGGTTTGCCATGGTTAGCTGGCAAAATTTTGCCTCAGGGAAAATTACGAAGCCTCCTAAAATCCAGAAAACAAAATTGTGTAAAAAAGTCGAGTTCACCTGCACTTTCGTAATTCGCGCGTTTTTAAAAAAATTTTTTTATTTTGGTCTCAACACGAAAGCCATAAAGTTGTAATACTTTTTATTTCAACATTTTTATTGATTTTTCGATTGTGAAAGTTTTATTTTTCCGTGTTTTTTTTCTGAAATGATTTATCGCTCTGTTATTCACGTGCTGGATAGTTTGTAATGTTCAGTAATGTACAGTAATTTTCGTTGTTGTAGTTGAAGAAATTTCTATTTTTATTCGTCGGGTGACCATATCACGTGTGGATTAAAGAATTTTTTTATTTCATTATGATAATTACTCTTCTTCATTTAGTGTCCTTTTTCGAAATTTTTCTTCGAGTTGATGATTAATTTTTATGATTCGTTACCAGTTTCTTGCATTCTGCCGATATTAGATTTAACTGTCTGAATTGGTTCTGTTGGGAAACGCGTAATTACACCGTTTTTTCATCGTGTGTGCACCATTCCAGTTTTCTATTTTCTTCCCAATCGTGATGTTGATCGCGCGGGTTTTTATCTAACAATTTATTGATTTTTGTTCAATTTGAAATATTTCGTTTTAGAAGACATGGATTTTCTTCAAGCTCAGATCGATGCTGCTTTGAAAGCAGATTCTCCGTCGAAGGAGGACGGCTCTGGAGAGATGGAATTCGACGAATCGTCTTACAACTTCAGTTTTGGAGATTTTTACTTTCCAGAATCCAGTGGGGAAAACGGACAAGACTCTTCAGCGAGTGGAGACGACGAACAGCCCCCGGTTCTTGAACAGAGTATTACTGATGAGAACCCGATATCTTCACTTAACCAAACATTATCTAAAGATGATTCGAATGCCCCGGCTATTGCTCGAGCTTATCAAGAGGACATTTTGCCTCTGGAAAAATGCACAATGAACGGAAATCGACTTTCAATTGAAGGTTGCAAGTACACATTTGTGAGGCTAAATGTCAGGAATAATGTGTATTTCCGTTGTGTTAATTGTTACGGGATTTATCAAAAACGAAGATCACTAGTGACGAAATCCGGAGTCCACGTTGAGGTTCCATCTGTCGGCAGTTTGAAGCTGGTTCCCACCGGTAACGGAGAGATCCGAGGAAATCCCGACAGACCCTCAGGCATTCCGCATTGCTGTGAATCAGAAAAATTTAAAGAATCTTTTAAAGTTGAATCTCCTTTCTCCAAAACAATTAAAAACGATTCTTCAACACCGTTAGATCCGTTATCTTTGTTCAACAAAATTACCAGCACTACGAATCCCGGACCAGCTCCTGGAGGCGGCGGAGTCGATGACGACATGATCGTCCCTCTGGAAAAGTGCAAATTCACCGATAAAAAGCTCGAGATCGAGGGATGTAAGTACGTCTTCTCAAGAACCCAGTCAGGACCGAGGGATTATTACCGCTGCAGTGCTTGTATTGCTCTTTATCACAAAAGACATTTCCGGAAACTTCCGACTCCAAAAATCGGCTCTTTGTCATTGATACGTGAAACTGGGGTTCTTACTGGAAATCCAGAAGAACCAAGAGGACTCCCGCACATTTGTGACGATATATCCCTTCATTGTCCGCCGATCAAAGCCGATTATAAAACGAAAATCGCTCCTCTTGGACCTTTATTAGAAGTAGCCAAGTGGAATTCACCTCCGAAATTAAATTGGCCGATCAATAACGGGATTTCCAAAGTTGGAACGAACAACAACGGATTGGCCAAATTGTCCCTGTTGCCGCAAAAGAAAGATGAAGATTCCAAAGTTTCTTCCATCTTCCAGAGGGAACTCAGTCTTCTGACGAAGAGGCCTTTGAATGACCTGTCTGGACCTCAGAACAAGATACGTAAGATGGTAGAAGAGGCAATGGGACCAGTTGGGAATATCCCAAAATTGACAGTAAAACCAAACATCGGACATCACTCTCCATCGACCTTAGTGAGTTTATTTATCGTTGATTAAAATTATTGATTATTTCAGAATTCCAATGGGTCAACGAAGAAACAGGAAGACGACACTGAATCTACTTATCCTCACACAAATGATCTCCAAATCCCGCCCAAGAGAATGCTCCCTGACCAAGATCTCAGTCACACAAAAAGAAGTTCCGCTTTGAACGCTTGTTTTGCCCAGTTCCCGAAACTTCCAAATCAAGGAAGGATAATTATTTTCGCAGATACTTTGTTGACAGAGTTCCAATCTCGAACACTAAATCCATCCACAAGCATTGTGAGAGCGGAATTCCCCGTCACCCCCAGCCACTTGCCACATTTGTGCACCAAAGCCAAACATCAATATGATTGTTTTTCGAAAACGAAACATGTTTTTTTCTGTCTTGGCTACGACGTGATGAGATGCATGGATCTGAACTCTCTCGAGAGGAAAATTAACACAGTTCAAAACGAATTTTTAGAATTGAGATATTTTTTGGATTCAGAAAGCTCCGATTCAGACAGAAACGTCATTTTGACGTTTGTGACAGTCCCGGAGATGGGAGTTTTGTCGTCAGATCTCAAAGCTCTGAATAACTGCATGAGACAGATAATCTCATCCTTAGCCAGAGACGACATCAAGATCTGCGACTGGGCCCACGAGTACTCCGTCAACCCATTGAAGATGGCGAACGTCGAAGACAGACTTTCGGTGTTGATGAAAAAAATGACTCAGATGTGTGGGGTCGAGCTACTTGAAGATGATTGAAGCCAAAGTTGTTTAGCCTTTTATCATTTTTGATTACTTTGTTGCCTTACCTCGTCTTCAAATATGCACTGTTAATTGGATATTATTATTTTATAAAACAAATTTAAACTAAATATTACTGAAAACAAACAGTATTATCGGGATAATCACAAAACAGTTCCTTCTCGTTCCATTCTGTTCCCGGAGGACAAGACATGTGAAAAAAGACGTTGTTGGCACATTGGTAGTACTTTGTGCAATCCAGGGGGTCGGAGAAAAAGCCGTTCGGAGTAGGGCATCGGAAAGCTGAAAACATCCAGTTCAGTCGTGTGTATTATCCAACTCAGAACTCAGAATTGAAAATCGAAATTCTAATTTTTCGTGTTAAAACACGATTCAAAAGTCAAATAGTGACTCGAGAAATCCAGACATCCAATTTTATCAACTTAAATGAAAGAATATTTTACAGTAAGAAAAATTCATGTGTCTTAACACGAAAAATTGGAATTTCGATTTTCAATTCTGAGATATAATTTTGATAATACGCAGCACAGATCTGAAAATAAATGAAAACGGAACTCTGGACTTCTTTGTTCATGTTTCATAGGTATATTTAAAAAGAATTACGGTAGTTGTTTCTCTTCGAAAAATTCCTGTTACATTTTTGTTGCTACTAAATGGTTTTTGGTAAATGTTATGTCGCTGTATTACTGCCTATTGGATAATGAAGCCGAGTCTCGAAGAGAAATACTCTACGTGCTGGACAATAAGTATACTGTATACAGAAAACCGAGTGTTAACTAGTTAACTAATTGTTGGATCGTGTATTATTAATTTTAGTGGAAATCCGCGCAGTGTTGGTCCCGAAGGGAAATGCCCTGAGGACTAACGAGAGGTTTACGATTCTGCACTGGTGGGAAATTAAATGAATTGCGTAATAATTATTGGAATTGCTTTGTATATCCTGCCTCCGGGCTTAATAAATAAATTTTGTACTTATTTTTCATCTCCACGTGGACCAGGAAGCTCCAACCACGATCTAACATTAATATACAGTAGAACTTGGATATAAAATACCCCTTGTGACAGGGTAAAGCGTATGTTATAACAAAGGATATATGATTGTCGGAAAACTAGATCTGACCTCATCTAGTCCGAAACTAATATGGAAGGAAAAATGTCTCTCGGTAGGCATCGAACCCGCATCGTCTTGCTATCCGGGCAAGTGCTTTTCTCTTAAGCTACGAGAGCGACCTTTTCCAATTCCATTCATGGAAGCAGAATCGTTTCTCCTGAGCGATCGCTCCTTTCTCGCTACGCTTAATGTCGCGACAATGATAGCAGGGATAAACTTGAAGGCAGATTAGCCAAACTCACTCACCCACACCGTATACTGTAACTCGAGATATGTTATGGCGAGGATATCTTATATCCAAGTTATACTGTATATGGTTATTGCGCTTGATTTTACTGTTGTTTGGATATGTCGACAGAATCAGAAGCGAAAAAATACAACATTAACGAAGAGCAAGGAAAAAGTTAAAACACATGTCCCGCATTCATGTAAAAGAGGAAAATCTGATCAGAAAAGTCCCACAACGAAAAACAAATGACGTGTGGAGAGAGGATTAAAATTTAATTTTTTTGAGTTGTTGTAAAGTTATTAGTTATTAAGTTCTCAAAATTTTGTAGTTTGTAATTTGTAATCTTTGTACAAATACTTCGTCACCTGGTCTCGGCCAACGCGACAAAAGATAAAATTATTCGTTGTTTTCCTACTGTTTGCAGATAAACAAAAAACTCATACTTTTCATCATTCACGTAACCACACCAGTGCGTCGTTTTATCATAAGTAACTAGCCTCAGGATCAGTTTGTATCTTGTTTTTGAAAGAAATCAACCTCTAGGTCGGAGTTCGAACTTGTGTGTTCATAAATCTCGGACGTTCAGTGCTGCGTATTATCAAAATTATAACTCAGAATTGAAAATCGAAATTCCAATTTTTCGTGTCAAGACACATGAATTTTTCCTACTGTAAAATATTCTTTCATTTAAGTTGATAAAATTGGATGTCTGAATTTCTCGAGTCACAATTTGACTTTTGAATCGTGTTTTAACACGAAAAATTAGAATTTCGATTTTCAATTCTGAGTTATGAGTTGGATAACACAGCACTGGTTCAAATTTTGATCCTGAAGCCCGTTACTTATGACAAAACGACGCACAGTTCACCGAAATCCAACAGTAAATGTTACATTTTGGTGTATGTTATACTAATTTCAATCCTATGAACAATTAATCAATAACGTAAAAATGGACATTCTAACAAGGAAATGAACTTTAGTAAAAGTAACTTTTTGAAACGAGTTTATACCATCTTAAAGGTCTTAAAATACCGATTCAGAATCTGTATTCCATTTTTGCAGAACGCTCTTCTGGAATGAGATAATCAGGAAAATCTCAATTTAGGATTACTTTTTCTCATGCTTGTAATTATTTCTTCAAAAAATCAATGAGATAGTTGTAATCAGCACAAAAAATACACCTAGTTGTGAAAAAGAATTATTCAAATTGGTTAAATGAAAATAAAAAAAAACGTCTCCAAAATACAGTAATCAAACTTCAATAAAAAGACAAAAAAGTACTTTTCTGTTTTCTCAACTTCCGAAATATGGAATTTTATGTATTTATTTCAATTTTCTCGCTCCAGAAGAGCGTTCCGAAAAAATGGAATACAGATTCTGAATCGGTACTTGAAGACCTTTAAGATGGTATAAATTCTTTTAAAAAAGTTACTTTTACTAAAGTTCATTTCCTCGTTAGGCCTGGGTTATTGCCGCTTTGTGTACTTTAAAATTACGTTTCTCATTTCAAAAATACTAATAACAGTTACTTTACTTCCTTTTCGTTAATTATTATCGAATTTCCATCGAAAGCTCTTAAGATTCAGTTAGTGTTAGACCTTTTAGGTGTCCTTATGCTGTTCTGTTATTTATGGATTTTCCCCAGGGACCCAGATCTACATAGAAATAAGTGAATTTCAACATACGTTGGCCTGGACTTTGTGTAGGTTTCGTAGTTTGTATAGGGTCTTGAGAAGATTGCACCGGAGGTGTTTTAGACGGTTGAGTCTAGAAATCAAATCATTACTGTAACTTCAGGGATTGAGCACTCTCACCGGAACTCCTGTTGGAAGACTTCCTCCTAGAGCATTCTTGATAGTGCTGAGCAAAGGATAATGGTCTCCTCCACTGCATATCCCGTTGAAGTCATCAAAGTCCAGAGTCCACACGAAAGCTCCTCCGAATCCATTGTCCTTGATCCATTGCATCTTGATCCCCACGGATTCTACGTCGTCGTAACCGTACCAGAGATTTCCACTGACGACATAGGGGACTTTTTGGTTGTTGTCCCAGTATCGAGTTCCGCCAAGATTGCAGATTTCATAATACGCCCCAAATCCCTCTGCTTGGGTGTACTGTAGAGCAGGAGCAGGTTGTCCAGGAGCCCCGATTCCGTGATTACTAGGATCAGTAAGTGTCCATCCTCTACCGTAAGTAGCTATTCCAACAAGGAGTTTATTCTTCGAAATTCCCTTCTGAGCCCAGTAGTTGAGGGCATAAGCAGTGTTCCAATTAGAAGTATCCCCTGGTGGAGAGTAAAGAGGACTATTTTCTCCCGTTACCTGATCCCATGCTCCATGGAAGTCATAAGTCATGACATTCACGAAGTCTAAGTAATCAGCGAGGGACGGGACATCATATCCGGCGTCCACTTTAACCGGATCCGCAGTCACAGCCGCCATGACAAGTCTACTTCCTGCAGCGGTCTGGAAGGATACTGTCATAAATGAAAAAGTATTTTAAAGACGGTACACACAAAAAGATCGTAACTTTAGTACAGTAACAATTGCGAAATGTCACATTTTTCATGAATATTAAAAATTATGACGAAAAATAAAACTTAATAGTGACGATTCGCATTTGTTACTGTACAAAAAGTAACGTTTCTTTTTGTGTGTTTTTCCTCACTTTCAATTCCTTCATAAACACCACGTAATTTGCTTTATCTTCAGCATCGGGGTACTCCCAGTCTATATCAATCCCGTCGAAACCATATTGATCGATAAATGTAATAGCAGAGTCAATAAACTTCCGTCGATTCGCAGGATCTGAAGCCATCTGCTTGAAGGTCCCGGTTCCTGCACTCCATCCACCGAAGGATAAAATAGTTTTCAAATTTGGTTGTTGTTCTTTCAATTTATTAACTCTCGCGAAATATCCTCCCTTAGGTCCATCAGACAAGTCTGCTGGATCGTAAGCAGCAGCTGTGAAGTCCCAGTCAACCTTGGCGAAGGCAAAGAGGATATGGGTGCAGAGTCCGGGGACATAGTTCTCAGGTTCGTATCTGGCGGGTTCCTGTCGGTAATGAGCCCAATCGGTAAAGTAACAGAATCTGAAGTAATCCGAATTCACAAAAGCCACCGTACAGACAAGAAAAATCAATATTTTTCTCATTTTTATGTATTTTTCCATCGTAAAGCAAAGTATTTATGGAAATTCACCGCTTCCTTATCTCCATCTACCGGAACAAAAAGGAGGCGCTTTTAGTACCGAAATCACACATGTGGTGGGCGAATTTCCGTAAAAATTAGAATTAATCGTCATCGATAATTTTAAAAAACTATTCTTAAAAAAACAAATCTTAATCAGAAAACACATGATGGTCTCACTTGAGTTCAATGAAATAAATTAATTCAAAATTTTTAAAATTTTAAAAATAAACTTCACATTTTCATCCACTTAATAGATGTGAAAAGTCGGAAACAATAATTTAAAAACCTTCAAAAACAATATAGAAAACTATTCGTGTCGGGACCAAAGTTGAGCAATTCGATATTTCTTCAATTCGGAAATATTCATTTTTATTAAAATTCAATGATTATTGTGAATTTTCAGGAAAATTTCAACTTAAATGTTTTTATTAAAAATAGTATTTTCGAAATTTGAATACAGTATTTGATCTACTTTCAACAACATGAATTAGTTTTTTCTATTTTTAAATACAAAAATTAATTATTTTCTGTTGAGTTTATTTTTCGATTATTTAAAATCGCTTCGGTAAAAAAACTGATTTTTTATCTTCTTTTCGACCTACCCTAAAACAGAAAATTAATTAAAACATTGTTTTTCTGAAGACAATTGCGAAGATTCAGAAGTCCACCCGAGTCAGCATTATCTGATTTCTTCCCCAAATTTTTACTTTCATTACAGATTCCAAAAAAACGAAAAACAGTTCCAAGAGAAGAAAAATCATTTTTTTTGAATTACCATACATGATGGAAAATTTCAATAAATGTAAAATAATCCTAATTCTGAATATAGTAGTGAAAAAATTTAAGTTCTAGTTTTAAAAACAGTATTTTTCAAAGTAATATCTACAATTAAAAATTGCAAATTTTTGTTAAATAATATGTACAATAAGAAAAAAGTTGCAAATTTTCGTTAAATAACATCCATAATAAAAAAAAATTAAAAATTTTTGCGAAACGTTGCTTCAGTTTTTTCGTGCCGAGATACAGGTGACGTTCAGGCAAATTTCACTTCGTAGCAGACGACCGTACCGCACATTCTTCAGTTTGAAGTTCTCTTTCCTGTTCCTACGATACAAATTGCACCGGCAATTTTTCTTTTAATTCGCTTGTATCTTAACGTGGAGGAATATTTCACGAAATAATTACTTTACAAGGATTAATACAAAAAGTACAAAAATTTGATTTCCTCGGGAAGTTTAAGTTCTTTGGCGAAATTCATAATTAGTGGAATTTATAAATTTATAAAAAACTTAAAAGCTATTTTGTTTTTGAAGGAAGTAAATTATTACAATTATGTACAGGAGATTTAAATAATTGGAATTGTAAAAATTTGCAAAATCCACACTCAACCGGAATTTTCCATTTCGCACTTTGCTTTTTTAAATTTTTGTGAATTTTTCTTTTTGTAGACATGAACGGGTTTATTCCCCTCCCCAAATCCAAGACTGGATCGATCGTTTCCATCAACCGTATCAATGAACTGGTCAGGGAACTTCAGAACTCGGAAAAACGAACTTCAACGGTCGTGTCCCTCAGGTTAGTTTCTGTCGATATATGAATCCTATCCATTTACAGAGATGTCTGTGAACGATATCCAGATGCTGCGACGATTCTCTGGGATAATCAGTACATCCTAAAATTGTTGATGGACGATTTGGGGAATTTGACGTATCCGTTCATGAATAACAACTACGATCCGGATGACCTCCAAGCTATTTTCGACATCTTGGGCATTCTTCACACCATTTGCAAGGACAGGAAATTGACCAGGAAGTTTGTTGATTGTAAGTTGCAATTTTATATAATTTCATATATCAGTTTTTAGCGGAAATTCCGAACAGCTGTCTTCAGTTGATGTCCATGGAGCAGAATCCCCAGACTGACTTCTTGAAGCCGATCCTTCTGATGTTCCCTTTCACTATCTTAAAAAACGGTCAAGAATGGGTTAGTTGCAATTCCTATTTTTACAATAAGCAAATTCGTTTTTGATGGATATTTCGGATGTTTATTAATGTTTTCATATATAATTACCAGCCATCAAGGGTAGATAAGGGATTTGTTCTCTCTGTCATCTTAATCCATAAGTTTCTAGATCTATCTAAACGGAGTATGGTTCTAAAACATTAATTACGAAATCGTGTAAAATTACGAAATAATCGATGCAGAAGCGAAGTTACCACATGTGTTATTTTAATTTTTAGAAACTTCTGGAAATTCACTCTAATACCATTTCTTAAAAATGCTCATTTATGATTTTTATAATGCGTGATTAATTACAAAATCACATGAGATCACGAAATAACGCAAAACTAAAACTACCGTAAGCTGTTTTAGTTTCTAGGACTTCTCCTGAGACCATTCCGTAGTAACTTTCATTTCTGATTTTTACATTTTTTTCATTTTAGAATCCCGTAAAATTTTCTAAAATTCAGTAAAAACTTTAAAATCATCTAAAATTGCATTTTTGGAAATTCTCGTCAGGACCATTTCGTGGAAAATTTAATTTTTGTAATAATGAGGTTTTTAGGCTGCTAAGTGGTTTGTCGACACTGAAATCCTGAAGATAGTTCTGGTGACTTTAACGAAACCCGAGTCATGGGAGATGATGAAGCTCTGCGTGTACATTATTCGTCTATTTGTGGCGACTGAAACTGGACTGAATTACGTCGGCAGATGTGTTTCTCGATTCCATGCCATCGATTACGTTTTTGTAAGGCATTAAATTCGAATAATTATTAATTGAAAACTTCAGGAGGGAGTTGTGAAGAAGATCGGTGTCAAAAGCGTCACACATAACATTGACTGCAAACTCTACAGAAGTATTATCGAAGTTTACATCCGATTGACGGATAACATGGAGTAAAGTTATGTTAGAAATTATAGTTTAAATTTAAGTTTTTAGGCTATGCAAAATCCTGGCTTTTGCTGATTTAGCTGGATCATTGAACGTCTACAGTCGAATGGTCATAGGACAGGATCCTGATTCTGCTGAACTCTATGGATTATTCCTGGAGAAACTGTAAGCAATTAATTTACAACCATACTAGTGTAAAAATCATATATAACGCGTTTTGCGAGAAATTCGAGGGAAATCGAGGGCAAAACGGCAAATCTCGGAGACTTGTTATTTTTCGTTCATTTTTTGTCCACAGAATTGTGTGGGAGCATAATTGCGAAAAATCGAGGTCCGGTCTTCTGAAGTGGCTTCTGGAGCGAGATTCAGAATCCGCGCTTTCTGAAGCCATTCAATATTGTACTCTGACAAGTTATATATCAATCGACTCGCAATTTAATTCTGAGTCTAGTGGTATATAAACCATCATTTGCAGACGAAATTTAGAAAAATTACAATCAAAAAACTTTCGGAGAATTTAGTTTTTTCAATTTTTCGCCTCATCGCCCATTGATTTAATGAAAATAAACGACGGATTCTGAATCCTCATTGAATTCTACACCAGATAAGAAAAAAACATCGAAAAAAGAGGGGGTCTGGAAAAAGTTCAGAGGTAAAATATCTCCAAATCCCGATTTTATTTTTTAAATTTTTTTTCGCTTCAGGACCATTTTGGTGAAAAATCCTGAAACATGTATCCCCTAGAATTCAATGAGGATTCTTTTCCACTAGAGATCATATGGGGTTACCTTTAAGGGGTTGATTGTGATCTCTTAAAGCAAGATTAATCCTTGTCTAAATATAATCAAAATAAAGAATAAGGCGCGTTTCTGATGCTGCTATTCTGAAACAAATTCCGTTACGCGAGTTTGCACTTTTTATTATTTCATATTTTTTAGTATAATTATATTGAATATTCGAAATTGTATTTATTATTTACTGTTTTAAGGAAATAGAAATTGTGATTATACGATTTATTATTTTTTAATTGCTTTGTACAGCTAATATTACTAATAGTTCTGAATATTCGAATAGATGTTTAATTTTTTGGAATTCAAAGTCGAAAGAAAACGCCATATTTACGACGAAAAAGTTTGCATGTTTACCACAAACTTAATGTTCATAGAATAAAAGCTTGGGCTTACTTATCCTGATAAATGAGCTACAACTGACTTTTGTTTTGTCAGTTTTCTTCAGAATTGTCAAGCTTAGAACATCTTTGTCAAGATTAAGACTTGGATGGAAACTATTTAAACTGAAACTTCAATATGAATTGTTTTGTATTATTGTTCTTCTTCTTTTTTAGTTGTTTGGGGAGCTCCAGAAAGATTTGTTTTACAAAATGACTGGTGTTCCTCTAAAAAAGGTATACCTAACTGGAGAGAATTTGGAGGTAAATCAGAGTTCTCTGAAAATGAATTATCAAAAGGAGATGCAAACTCTAGAGACGTGACATCTTCGCAACTAATGGAGAGCAGTCAAGGAGATTACACTTGTCCAATAGATGTATGTGGAAGACAGCTCCCCACCAATTATAAACTTGAAGAGCATATGCAACTAGGAAAACACGAACATAGTCCTCAAAAGATGATAAATCGTGAATACAGTATCAATAAATATACAACGTCCATTGAAGAACGCTCCGCTAAAGAAACAGTCACTATTTAAAATGTACTGAATTTAGGCAATCCCCGAGTTGATGCTCTTGATTCAGAACTTATGGTTGATATATTTCATGAAATTAAAGATAATTTAATTACTCAAGAAATGGAAGACCAACTTTCAAATGACAAAGAAAATACAACATCGGTGCCATTATCTACTGGACGTCGTCCACAGCACTCGGTAGATGACGGGCCAAACCCAAAAAGACATCGAGATGAAATAATATGAAACAGAATTATATTTTCAATAATGACAAAAAATCAAGTATGTCGAATTAAAATCACAATATAATTTAAAGTAAAATTCACTAGTTCTGAATCCTAAAACATATGTGAAATATTATTTGGAGAATAAAATAAAGAAACGCGCTTTATTCTTTATTTTGATTATATTTAGACAAGGATTAATCTTGATTTAAGAGATCACAACCAACCCCTTAAAGGTATCCTCATATGATCTCTAGTGGAAAAGAATCCTCATTTAATTCTAGGGGATACATGTTTCGGGATTTTTCACCGAAATGGTCCTAAAGCGAAAAAAATTTAAAAAATAAAATCAGGATTTGGAGATATTTTACCTCTAAACTTTTTCCAGACCCCCTCTTTTTTCGATGTTTTTTTCTTATCTGGTGTAGAATTCAATGAGGATTCAGAATGTCGTTATTTTCATTAAATCAATGGGCGATGAGGCGAAAACTTGGAAAAACTAATTCTCCAAAAGTTTTTTGATTATAATTTTTCTAAATTTCGTCTGCAAATGATGGTTTATATACCACTAGACTCAGAATTAAATTGCGAGTCGATTGATATATAACATGTCAGAGTTGAATATTGAATGGCTTCAGAAAGCGCGGATTCTGAATCTCGCTCCAGAAGCCACTTCAGAAGACCGGACCTCGATTTTTCGCAATCATGCTCCCACACAATTCTGTGGACAAAAAATGAACGAAAAAAACAAAGGCCTTCCGAGATTTGCCGTTTTGCCCTCGATTTCCCTCGAATTTCTCGCAAAACGCGTTATATATAATAATCGGCTTTCAAAAGTAGATAGAAAATTTTTACTTTAGAAGTTTCCCAATTATCAAATAAATTATTGTAATTTGTAGGATTTCCAATACTTAAGGCAACTTTTGAGCGAAAAAATTACTTGAATATGCACATAATCTATATATAATAATTGACTTTCAAGAGTAGATAGATAAATTTTTACTTTTTGATTTTATTTTAGAAGTTTCCCAATTACTAAATAGATTATTGTGATGTTTAAAATTTCTAATATTTCAAGGCAACTTTTGAGCGAAAAAAAATACTTGAATATTCACATAATCTATATATGATAATTGACTTTCAAGAGTAGATAGATAAATTTTTACTTTTTAATTTTAATTTAGAAGTTTTCAAATCCGTCTAAGAGGAATATATTTCTAAACAATTACGAAATCATAAAATAACTATTATAGACTGCTTTGGGTCCTGAAAATCCGCCTTTAGATAATTTAATACAAAAACATTTTAAAATTTTTATAATTATTTATTAAAACTATTTTAAAATTTCAGATGTCTTCTGTCTTCGCCAAGTTGGCCTGTTTTGGATCTACTTTGATGACCGATAACGAACTCCATTCCTATTTCGCCTTCCTGAAGGATCAACTCAAAGCTCCTGTAAGTTTTCATATATGAATTTAAAAATAAAAAATTCAAAATACTAAAAAAGTGAAAATATTAAAAAACTTTCAAAGTAAAAATAAAATTTTTGTTAATTTTTAAATTTTTTCAACTTAATTTTTTTCAACTTTTAATATTTTTAATTTTTTAGAATAATGAGTACATTAACACGACTGCCCGTTGTCTTCAAATGATGCTTCGTATTGACGAATATCGTCAAGCTTTTGTTGCTGTGGATGGGATTAATTCGATCAAGAATGCTCTAGAAGGAAAAACAAATTTCCAACTACAGTATCAGTTAATTTTCTGTTTTTGGTCACTTTCGTTCAATCCAGTTATTGCTGAACAAATTCAAGCCAAGGATTGTATCCAAGTCATGGGGGATATTCTGTCCGAATGTTCCAAAGAAAAGGTCATTAGAATCATTTTTGCAACTTTTAGAAATATTTTGGAAAAAATTGAAGATCATGAACTTCAACGTTTGGCCGCCCTTCAGATGGTCCAATGCAAAACTTTGAAAACTTTGGAATTGATGGATGCTAAGAAATTTGAAGATCCTGATCTTCAAGAAGATATTGAATTTCTAAGTGAAAAACTTCATTTATCCGTTCAAGACCTGAGTTCCTTCGATGAGTACTGTACCGAAGTTCGTTCTGGTCGTCTTCAATGGAGTCCTGTTCACAAATCCGAAAAATTCTGGAGAGAAAATGCTCAAAGATTCAACGAAAAGAACTTTGAACTTATCAAGTAAGATTTTTTAAATTAAAATTTTAAAAAACAATAGATTTTTTAAATTAAAATTTTAAAAAATAATAGATTTTTTAAATTAAAATTTTAAAAAGTAATAGATTTTTTAAATTAAAATTTTAAAAAGTAATAGATTTTTTAAAATTCCCACGCGAAGAAAGAGAAAATGAAAAAAATAGAAAACTGCCACTTAAATTTTATACAAAATTCTAAAAATTCGTATTGAGGTTGTTTTGTGAGAATACTGTAATTTTTATAATATTACTTTTTTCAATTCTCGAATGAAAAAAACTATAGAATTAGAAAAAGTGGAAAATTTACTTTCGCTTTTTTCATTTCTTTTACCTAAATTTTGTAAATTTTTAGAAAATATTAAGAATATGTATCAAAGTAGTTCTTAAAAATGTAATTTTTTAGGATTCTTATTCGACTACTGGACAATACTCATGACCCTCTGGTGCTCTGTGTTGCTGCTCACGATATTGGGGAATACGTTCGACATTATCCTCGTGGAAAATCGATTATCGAACAATTCCAAGGAAAACAAGCTGTCATGCGTCTTCTTTCGGCAGACGATCCGAACGTTCGCTACCATGCTCTGTTAGCTGTTCAAAAATTGATGGTTCATAACTGGGAGTACCTCGGAAAACAGTTAGAATCGGAAAAAAGTGAAGGTGTTGCAGCTAAATCTTAAGTCAAGAAGGAAATTCACTTACTATTCCAATACTGAACAAGCCTGTGTTATTAATCTGAATCATTCCTGTCAGATTTGTAGATTCGTAATTTAGAAAAAAGTTTTTTATTATTTTAGGTTTTGGAAAAGATTTGTGATATTTTATCAAGGATATATCGTAGATAAAAGCTTTGATTTAATTTATATATGAAAATAAAAAAAGTAAAAATTTGAAGTTTCGCAATAGTCGATAGCAGTCCGGGTTTTTTCGCACATTGCGCGCACGGTGTGTTCATTCTCAGCATTTCAACTCAGCCAAACTAACATACATTTTTGGACAGAATTGCCCGATTTTCTTTGATAAGTAGTGACAAAGTCTGTCCATATCAAAATTCGTTGTCATTTTTTCCAATTTTTTTATAGTCTCGACAAGTTTTGTTCCAGTTTTTCCGTTTTATATTTTTACAGAAGATTTAAGGTTTTTGAATTTTTATTAAGTTCTTTTTTGTTGATTTATGTTTATTTTCATATAAAATTTGACTGTTTTAGAATTTGATGAATGTCGATGAAGAAAGGAGGAAGAATTTCTGAAAGCGAACCGTTGATTTCTGCTTCAAGTTCTACAACGGATTTTTGGAAATCACAAATGACTTTTGATGACGAAAATCAAACGCTCAATGATGGAACACCAAGAGGCAAGATTTTTGGATGATATTGATATATGAAATTAAATTTTTTTCCAGGTTTGGTGGGATTATTTAACCAAGGAAATTCGTGTTATATGAACGCGGCCATTCAAGCTTTGTCCAATTGTCCGCCTTTGAGGGAATATTTCCGATCTTATTTGCCGTCAATACAAGCAAGCAGAGATGCCAACGGACTTCCGCCTGTGAAAAAGCCTGTTTCTGATGCTTTCCAAGAATTATTGACGAAAATCTGGTCGAATCAGCAAATCCGAGGAAACGCCATAGGTCCAACGTTATTCAGCTATGTAAGTAATGAATTTCTCAAAATAATTAGTGTTTGCAAATGATACTACAACTAAAGTAATCATTTTTCGACGGGTGTTCTAATGTCACGGTTTTTGGACATTTATTAACTATTTCATATATGACTTTCAACTTTAGAGGATTTTATATCTCATCTTTTAAATTAAAAGTTTCTAGATCTATCTAGAAAGAATGTAGTTTTAAAACGTTGATTACAAAATAATAATCATCAAAACCGAAAGTTTAGGCTGTTTCTGTTCCTAAAAACCTCTAGAATTTCGTTTTGAGACTGTTTTTTAAATAGGTTGTATATGGTTTTTGCAGTATATTGTTCATTATAATATTTAAATCGATTACAAAATAATAATCATCAAAACCGAAAGTTTAGGCTGTTTTTGTTCCTAAAAATCTCTAGAATTTCGTTTTGAGACTGTTTTTTAAAGTTTATCTGGTTTTTACTGTAGTATTATTTTAGAGAATTAAAGATCGCTGTGCTCAATTCAGAGGATTCACTCAACAAGATGCACAGGAATTTATACGATGTTTTTTGGATATTCTTCATCAAGAACTCCGTCATCCGGCTTCGATAAAATTCGGGGAAGGAGAAGTAGGGAATTCTTTATCGTCATCATGTAGTAGCAGTCAAGACGGACTGAATCTCGGTGAAAATGATCATTTCGAAACTGCTGATTCTGGATTGAGTTCTGATGCAGGAGATTCAAAACCAGACGGACCTAAAAGAATAACCACTTCTTCTCCTAAGCCTCAGTCGTCTCCAGAACGAACAAGAAGTCCTTCAGAATCCACAAATAATAAAGAAAAAAAATATGTTCAACATTCAAAAAGTATCATTACTGATGTTTTTGATGGAGAACTCGTGAGTACGGTCAAATGTATGACGTGCCATCATTTGTCGAACACTAGGGAAACTTTCCAGGTAATTATTTCGTATTCAAAAGTTATTCCTAAAAGTAGTTTTTTTGGATTTTTGAATTTCCGCCCAGAACTACTAAAAATAGTAAATCTCGTGATTTTTACCTAAATTTAAAATTCCCTAAAAAATTCTAAAAATTTTTGATTTTTCGGAATTTTTGCATAAAATAAAAAAATTAAAAAAATAACAATTCATTCTTGAATTACTTTAAATTTTTTACTTTTTTAATTTCTGTAAATTTTTTAAAAATCTTGAAAATTAAAAAAAGTATCTTAAAAATGTTTGATTTTTATAATAGCGTGATGTTAGTGACTTTTAATTTTAGGATATATCTTTGAGTATTCCATCGATTGAACAGATTTCGCTTTTGAGAGAAGGTTCAACTGTTGAATTGGAAAGTTCGTCATCGTCATCTGAAGCAGAATCGCTTGTGGATGGAAATACAGATTCTGTAGATGTGTCTCCAACAGAATCAAAAAAGAAACAAGTTGCAACAACAATTAGTCAATTTAGTTACGCATATTGGTTAATAATTCTGGCTAAAAGTTGGCTGATAGATTCATGGTTGAATCATATTATTAATGCTTATAGATTTATGTTTTCAAGCAATATTTCTCTAGAAGATTGTCTATATGCATTTTTTTCTGCAGATCACCTACATGGAGAAGACATGTATTCATGTGAAAAATGTTCGAAATTAAGAAATGGAGTCAAACAATGTAGATTAACAAAATTGCCAGAAATTTTATGTATTCATCTTAAAAGATTTCGACATGAATTACTGTATAATTCAAAAGTTGGAACAAGAGTTACTTTTCCGTTGTACGATCTAGACATGAAACCGTTTGTGATGCATTCAATTTTGGAACAAGCAGATCCAGATGAATTTTCGACTGAATATGATTTAGTTGCTTTTGTTTCTCATAGAGGAGCTGGAGCTGAATGTAAGTTTTTAAAAAAAATAAAATGTTAAAATTAAAAAATTGTACATATTTTTTTAGTTTTTAAATTTTTGCGCAAAAGTATAATTTATGAAAATAAGAAATTTAACAAATTTCTAAGTGGTTTTTTGAGTTCTAAAAGTACCTAAAATTTGTAGCAAAACAATTTTACAACATAGTTAATTTTGGAATTTTGTATAAAAGTAATTTTTTAGATTTTTATAAAAAAGTTAATTTTGGATTTTTGTAAAAAAGTAATTTTTTAGATTTTTATGTTTTTTTTGGATTTTTTAATTTTTGTGCGGAGAGAACTTTAAAAATGCAAAAATGATAAATCAGGTAAATCGCTATCTAAAGTGACTTTTGTTTTTTTTTTTTGCTTAAATTTTGAAACTTAAAAAATTTGACTAGAATGATTTTTTACATGTTTGTAATTTTTAATGATTTTGTTTTAGTTGGTCACTATGTGGCTTTTTGTCGAAATGATGTAGATGGTAATTGGTATGAATTTGATGACTCTTTTGTTTCGCAAATTTCTGAAGCTGATGTTATGAACAAAGAAGCTTATGTTTTGTTTTATCAGAAGAAAGGAACTCCATCAACGGAAATGTTCAAAGAAAGAATTTCTCAAGCTTTGAATAACATGAAAGAACCGTCACCGAATGCCTATTATATATCGTCTGAATGGCTTTTTAGATTTAGAACGTTCTCAGATTGTGGACCGATCACAAATAGTGATTTTCTTTGTGAACATCATGGACTTAATCCCTTAGCGAACAAAAGTCAAGCGATTTCAATTCCTGGAAATTTGTGGAATATGTTATTTGAACGTTATGGTGGAGGACCCCCATGTGACAGGTTAGTACCGTGTCAAGTGTGTTTAAAACGGGTAATTGAAATTTATGCAAGAAAACAACTAGAATTGAATAATATTGCAAAATTAGAAAAAAGTGTTCGATATATGGCACAATTACCGTATAATGTTGTTGCTTATTCGTGGTTTGAACAATGGGAAGCTTTTGTGACTCAATTTGACAGAAATCCACCAGGTCCTATTAGGAATGAAGCCTTAATTCAGAGACATAGAGATGGAAGTACGACTTTGAGAAGAGGGATTAATTATAAAAGTTTAACAAGGGATCAATGGACGTATTTCCATTCGGTCTATGGTGGAGGTCCGGAAGTATTTAAAACGTATGATAGACAACCAACAGGAGAAGAAGTGATGGAGATATGTAGGAAATGCGATGAAGAAAGAGAAAAAATAATTTCTGAAATGACGGAACCGATTATTGAAGATCCAGAAAGTGATGAAGAAGAAAAACCGAAAATTAAGAAAATTAAATTACAAAAAGAATCTCCGAAATTTGTTGAAGAATGTGATAAAATGGAAGAAATGAAGAATGAAACAGATCAGACAGATGTTTGTTGATTGACATTCCAGAATTTGATTTCTGTTGGTATTGAATAATGTTTTTTGTCTTAAAATACGGTAATGACTGGTTGAATAAACTTTATTTATTTTAAAAGAATTTTATCGTTATCAGAATTTTTTACTGCTTAATTGCTCATTGAGATAGTTTTTAAAGTTGAAAATCATTGGTCTGATTGTTTCTGAAAAATGTCTGAATTGTGGAAAAAATTCCATATATTAATAATAGTGATTATTGTTGGTTTTTTTTCGTTTACTGTAGGACATGTAGATTCTGACACGATGATTGCTGTTCCTGGATTGGAAGGATCAACTTCTCCAGGAAAATCTACGACGACGAATAAATATTATCCAGTAACTGCGGATGTTGTTTTCATCTTTGATATCTCTACAGCAATCACCCCAGCTCAGTTCGAAGATACGAAAACTTTTGTTTTGAATGCGTTTAATCAATTCAACGTCGGTTACCAGAAAGGTATCCAAGTCGCTATGTTCTCTGTCTACGGTGATGAAGAGGGTTTTCCATTACAAGATAATACTTTCAACGGCATTAATAGTTACAAGGACCTAGGACATGCTCTCAATAACGCTTATCCATCAGACGCCTCAACTTCAGGAACCGGCCAATCGGCTCTCCTTCTGGCATTAAAGATTATTATGGCTCCGCAATTCAAAAGAAGCGGATACAGAAACACTACTCAAAATCATGTCCTCGTTTACATCACTACTAACAGCGTTCCCGATCCATCAACAATTCAGCAAGCTTCTGTAATTCTCGCTACTGGAGATTACAAAATTGTGGCCATCTCTTACCAGGGAGACGGCTCGAACTCAGATGCCCTCCGGCAATTGGTCGGGAACAACACTGGATGTGTTCTGACCTCCGCCACCCAAGCAGACTACACCGGGGCCTTCGCCCAGGCCTTCACCGACAAAATCTTCAACGCCTACACGTAAGTGCATTTTTTACACTATATTCCCAAATTTAATCCTAATAAAAATCATATTTTTCAGCAATGGCGGCAATTATTGTTGATCCAAAAGTCCACAATGGCCATATTACCGTATAAATCAAGAATCGATGGTGCTGTGGCATGGTTTCAACAAAAACTTTTGAATTTTAAGAATTTTTTAAAATTGTGATTTAAAATACTTAATAAATATAAAATTTCATATTTATTGTTGCGAACTTGTCTCGAGAAGAATTTTTAAAATTAAAAAAAGTTAAAATTCTAAATTTCTATGATTTCAATAATTTTCATAAAATTTTTAAAGTTCTCGAAATTTCTTTAAAATTGTTCAAAATTCTGGAATATTTTCAAATCTAAAATTTTTTCAAAATTTTCAAAATTCGAACAATATTCATAAAATTTTAAAATTTTACAAAAATCTTTAAAATTCTAAAAAATTCAAATATCTTTAAAATTCTAAAAAACTCAAAAATTCTTAAAATTTTAGAAAATTCAAAAATCTTTAAAATTTTAGAAAATTCTGAAATTCTGGAATGTTTTAGAATTATTTGAAATTTTGAAAGATTTTAAAAATTAAAAAATTCAAATTTTATAAAGTCCTAAAATTTGGAAAATTATCGTTTCGAGACCATTAATTTTGCGGATGTTTATTATCATAATGGGCACGCTTTCCGTCACATCATCTCATTGGACGTGGACTGACGCCCATTTATCCGACAATCGAAGAAAGATTATTCAATAAAGAAAGTCATAAAATTTGAAGAAGTTATCGCTGATTTTAACAGGTCCAATTAGCGTCGATTTTTCACTTTTATCTGTGAAGGCAATTAAGCGTTTTATTGGATTATGACAACTTTCAAGTGATTAGTCGAAAAGTTCCATTTTTGTCGTTTTCCATTTTAATTCTAAAAAAATATAATTTCAGAATGCGAGGAGTACTGTGGGGCGTCGTCGGGACGCTTCTGACGGTGTTCTGGATGGTCGAAGGGAAGAATTTCCCGGAGATTCTGGACATAGATTCCGAGCACACAATCCGAGTAAAAAGGGCCCTTCATCAGATGGACGTCAAAAACGCTTTCAAAATTAATCAAGACGCTGATTTGAGTTCTGTAATTCTGGAATCTCACAAAAATCACCATTTACTATCGTCAAATGTCGTTAATTACGGTAATCCCAGCTGTTCTCCCGGATTCACCGGAGCTGATTGTGAATATCCCATCTGTGACGTCACAAATTACCACAGTCACGAACAACGTTCGAGGGTAATTATTTCCGAAAAATTAAATTTTAATTAAAATTCTCCAAAAATTTCCAAAATTGTAGAAATTCTAAAATTCAAAAAATTTTAAAATTTCTAAAATTTTCGAAATTATTTATACTTTTTTAAAATATATTTTTTTGAAATTATTTATACTTTTTTAAAATATAATTTTTTAAAATATATTTTTTTGAAATTATTTATACTTTTTTAAGTATAATTTTTAAAATATAATTTATGAAATATAATTTTTTAAAATATAATTTTTTGAAATTATTTATACTTTTTTAAAATATGATTTTTAAAATATAATTTTTTGAAATTATTTATGCTTTTTGAAATATAATGTTTTAAAATATACTTTTTTGAAATTATTTATACTTTTTTAAAATATAATTTTTAAAATATAATTTTTTGAAATTATTTATGCTTTTTTAAGAAAATAACAATAGACTACTATTATGCCACTAATGCGACTCAAAGTTTCTGGATCTACATCGATATGACGATGTCCGGTCAGGAATTCCAACTTCAATCTGATTCTGGAGAGATTCGACCACAGATGAGTTTGAACAGTACCAACGGTAATCAGTTTCCCATGGCTCAGTAATTAGGGATATGCTCGTAAAAATTTTACGATCATTTTGAAGGAAGAATTTCTTGATAAGAAAAATTTTCAGGAACCGTCATTTATGCGACAAAAGCTGATATCGGAATGGAAAAATCAGTGTATACCTATGAATTCACTCTTCCAGGAATGTACATGGTAAATTTGAGAGCCGATAATCCTGCAGGAAGCATATTGGTGACATACAATGTAAGGAATGCAAAAAATTCGAAAAACTTGTTTAAACTTTTAATCACATCGTAGAAGCTTCTGAAGCCTTCAGATTTCCGTAAAAATTCAAATAATTTTTCAGAATTTTCTGAAAATTGTAAAATTTAAATAATTTTCTAGAAATTTTAACAATTTAATAGAAGTTTCTGAAGCCTTCAGAATTTTGAAGAAATTTGAATAATTTTCTGAAACTTGTAAAATTTGAATAATTTTTCAAAATTTTCTGAAGTTTTTGTAAAATTTAAATAATGTCGCGATATTAAGCGTAGCGAGAAAGGAGCGATAGTTCAGGAGAAACGATTCTGCTTCCAAGAATGGAATTGGAAAAGGTCGCTCTCGTAGCTTAAGAAAAAAAGCATTTGCTCGGATAATAAGACGATACGGGTTCGATGGCTGCCGAGAGACGTTTTTCCTTCCATATTAGTTACGGATTAGATGAGGCCAGATCTAGTTTTCCGACAAATAATTTTCTAGAAATTTTAACAATTTAATAGAAGTTTCTGAAGCCTTCAGAATTTTGAAGAAATTTGAATAATTTTCTGAGATTTTCCAGAAGTTTCTAAAATTTTCAAAAATTTAACAGAAGTTTCTGTAAAATTTTCAGAATTTTATAAGTTCATAAAATTTTCGAAATTGGAAAATATAAAGATTTGTGAAACTTCTGAAAAATTAAAAAGTTTAGAATTGTTATTGTATATTTTAGGCTTGGACATATCTGTCGACGGAAATCGGAGGAATTGCATACTATGCCTACGAGGACACCGCGAAGAGGAGCGATTTTCCGACTTTTAACACGACTTTCCAAACGAACGTTCCGACGATCTTCGTCGCGGCTTCTGTGGGTTTGGATTTCCCGGGAACTTTGTCTACAGTATCCTTCTTCCGAGACGGGGACCTAACTCCTCACAATGTCAAACTTCTTATGAGATACGGTTGCCACTTCACATACTACACTGGGGACTTTTACTGTCCTTTCGAAGGATACTACTTCGCGAGGTTCCGAGGATACGACTTCGAAGGCCACTCATTCATCAGAACCGAAGCCTTCATCTGCGAAATCGGAATGCCTCCAACAACTTCCACTTCAACACCTCCACCGTCGACCACTCAATCTGGACCTATCAGTTGCCACAACGGAGGAGTTCCGATCACAGATTCCAATGGAGTCCAGAGTTGCTTCTGTACTGGTCTCTACACAGGAAATTACTGTGGAACACCCCTCTGTATGAACGGCGGAATTGCCCAAAGCTCGATCTGTTTATGTCCGGATGGATATCGCGGTTCCCACTGTCAAAACGTCCAATGTACTGATGAAGGTGGATCTGGATTCCTTGTTGGAAGTCCAATTTTGACTTTCGTCATCAGAACCAGATCTTCTATGGCTTCTGTCATCAGTCAAATCAGCACTGCCGTGGCAAAAATCACCTCAGAACTCGAGTACGATCCTCCGTATGTCTCCAGATTCGGCCTAGTTTTGTTCAATAATAATTCTACAACTGCAAACATGTACTACACGGCTGCAGACATTGTCAATGCCCTGAATGTTGCTGCTCAAAGTAATGACACCACAGGAAACTGCACCGATATGCTCTATGGTCCAATTATGAAAGCTTTGTCAACTTTCGTAATAACGAACAAATCTCCAATTTACGTGATTTCCGATGGATTGCCTCAGGATACCTTCTTGGCCGAAGATGTCAGCAGAATGAACAGCTACTTCATGTCCCCGATCAACTTCATCTACATCGAACCAGATTCGAGCACCGGATGTCCTGCTTTCGACTACGAATCTCCAGGATTCCGAGCACTCATAGAAACTTCCTTCAGATTCAGCGGAATTGCAAGTTTTGTCAGTCCAACAAACAGAATGAACGTCAGTAGTCTTCTCTACACCCACATGGCCAACACTTACCATAAGTCTCATCTGATGTTCTCAGATGACCAGAGAGTCTGTCAAAATGTCCCACAATACATCACGATTTCCGTAGATGCTCTTTTCCACCAACTTTCTGTCGTCATCGAAGGAGTAAACATCTCAACAGTCCAGTTCAATGCTCCAGATGGAACTGTTGTTCCAGCTACGAAAAGCTTCACATTGGGAGCGGTGAATATCTACTGGTTGACAGGACTTCAAACAGGTACTTGGACCTTGATTCCTGTCGTCAACAGCATCAATTCTCCCTGTAGTGTCAGAGTCTACGCTGTCGAAGAACCATCTGTGACAACTAACGGTCAAGACTATCATATGGTTTACGGTATCACTCCTAGTCTGAATCTTGATGCTCCAGAAAGACAACCAGTGGTCGGATTTCCTCAATCCATCGTCGCTCACATCGAGAATTATCCTCTAAGAAATCCTTGGGAACTGAATTCTCAACTCATTGTCTACACCGACGGAAGCAGCATTGAAGGAGGCAGAAGTCTCGTGATGGCCTCAAATGGCGTCTGGAGAAGTGGCTGTAGTTACGAGCTCTGGTTCCCGCCCTTCTACTGTCTCAGGGAAGGAATTAATCTTTACTTTGTTATTTACGTAAAGGACTCCATGGGAAACCAGATCCAGAGATCAGGAGTCTTCTACTGTGCCGCCATTCCAATCACCCCAGCGCCTTCTCCTGGAACCTGCGCAAATGGAGGAATTCCAATGAACGGAACTTGTCTTTGTCAACCTGGCTGGACTGGAGATTACTGTACAACGAGAGTTTGCTACAATAACGGAACTTTGAATCCAGCAGGATACTGTGAATGCCCACCTGGAACCGGCGGAGAATCTTGTGAGTATCTCAAATGTATCCAACAGAATACGATAGCCAACTTCAACACCCACAACAGACACATGATGTTTATTCTCGACGTCACTAGAAGAAACGCTCCAGCGCTTTCGGATCTCAATAGGTACATCACCGAAATCGTCAGAGACATCTTCACTTCCCATAAGAACTGGATCGTCAAATACTTCGTTGTCGGAGTCGATTCTTCCGGGGTCAAAGACCTCGGAAGCGCCTTCGGAGGGGATGTCGGAGGAATGCAAACCATATTCACCAACGCTTATCAGATTGCTGCTAATTCTACAGACAACAGTACTTATATCCCGCTCTACGAAGCTATTATGAGCAATCTAAACAAAATAAACGCAAATTCATTCATTACTATATTCAGCACAGCTGCTCCAGATGAGAGAAACTCCACTAATGTCGTCAACGGATACGATTATATCCTTTCTGGACGTCATTTGTTGAACGTCTATGCTGCTACAGATAGTAATGGAAATTATTCATCTGGAACCAACTACGATTGGGATCTCATCAGTGATTTAGCCATCATAAGTACCGGAAGACTTATGAAACTTATATCTACGAACTTCTTCTTCGGAATGAAGCTCATTCCGACTTGGTACAGTTCCCAAGTAGTCTACTTTAAGACCTTCGATGATTGTACTAACAATGGATCAATTTTCGCTCCTATTGACACCTTTGCCCAATCAATCCAAATCTACCTAAATGGCAAGAATGCAGCGAGCGGAGCCTCATCGATCTTGACTGTTCAGCAACCGAATGGAGATGTATCAAATCTCGTGACTCCTGTAATTACAGATGCTACCAACGGTTTCGGAGTTTTCGACATCAGAAGACCATGTGATGCTGGATGGGAATCTGGAGGACCTAGTGTTCCTTATTGTTTCCAAGGTTTCTTGCTCAATCAACCATGGACTGCAGCTAGACAAACATGTACAAATGCCGGAGGATTCTTGGTCGACGATATGAATCAAGGTAAAGATGACTTCCTTCAACAATACATCGGCAACAGACCAGTCTGGATTGGATTGAACAGTTTGAACGGCACATGGGCCTGGGACAGAGGAGTCGGACAACCCACTTCTCCTTATGTAAGTGTTATGTAATTAAATCTTTAAAAATTAGAAAACTTTTAATTTTACATTGAAACTATTTCGCAATAACACATAATCTTTAATATTCATCAAATTAGAATCTTGAAAGAACTTCCAGAATCTTTTAGAATCTAATTAAAGATTCTGAGACTTTTGAGAATCTTATATAACCTTCTGAAGATCTTTCAGAATCCACTAGAGGATTCTAAGAAGGTCTGGAATCTTATTAGAAGCTTTGTAAATCTTCCGGAATCAAATGAAAACTTTTATAACTGTCTGAAAACTAGAATCTTGAAAATTCTTAACATATTCTGAGAAGTCGTATCCAGACAACTTCGTAATAGTGATTTCCACTTTTAGAATGGCACAACCTTTGGTCCTTGGGCAAATGGAAACACCATCGACCCCACGAAACCCTGTGTTTACCGTGGAAGTGACAGGAAATGGTACAAGGCCGATTGCACCACTACTAATAATTACTTCGTTTGTCAGAAGTTTAAGTACACTGAGGAATTCATTCCTAACGACATC